>OY986044.1:15446298-15918798 GCA_963920215.1 Nineta flava | reverse complement strand
GTAATAGAATGACCCCTTTCCAATATTTTTACAAACATCAAGGAAGGGGGGTGAGTTTCAAAAAGGAAGCAGGATAGTCAGTTCTGAGAGGACAGCACCCGAGTACAGACCGTATCGTGCAGTTGCGTATTAGTATCAACTGAACTCTGCTGAAAGTTACATGAAAATAGCATCACATGGAAATAGCGTTTGGATTGTTGGTAGCCCTTTTGGACTAGTATAATTAATTATGTTTATTGATGAGATAACCGTGGTATGGCATTTGTTAGTATTATTCGTGTTGTATCTGTATTGTTAACTGGAGCCAACTTACTGTGTCGTAGGTTGAACCAACTAATTGTAATTACTGATTGTGAAAGTGCGGGACACCGGGTATTGTTGTAGACTAGTGTGTGTTTGTGAAAATGCAGTTTTCAGTGTGCTATTGGAAATTGGTAAGTGTTTGTATTTTATAAAAACAACAATGCCTGACAACATATATACTGGTTCAAACGACCATGCTCCCAAATATGCAATTCCGACATCAGAAGTGGGATCAGTGCCTGGTATATCATTGCAAGATAAACATGAGAAAATACGCCAAAAGTAATATCTGTTCTAACAAAAGAACTCGTATCAATTATCTTTGATTCTAATTACCCTATTAAGTTCCATACTGACGCTAGCTATAATGGGTTTAGGGCTATGTTAAGGCAAAAGATCGAAGTAAAGATCATTCTTATGAACTATAAACATTAACTTTAGTAAACTCATTAAAACATTTTCGACATTATTTACACGGGCGGAAATTTGTGGTCATTACAGATTGTAACTCATTAACCCTTATGTTAATGACCGGGTACCCGGGTACCCAACGCGATGTATTAGTATGAATAACTCCAAAAAAAAAAAATATTTCCTTTTGTGCTCTCGGATCGTCAATCTTTAACTTAAAAGCAAGCTAGTTGTGAGTGCATTTAATTTATTTTCAAAAAAATTTTTTTTTTAAATAAGTTTAAACTTTGGCCATCGCCCCATTAGCAACCGGGTACCCGGGTACCCACAGTAGAAAGCATAGGAAATAAATTAAAAATAGTTTTTATAAATGCATGCAACTAATTTTTATTAAAAAATAAATAAATATTACAGTTTTTTTTATCATTAGTGACATTAATTATGACATTTAAGACATTTTGTGATATTAACTGAATGCTCATCACATACTGGCTGGTGACAATTGTCACAGCTCTTGCGAGTCTTTCGTCGTCTTTTTATTGGTAAAGCATTGCATATATGGCAAGATCCTGTCACTTTTTTTCTTCCTGTTTTATCTTTCGGAACCACGGGTCCAGGATTTGGTTCGGCTGTTTCCTCTACTGCATGACCTAAAATACTTTCAACGGCGATCTTTGTTGAGAAGTGGCGCATTACTTGTGGATTCGCTGTGCGAGATTCAATCATTGGCAATGCCAGTTCTTCACTCAGTTTTCGCATAAATTGACGACGTTCCGTCGTTTTTTTGGCAATCATTTTATTATTTTCATAATAAATTATATATGATGCAAGTGAAGAAATGTCTAGCATGTTGAAGAACATTGCCATTGGCCATCTCGAAGATCGTCGTTGACTTGTATACCTCCGAACCATTTGGTCCATTGTATCGACGCCAGCTTTATATTTATTATAAAAATTTATAATTTCTGGTTTCCGCTTAGTATCATCACTAACTGATGCATCTGAATGCATTGTCGATAATAGAATGACAGCTTTTTTTTTTTCGGAACATAAGAACACATGGTAACCTTTTCGTGGAATCCAAAAACAGTCGAATATTGCTCCCGTGTCTTATTTGCTGCCATAACACTAGGGATGTAAGGTTTATTTTTTTTTATCGTGCCAACAATGGTAATATTCCACGATAACAAATGTTTAGCAACGGGTAGAGTAGTAAAGAAGTTATCCATGCAGATGTTTCTACCACTACCTCGGTACGGAGCCGCCAATTCTTTCACTACTCTTTCACCCTGATTTTTTTCCCGAGTGTTATCTGTTTTACCAGTGTACATAATCCCCTGCAAAGGATATGCGTTTTCCGCATCACAAATCCACCAGATCTTTATACCATACTTAGCTGGTTTCGACGGTATATATTGTGTGAATCCAGTACGACCACGGTATGGATAAAGTTGTTCATCGATTGTCAAGTTTGCAGTTGGTTTGTACATTTTGGCTAGATTTGAATTCAGCATTGTCCACACATCACGAATTGGAGCTGCTTTGTCTTCTTTTTTACGTTGACTTCGAGTATTACTGTCGTCGAATCTCAAAAAACGCAGAATATTATGGAATCTATTTATTCCCATCGCTGAACGATACAGTGGATAAGAATTGGAGTGCCACATATCAAAAGTATGATCCGTATTTGAATTATTTGCGCCAGCACAAATCAAGATACCGAAGAATGAATAAATTTCGGGTATTGTAACGGGCTTCCATTGGCGCTCAGAGTCTGGATGATTAGCATTATAATTTTGATAAGTAGCTTCAGCTTTCTTATTCGTATGACGGATGATTATGTCAACCATGTCATAGCTAAAAATTTTCTTGAAAGTGTTACTTATTGATAACATTTCTGTACTGCGATGAGGCCCACTTCGTTGACGTAAAACATTATGAGCTGCGGTCTGATGCTGAGTTGGTGGAGTTTTGTTCCATACTGTTTTATCTTTTGCGATAAAACTCCCAGATGATTCTCGAACTCGTCCTAAAATTAATAATAATAATAATAATTTAGATTAATTATTTAAAAATAAAAATTATTATTTCAATCATTGTTAGGAACAAATATTTTACTACCTTCAGGCTCAGAAGTTTCTACTTCATCGTCTTCTTCCTCACTCTCGCTATTCTCAACCTCTTCTACTTCTAAACACCCTTCAGTCTCACTCTCGCTATTCTCAACCTCTTCTTCTACTTCTAAATTTCCTTCAGCAATCTCTCCTGTATCTTCAGAAGCTTCTGGTTCATCACGTTCTAAATTATCATCTCGATTTGGGACTTTACGTCTAGAAATATTAGCTGGAATCCAATCTTCGTCATCACTGTCAGACGGCCCACACGAATCACTGTCATTTTCCCCAAGTAATTCTTTCAAATAAGCATTTCTTTCTATTGCACTTAACCTAAATAATTAATTATTATATTATTCAATTCGTTAATAATATTATTACACAAAATTACAATTAAAACATTTACAAATGTTAAATATATGTATAGTTTATTTACCTAGCAAATTCAGCTCTCGATAGTTGTTCCATAGCTTTATTTTTCACTTTACAGAAAACACCATAAATAAAACACGTCTTATCCCACCAAAAATCTAAAACGTACTAAAAAATACTCGAAACTATTGCGTGATAGAAAATAAAGAAATAACCTTGAGATTTTTTCCCACTCTAACAGCATCTGTTCAGTCCCGAACAATAAAAATGGGTCCACTACCTGGAGTGCCCTAAACCAGTTTCAGATGTCATTCACAATTCTAGATGATTTTTTTTTCTTTTTTTTTTTTTAAATTGTCACTAACTATTCATATTTAAAGAAAAAAATGTTTAGAAAATTTGTTTTTTAATAAAATAAACAAAATTTTCAATATTAAGGTTTGTGGGTACCCGGGTACCCGGTTGCTAAGAGACGTCGATAAAGTCGGTCATTAACATAAGGGTTAAAAGTATCTCAAAATATAGCAAATTTAAATGATCAAGTCCACAGATAATGGGCTTTCTTGTAGTCCTTTACTTTTGAAATTATATATCGTGCGGGTAAACGAATGACTCTTGTAGATTTCCTTTGACGAAATCCAATAGATGTTATTAATAAAATAGTAAATAAAAGAAAAGAAAAGAAAAGAAAAGGAAATTAATCTAGCTGAGAGTCGGAAGATTCGTTATTAACCGAACAACGCCGCGATCGTCAAATCTAGAAAATTGTTACCGGGTTACAGAACGATGTGATTGCGGAAGACATCGCGAAAACATACGAGTTGCGATCTTGTATCCTTTTCCGCAAAACTCGGAGAAATGTAAAAAAGCTTATTGTTTGCCATCGCTTCAAGGGGTTTCGGTGGTCCGTTATTAGGGTGTGCATCAGTCAATTATGCACTTGAACTGGGATAAAGCACTTGAGGGGTTTTATGAGTAATTTTGGTTTGAAGGAATGGCGAAATATCTGTATAAACCATTGCACGGTCGTAGAAAGACGCGATAGGAGAAACACAATTGGGTTTTAATAGTACTATCAATCGTGTAACTAAATCCAGTCCTTTAGAGTTATAAATTCGTAATGTAGCGAGACCTCACGATATCTCCAAAGTGACACAGCAGGCCGTAGATAATATAAAAGCTAATGCTAGATACGATAAAAAAAAGATTCGATAAAACTAAAGCAAAAATAATTAAATTCAATATTGGTGATTTTGTATTGTTAAAAAGAGAAGAAAGAAACCAAACTAAATTAGAACCGAAATTTAGGGGCCCATTTGTAGTGGCAGAGGTTTTAGAAGGAGATAGATACACTTTAAAAACAGTAAAAGGTAAAAGGACTTACAAATACAGTCATGATAAATTGAGATGCATGCCGGAGGGTTACATTCCTAGAGAGTTACATGTCTGTGATTCTGATAACGATGTTGAAAACGATTCATTAGAGAGCTCTGATGAGCACTGATAATAGTTTTGTAAAATGAATTAAGCCTTACACGGTTCCCATGATTTTCCCACACACCATACATATGGTAACGGGGTCTAAAGAAATTTAGATGTGATTATGTGTAAGCATTTTGTAAAATAAATTAAGCCTTACACTATGTATTCAGTAATGGGGTTCCCATGATTTTCCCACACACCATACATATGGTAACGGGGTCTAAAGAAATTTAGATGTGATTATGTGTAAGCATTTTGTAAAATGAATTAAGCCTTACACGACGTATTCAGTAATGGGGTTCCCATGATTTTCCCACACACCATACACATGGTAACGGGGTCTAAAGAAATTTAGATGTGATTATGTGTAAGCATTTTGTAAAATGAATTAAGCCTTACACGACGTATTCAGTAATGGGGTTACCATGATTTTCCCACACACCATACATATGGTAACGGGGTCTAAAGAAATTTAGGTGTGATTATGTGTAAGCATGAGAGTAACAGTTTCATTACATTAGATTGATAGCTCATAGGATGTAACTGGCACTTGAGATAATAAAAAAAAAAATAAAATAAAAATTAGTTTCATTAAACAAATTCTATCTATCATCCTCGGCTGCTGGACTGGACCACTAAGTTTATGGATTATGATTTAAGTGAAATGTAGTATCTATAATATCGGGGGCGTGTGATCGTCAGAATGGCCGTGTCGGATGTTGAATTTGTGCAAAGGACAAATTCACATTTGGAGATTTTAAACACTTACATTTATAAGTACAAAGAAACTATTTTTTTTAAGAAAAGGTTTATTTTATTACAGTATGTCCGACAAAAAGGATCCTCCAGACATAGAGGTCCGGAAATTAGATATTATCCATACTTATATATTCTTAGAATAAAATAAATTGTCTAAAAGTGTAATAAAGAATAATTGCTTTAAGATTATCAATTAACACAGTAAGTTCGGTCGAAGGGGCACGTGCGGCTCTCTACTTAGACTCTCTTTCTACAGAGATGGTACTTAAATATAATGTAGTAATAGAATGACCCCTTTCCAATATTTTTACAAACATCAAGGAAGGGGGTGAGTTTCAAAAAGGAAGCAGGATAGTCAGTTCTGAGAGGACAGCACCCGAGTACAGACCGTATCGTGCAGTTGCGTATTAGTATCAACTGAACTCTGCTGAAAGTTACATGAAAATAGCATCACATGGAAATAGCGTTTGGATTGTTGGTAGCCCTTTTGGACTAGTATAATTATTTATGTTTATTGATGAGATAACCGTGGTATGGCATTTGTTAGTATTATTCGTGTTGTATCTGTATTGTTAACTGGAGCCAACTTACTGTGTCGTAGGTTGAACCAACTAATTGTAATTACTGCTTGTGAAAGTGCGGGACACCGGGTATTGTTGTAGACTAGTGCGTGTATGTGAAAATGAAGTTTTCAGTGTGCTATTGGAAATTGGTAAGTGTTTGTATTTTATAAAAACAACAATGCCTGACAACATATATACTGGTTCAAACGACCATGCTCCCAAATATGCAATTCCGACATATATATATATATATATATATATATATATATATATATATATATATATATAGATATATATATATATATATATATATATATATATATATATATATATATATATATATATATATATATTATATAGGCAAAGACAAATCAGTTCAGTACCTTTTTCTCCTGTGTTTGAAAAGCATTAAATAATTTTTAAAAACCTCAACCCATAATTTTTGGTAAATATCGAAAATTGAATTAAAAATATAACATCATGAATTTTTTTTAAATATTTAAAACATAATATTTTTCTCCTATAAGAAAGCAGTTTGTGTTTTCTTAGAAAAATTGAAATTCAAAAGAAAAGTATCAAAAACATTGAATAATTGAATAAGTCATATCAGATTAGAAAAACTAAATCATAATTTGGATTTTTTTACAAAAAGATATTTTTCAAACAAAATATAATTTATTTTAAATTTTATGTTAAAATAACGTTTATACAAATATACTATTTACTACACAAACAATTATGATATTTATTTTGTAAATTTAGAATCTACACGAAGTATTTAGCCGATCGTGCTAAATGGTCATTATAAAGAGGTGCGTCATATTACAATCGATGGTTCGAATCCCAGTCGATCCAATATATTTTTTAATGGATTTTAATCATTATCGTCCCCTATGACTGCAACCGAGGCTAAAAAGTAACTAATGGTTCTAGAAGAATCCTAAAATATATACAGCCCTTTGTGTAACTGACTCACTCACTGACGTATACAAATTATAACCCACTTCTAGATATGCTAGAAGGATTGCATTCGACGATAAATAAGTTCACCCCCCCCCCCCCACGAAAATGGTTTTAAAACAAATTACTTTCTTTACTTCTATTCATGCTAGAAAGGTACGGTTTTTTGTAAAATATCCAGTAAATATCTCGAAAACTTAGCGAAATTGAGAAATTTGTTTGAAACAAATGTTGCACAATTCTGCTAACGTTCGTTTTTCCTTATCTATCACTTTGACATTGCGTTTGTTAGAAAATGGCAAAACCTATTATAGTTAAAATAGTTTTATGAATGAGGGGAGAGCAAGCAATTTAGCAAGGAATACCTATGTTTATACTGTTCAAACTTTGTGAATTCATTTTATGGCTTAGAAATAAAATAAAAATATTTGTACAGGCCGTTTAATGCTTTGGCTTAAATTCTCTTAGGCTTTGGCAGTTGACATACGGTATACATAAAACACTCGCATGCCTTATTGTAATTTACATAAATAATTAAATGAGTATTTATTATTGCAATATAATTATATTATTGTGATATTATTTCTGTTTTTGTGATGGATTGTTAATTCGCAAAAAAGGAAGGAAAGGGCTAACTTAAAATCCAAAGAATTGAAAGAAAAGCTTCTCGCCAACACTTCCAACATAGAAGACTTGGAAGAAATAGAAGAATTAAATAATTTAGTCATTATTTTGGTTTTATTTGTATGTACTTGTATTTTCCACTTATCGCAATATTCCTTCAAGCTTTCTAAAGCTCGTCGCATCCCACCAGTGGAACGAGAAAGCATAACTACATCATCTGCATATAAAAGTAGTTTAACTTCTCTACCTCGGATGCCAGGTGCCGCAGTATTTACAACATCCATCCATTCAATTACATTGTTTATATAGATAACAAACAGCAAAGACAATAGATGACATTCCTGTCAGGCCCTGGTTCATGTGGAATTCTCTACATATATGATTTCTATGCATACGAACACAGCACCTAGTATCTTAATAAATAGATTGTATTACGGACAGTATGTTATTGGGCATTCCTTTGCGCGCTAATTTGGACCATAAGAGATTTCTATCAATTTTGTCAAATGTTTTTTCGAAATCCACAAAGCAACAAAAGAGTTTGGATCTTTTAATTTTCAGTGTTTCTTGTATTAAAGTTGTTAGCAATAAGATCCTATCCGCTATTTCGAATCTTGCTCTAAATCCAGTTAAAAATTCGCTTATAATATAATTTTCTAACATCCAATTTTGGACGCGCTCAGACAAGAGTTTGGTGTATAATTTGCTTATATTCGGTATCATTGTTAGACATCGATAGTTAGCTGGATCTTTGATATCGCCATTACCCTTGAACAAATGTATGATTATACCAGTGGTGCAACTTCTTGGAATTTTTGTGATCGGCACATAGTGCTAAATAGATAATATTGGAGCTATATTAATATGTTCGTGAGCTAGTTTAATACACTCCAGTGGACACACCATCGATTCCACTGGCTTTATTACCCTTTCAACGATTTAATAAGGATTTCTATTTCATCTTCAGCTATATTCAGGTCTATATCACATCCATTATTGTTATCTTGATAACGATTTGTATCGATCCCATTCACAGTTTCTCTAATTCACAGTTTACTGTAATGATCAAGCCATGTATTTTTGTCTATACAATCGTTAGGATTTCGATACGCAGTTGTTTTCTTTATCATGTCCCACATTTTCTTTATATCATTGTTTTGTAGGGCTGCATCCATTTGTGCAACATGCTCATTGTCAAAATCAGAAGAGCGGCGGGCACCTTCAATCGCTCAAAAATCGAATGTACAATCAACTCATTCGACTCCTATAAAGCATCGGGGCCAGATGGGATATACCCAGTGTTTTTACAAAAAAAGCAGAGAATCTTTTAACTCTGCTTGGTCACATATTCAAGGCAGCCCAAGCTACAGGTTATATCCCAACAGTATGGAAGCCAGTAAGCAGTAAGAGTGAACTTCGTACCAAAACCGAGGAGACTTAAACACTCCACGGGAAAGGATTTTAGAGCATTTAGTCTGTCATCGTTTCTACTGAAGACAATGGAAAGACTAAGAGGATTTTACTTAATACAAGGGGCACTGTCGAGAAATCTGCGTCATCCCAATCAGCACACATATCAAGTGGAAAAATCCTGTAAATAAACTCTCCGCAACCTAATATACAGGATTGAGGATGTATTTGCAAGTAAACAGACCACCTTGTGCTTGTTTCTTGACATTGAGGGAGCATTTGATAATGCTCCAACAAGTCAACACGGAGAAGAAGACACCGCCTGCAGGTGGATAAACTTTATGCTGATAGGTAGAAGAATACAAGCTTCCCTTCTTGTAGAGTCTGTCACTGTGAGAGCCACCAAAAGATGTCCATAGGGTGGTGTCTTATCTACACTCCTGTCTGACAGTGAACAGCTTACTGACGAAACTCAACCAAAGAGGATACTGCACAGGAATATGTAGACGACATGATAATTGTAATCCAAGGATCCTGTGAAAGTACAATCTTGGAGCTTATGCAAAAACGCTTAAGGATTCACTCGGGAATAGTGTTTCAACGAGGGGTGAAAATAAACCCTGGTTAAACCACACTAATTCCATTCACACAGAAAAGGCAGGTGGATAAAAGTAAGCCACCCATTATCTTCGGTGAAAGACTAGTGATCGCTAGGGTAACCAAATTCTTTGGAGTGATGCTAGTGATGATACATAACAAATAAGATCAAGACTTCTGTCATGCTTTCTAAGAGAGCATGTGGATCTGGGGTCTAAATGCAAATCTGGGGTCTAAAACCCAAAATGATCCACTGCCTGTACACAACATAAGTTGGGCCAACTATAACCTATGCTGCTCTAGTGTGGTGGCCAAAGGTTAATCAAATAACAGCATGCACAAAGCTGTCCAGGATCCAAAGACTTTTCTGTTTGTGCATTAGTCGATCCATGAGCAGTACATCCACAGCTAAAATGGAAATCGTACTAGGGCTTACTCCGCTAAACATTGTAACAATAGCTAATGCGAGATCCAGTGCCTGTAGACTTGTGCCTATAGTCTTGCAATTATAACTGGATTTTAAAAAATCAGGTTGGGCATACAAGAATCGTCGGAACATCAATCATCTCAGATATCGTTTTTGAAATGGGTACAGATAGAAAGATACATCTTGGGATCTAAAAAGTATTGCACTTCGACCTCATGGTTCATTGTGCTCCCTCTTCTACCTCAGTCTAACGAGACTCGCTTCTCCCATATGTTGGCAATAACCTGGAGCTTGCTTATCAGGTCCTCCCGAAGGTTCATATATTCGGGGTGAGATGCACCGAATGTTCTGCATCTGCTGTAACCCAGAGGCTCGCAGTCAAATATTATGTGGCTGGATGTTTCTTCCTCCTCGCCACACAATCTGTACATAATGGAGCCTTTATGGGGTCCCATTGTGTGCAGATGCTTCCGCATGGGATAATGCCGGTAATGAACCCGGTAACCCTACCAGTTGCATCCTGTTCAGCCATAGTGCATCCAGAGATAACCTCTTTGTGGCACTCTGAAGCAGTACCTTCCCGAGCTCTTGCCGCAGTACTTTTTCCCAGTGATCACGGTGTTTAGCATTTGACCACTCGTTTATCACCTGTTTACATGCAGTCTTTGGAATTCTTAAAAAACATTCCGACTTGGCTAAGGTCCCCTTCTTGGCTAAGGTATTCGCTCTTTCATTTCCTTCGAAACCTCTGTGACCCGGCACCAAATCAATTTAACATTGGTCCGTTTTGCCAGTTTCAGAAGTTCCTCCAGACAATTCTTGACTACCCTTGAGGTGACCTCAGTTCCAGGCAAGACTTTTAAAGCAGCTTGACGGTCCGACAGAGTACATACGTTCTGGTTTATGTAGCCTCTACGTAGGTTCTCACGGACGCAAGCCAGTATGGCGTTGACTTCTGCTTGGATGACCGTGGCCTATTTCCCCAAGTTGAAGCTTATGTTTGCTTTTGGTCTCTCCCCGTAGATTCTTGCCCCGGTCCCTTCTTCAGTTTTGGATCCGTCTATATACCAGACGATTCCTTTCCTGAGGTAGGGTGGTTCTGCTTCCGACCACATGGCCTTATCACATACTACAGTGAAAGATTTTGAGAAGGAGTATGTCTTGGGATGTATATCTGTGCCCATTTCAAAGACGGGGTCTGAGATTATAGACATCCCCACGATACTTGCATGTTCAACCTGATTTTTATTAATCCAGTTGTTATTGCAAGACAATTTATAGGCGCTGGATCTCGCTTTAGCTATTATCACAATGCTTAGCGGAGGCAGCCCCAATATAACTTCCATGGCAGCTGTTGGTGTACTGTTCATGGATCCAGTGATGCATAAGCAGGCCAGTCTCTGGATCCTGGACAGCTTATTGCACGCAGTAATCTGCTTAACTTTTGGCCACCATACTAGAGCAGCATAGGTTATAAATGGGTCCAGATACGAGTATACTTCCCAAAATATACTTCTTCTCACAACTCTTCACTGTAGTCTGTGATAGGGATATATGGACGGGAGGAGAACCAACCTATCTCAAGGAAAGAATCATTTGGTATACAGACGGCTCCAAAACTGGGGAAGGGACCGAGACGGTAATTCACGGTGAAATATCAATGGCAAACATAAGCCTCAACATGGGTAAATATGACACAGTCTTTCAGGCACAAGTCTGTCCTTGAGAACCAACGTAGAGGCTACATAAAACAGAACGTATGTGGTCTCTCGGACAGTCAAGCTGCTCTAAAAGTCTTGTCTGCAACTGAGGTCACCTCAGGGGTAGTCAAGGATTATTTAGAGGAACTACTGGAGCTGGCAAAACGGAAAAATGTTAAATTAATCTGGCTGCTAGGTCACAAAGGCTTCGAAGGAAACGAAAAAGCAAATATCTTAGCAAAAAAGGGAGTTGGAATACCCTTCACAGGCCCAGAGCCTATTTTAGGAATTCCAAAGACTGCATGCAAACAGGTGATCAACGAATGTATGACTGTTAAACAACGTGATCACTGAAGAGAAGCGAATCTCGTCAGACTGAAGTAGAAGGAGCACAATGGGCCATAAGGTCGAAGTGCAGTACTTTTTATACCTCAAGATATTTCTATCTATCTATCAGTACAAATTTCATTTTGTGTTATAAAAATATATTATGTATTAAAAAAATATTTATATATAAGTTCAAGTAGTAAGTTTAAAAGTTCAAGTAAAAGATTAATCACGTATAATATTATCCTATAAAAAAAGCTTAAAAAATATTGGAAGTCACTAGAATCTTGAATTTATAGTTACAGTAAAAAAATCGGAACCGCGTAAATTTTGCTATTTTTCGTAAAGTTGCCAATTTTGAACATACAATCGTTTTAACCAAAATTCATGAAAAAATATGGAAAAATATAAATAGTGGTCAAAAATAAGGGTTGCTATTAAATAAAAAAAAAAGTGGCATAGCACATTTGCATCTAATCAACAGTAAAAAGGTAGAATATGTAGTATAGTAGAAAACTACTATACCGTACGTTTAGTTTACATCTTCGCATAGCAGATTTCCCACGAGTATGAGAGAGTACATATGTATACATTAAGCAATGTGTATGAGAAGGAGGTCTCATAGGTTTGTTTTGTTACTGTTCTGTTGTATGTGCCTGCATAAATTTTTGAAAGTGGGGATTTTTTGTTGAATACAAATATTATTAATTGTTTTGATAATATGCAATCATTACTATGTGAATGCTTTTGGAAAATACGTGTTTGTGTATTTTATTTATTGGTATTATTATAACAATGGGTTATTATTACACAAGAGAAGAAAAACTGCAAATTGTTAAATAGTACTTTTCCGGACATTCCGCACAGGAATGTGTCAATTTATTTATTGTGGCATTTGAAGGTAGACAATCATCAACCACTCGAACAGTTATGAATATTATTCACTGTTTTGAAAAATATGCTTGTTTATCAAACCTATGAGACTCCTTCTCATACATATTGCTTAATGTATACTTATGTACTCTCTAATACTCGTGGGAGATCTGCTATGCGAAGATGTAAACTAAACGTACGGTATATATGTACACTACTTTTCAGCGAATTTCCTGAAAGGAAATACAGCTATTTTTTTTGTACCGATGATGGAATTTCGGAAAAATTATATATATATATACATATATTTTTATTTTTTAGTAATCAGTACTAAAAGTATATAATATACAGTTTATATATCAATATCTCGAAAACTTTAACCTTTTTTGTAACCACTTACACTTGCAAAATGAATGCTCATAAAATTTCCTACAAGAAACGTATAAAAAGTTTATATCTTGCTTTATTTTTTTTTCTAAAAATGAGTCTTAAAACGAAAATTAAAAAGAAAATCTCAATCGGATCATTTTTTTGCAAAGTTATGGGCATTAAAAAAAAGGACCATTTTTAAAAAAAATTCATATCACGGAAGTGGCTGGAAAAAATAAACCTGAATATTGGCATGGAGAACTCTCTCAATCTAAAACACGGAAGTGCGCAAGGCCGAGTTTAAGGGGCATTTGGCCTTCGTACTTACAGTGCTATTACTTATCCTTAATTCAGAGCCAATTTCACCCCGAAATATCTTCTGAACGAAAAGAGATACAGTGCTGATTTTTCGAATATAAGCTATTTAGGGAATTATAAGAAAACAAGTATTTGCTTTTCGTTAAGAAATATACGGTTAAAAAGTTCTTTCATTTCAACAATGCAAAATTAGCGGAAACGCCTACAAAAAGTATAAGTGATCATAATTCTACGCTACTTTCAGATATCCTATATAGTTGATATTTGGCATACAGGTAGATCTAGTACCCTAACCGACGGGAAAATTCCGAAACCTGGAAAGTTGTATCGGAAAAAAGGAAATTTTTACAATTTTCCTTTTAATTAATTTAACATTATAAAGCATTTATCCATTTAATTCGTTGATATTTGGCGAGAGTCCTTTCTGATAGGTATATAAGTGTTCACACGCTAATTCATGAATCAGTCTTAGTATTCCAAATACAAAACATTGATTCTTTCATCGTTATGTTACAATGTAACTTTTTCAAAAAAAATAAAAAGATTTTAGTTTGAAAAATTTGACCCATTTCTAGATATGCTAGAGGGATGCATTTTTTTGCATTTAACCCGGATAAACTTGAAATTTATAAGAAAAATGGGAAAACTTCAAACGAATAACTATGAGTTATTCAAACGAATAACTCCGAAAATGGGAAAAAACACCAAAAATTACCTTTTTTTGTATAATTATAGTGTTTTCTATATGGAAGTTTAGCATTACTTAGGAAAAATATGAGTTTCAGTAAATTGAATATGTGTTTTCAGTTGAACAATTCAAATACAAATCTTCATCCATTACTTAGATTGACTGTAATAATTTTTCAAATTTTGCCTTATTTTTCCCATAACAACATCTCCAAAAATGGGAAAAATACAAAAATTACCTTTCTAGACTTGATAGAACGATTCGGTTTTTTTGCATTAGATTTGAAATACCTTCAAACCTATAAGAAAAATCAGAAAATGTTAATTTTCGCAACGAAACCTTCCCAAAATTGGGAAAAACAAAAAATTTCATTTCAGTGTTTAAATTTTAACCACTCTCAGACATTTTATAATAATGGAGTTTTTGCATTTGACGAGGAATAACCTAAAATATATAAGAAAAATCGGAAAATTTTAATTTTCCCAAAACAACATCCCCAAAAATGGGCAAACAACAAAAATTATCTTTCTAGACATGCTAGAACGATGCGGTTTTTTGCATTCGATTTGAAATACCTTGAAACCTATAAGAAAAATCAGCAAACTTAAATTTTCCCAACGAAACCTCCCCAAAAATGGGAAATACAAAAAATTTCATTTAAGTGTTTAAATTTAAACCACTCTCAGACATTCTAGAAGAATTCTGTTTTTTGAATTTGTCGCGGAATAACCTGAAATCTATGAGAAAAATCGGAAAATTTTAATTTTCCCAAAACAACATCCCCAAAAGTGGTAAAAAACTATAAACTACCTTTCTAGACATGCTAGGAGGATGCAGTTATTTGGAGGGGGTAGAAGCCCCTAGCGAGCAGAGCGAGTTGACGTTATATAACGCGAAGCGGTGTCTTTTGTATATGTGAATCTATTTTAAAAGAAAAAGAGTTAAATATCGCGAAGCGTAAAGTAACGCATAGCATAACAAAACGCATTTTGTCCGAAGTCATCGGCTTCGTATATTTAAGCCTTTCAAAAAGTAGTGATATCCCATCATAAACATAAATGCAAGAAAGGGCCGAGTTTTCGGGAAAATCCTTAATGTAATAGTTGCTTCTTAAAAAGTGATGATATGAAAAAAAGGACCGAGCTATTTACAAAGTAAATAGCTCTAGACTTCATCTAATAGTTGCTCCTTAAAAAGTAATGATATCCCATTAAAGAGCAGAGCTATTTTCAAAGTAAATAGCTCGGTAAACCATTTACCAAAAATTGTGACACAGGCACCAAATTAGCAACAAGCAATATATCTCTGAATCCTTATCCCAGAGATAGTTACGATTAGCTAATTCATACTGATGATGACTACATTGTAGTCGAAATACGTATTTATAAAATACAAACAAATGTTCTAGGGATAGGGGCAAAATTTGAAATATAATTTCAAGCAACTATTACAATAAGGATTTTCCCGAAAACTCGTTTACTAGCGGTCATTGTTTTATTCCGATTGGAATGAAATTTGGTAGTTGAGGCGCTTTAAGTATCCAAAAGGTCAAGTTTTAGAGGAAGGGGGAATCACAAAATTTGGTATGTCTCTCTTAATATTAGAAAAATCGAATACTTTATAAGAAATAAAGTTGTAGGTAATTAGTTTTACTATAATTTTATTACATTTTTTCTGTTACACTCATATAATATTTAATATTTACAGAAATATTTACAATTCAATATTGAAAGTTATAATTGTAAATATCTCCGTACACATTATAGTTTGAGAAAATGATAACGTAATGAATTGTAGCAAACATGATTTTCCACACCTTTGTTGCTTATACATTTTTCGATTGTTCTAATAATAAGAGAGATATTTTATATTTTGTTTTTTCTTCTGTCTCTACCCATCCCCCCTTCCTATTAGACTTATTAGACCTATGCCTTTTATTAATTAAATTGGCCTCGCAAATACCAATATAATATCAGATTTCATTTTGATCAGACTAATATTTTGACTGACAGAGAGTGATGTATTCTAAGAAAATTCGCTAAGTTGACGCAGCTCTTGCGTAACGACTTTTTTGGGCACTATTTATTTTTTCCCATATGTTTCATGAATGTTGATGGTTTAACCGTCGATTGGAAATGTATTAAAATTTAAAAATGATATATTATTTATACTTCAATTGACCCCAAAAAACAGCTATAATATTATTTACATTTTCAATATGTTTGAATGCCAATTCAAGTGTTATACAATAAAGCACAAACAATCACCAACCGACCCTTATATGTATGAATGAACCTGTTATGATCCTCCACAAGTGAAATAAAAAGGGGCGAATTGTATGCACGTGCAAGATCAAATTATCAATAGATATATTTGTTACACATGATTTGGTACCATAAAAGTCACTTCTATTATTTGCTAACATGTATTAGATATGTATAGCAAATACATAATAGTTATTTAGTACATGCGTAAACGATTCGTTATTGTAGATTATTATTAAAAGTTTAATTTATAACGATCAAGGTTAATATTTCAATCTTTATCGTCTATGAATCATTTCTTGATTAATTAATTTAAAATATTTCAGGGGAATGAACATAATCAACGATACACATATACAGTGTCAAACTGGCTATAGAGCCAGTGTTATAGATGATTTAGATCAAACAGCAACGAACGCTTTTGTTTGTCTCGAAAAGATTCGGAGGCCTGTTGGATTCATTCCATGTGCATGTAAACTAGTGTCCCAATATAACATGTATATTATTTACACCAACTTATAAGTTGCTTGTTGTGTAATCCTCTTGTTGACGTAAGTAATTTGCGGGAGACGATTTTCCGGGCTAGATCACATTAAGACGAGGCTTCGTTCTCTACGACGAGGTAAGAAAGGCTGAACTCATTGATTATCCTAAACACAGAATCGCATTTATCAAGAATAAGACGATAGCAGCTTTTACAAAGGATTAATGTCATTCTTGCTGGAATTTCTCCTCTTTAAACAAAAAATGTTTATTGGCTAGCTTCAGGTATAACTATTTAATAAAAATATACATCTTTGAAGATAAAAACTTCCAAAAACTCTTATCAATTTGATTATTATTAATATTGTGTTTGCTGGTGGACCTAATGGCATCTTCTACCGATCTTAAGTAAGTGGCGGACGCTGGGTAATAATGCCACCCGGGCTCCTTGCGCTCAGTCCGACGCTCCACATATAGTATTATATTGAAAATTGACTATCTCTATCACGTAACCACTTGAAGATGTACAAAAAATTGTAAATGTGTAAGGTTCAATTTCAAGAAATAGCTAAAAGAACAAATGCAATTTTATTAGAACCAACTATTTAAAAATTTTTAATGCTCAATTTGTTGTGGATAACTAGTATCTTAGCGTAACATTATTTTGAAATCAATGTTTTTGATATCCAAAATCTTACATATAAGAATGGGGTATTGGGGATTTACCTTCGTTTCTGAGACGCCTACCCATACATATAGCTTAGCCAAAAATGACTATATTAGGACATGCGATTTAAGGAATCCAAAAATTATACACCTGAAATCGGCCTCGGTTAATAAGTTTTTTTTTACCCATTACTGTTCAATACTACCCTACTACCCTGTACCCATTGCCGTTTAATATTACTGTCTACTTAAGGGTCATGATTTCCTCGGTATACAAATGAAACGATACAGCTCCAAACCCGACCGCAGCATTTCTATGACGACGACTCGCGGATTATTCTGGCTTAAACCATGTACTGTATTTTTACCATGAAAATAATCCGTAATTAACCATTGATACTTCGTCAAATAAGAAAGTATGTCCAGTATCAAAATAACGTGTTGCAAGAGCCGTTTTGTCACATTTTAAGAAATGGGTGTTTTTGCAGTCATTTATGGCCTGTTTGAGTCAATCTTCATAGCTTTGCCTGGTTTTTCCAATAGAAGAACTTGTACATGGTAACTTATAAATCAGATTGGACTTTTGATTTTTTGGAATTTCATCTTTCATCCTTGTGTAAACGATACTAACCGTTTTCAGGTTGTAGAAGGCTAGCTTTGCACCCCTTTCTCTAACGGATTTGCCAATTTTCGACGAAAGGCCCCTTATGTTAAGAAACCTGAAGTATATAACTAAAGATCTTTTATCTGAGTCAGTGTGTCTAGTTCGATAACTTTCCAAACAGCTATCCACAAGATTACGAGGATAATTGTTATTTATAAGAAGGTTTCTAATAGGTTCTCGATTTTCATGGTAATCAACATGACTTTATCCCTCAGGCCTTTTATTACATCCATTTTTTTATTCACAGATTTGTGACAATCATAACTTAATAATGTCCCCGAGCTAATTGGCTTCTTGTACCAATTAAACATTAAGTACCACCAGAAAGTTTTTGAATCTGGACTTCCAGAAAGGAGATGCTACAATCATGTTCAACTTCCTAAATGAATTGGGTTAAAGTTATTGAAAAACTTCAATTTAACATTCTCTTTTGGTATTGCCATAACACTATCATCTACATAATTTTACAAAAAATACAACAATTTTACAAAAAATACAACAAACGATGGTGAATCCAAAACTTTTCGGCAAATTTAATCCATTACCAAGTATACTTGGTAATTTTCGGGGAGATCCTTAATATATTAGTTTTTTTTGATCGGATATGACTGCTTCTTGCAAGGCTTAAATATGCGGAGCCGAACGCTTCGCACATAACGCTACGCGTTTTTGTTATGCTTTGCATTATTTTACACTTCGCGTTACTTAACTCTTTTACTTTCTAAGTAGATTCATATTTACAAAGGAGACATATTTACGCTTCGATTTATATACCGTTAACTTGCTCTGCTCGCTAGGGGACTGCACCCCCTTAAACCCCAAGGCAGCCTTTGACCTTGGCATCACGTCTTAGAAAGATTACAAGTATCTGCAACCTTTTAGTATGAATACAAGTAAAAAAGGTAATATTTGGTGATTTTTCCCATTTTCGGGGAGGTTGTGTTATTCAAAACGCCACATCCTTCTAACATATATAGAAGTAAAAAGGAATTTTTGAGTAGTTTTTCCAAATATTGGGGTGGTTGCTTTGGAAAAATTAAAGTTTTTCGATATTCGTCGTTAATTTCAATGATTCTCCGTCGAAAGCATCTATCAAATATAAAATAAAGTTTTCTATTCTTTAAAATTTAGTCATAAATGCCCATATTTAACTAAACTACCATGTAGAAAACATTAAAAGTTAGATAATACCATCTTAAATACTGTCATGTAAAATAATACGAAACAAGAATATTTTTTAATTTTGTCTACAATATATAATGAGAATTTATTAATTTATTAAATTATAACTCGGCATATTTACTTAATTTATTAAATTATAACTCGGCATTACGCACTACCGTGCTCTAGATTTAATTTCCTTATTCATAATCATTGAAAAACATTAATACGTTAATATTTGGCATGCTTTAAAATTTACATCGCCCGAAATTTTTTTTATTATGATGTGATATATAAGTGTATAGTTTTTTTTGACTTTACACGAAAGAATCTGCAATTATTTTTTCGATATTGGTTCAGAGGTATTTAAATTTTAGACCCAGGAAAAAATTCCATTTTTTTCACAAATTCTAAATAATGCATCCAAAAAAATGTTTTTTTCTTGAAAACTTATTATTTAAATATTTAAATAAATGTACCCTTATTGATACAAACTAAATAATGGATGAATTTTATTTTCAGCGATGTTGCCTTGGGAAAATTAAAGTTTTTCTAATTTTCTTATAAGTTTCAAGTCGAATGCAAAAAATAATCGCATCCTTCTAGCATTTCAAGACGTGGGTTTGAATTTTTTAACAAAATTACGTATAGATATTAAATCCAGACAAAATCTTCTTTTTTATACCCAGTATATTTGTAAATATACAAGGTATATTAAGTTTAGTGTCGACTTTGTAACGCTTGAAATGATAATCCTTGACAAAAATACTTCACAAAGATATTCATAAAATGGCCTAATTCGGCCATTTTCATATGTCCGTCCGTCCGTCCGGTTGTCTGCCCACCTGTGAAGCCGATAACTAAAAAACGAAAAAAGATAACGAGCTGAAAATTTTTGTGTGTGTTCTAGACCAAAAAAATAAGGTCAATTTCGTTAACGGACAAAATGGGAATGTGTTTCTCCCCGCCGGGGGGGGGGGGGGATTATATCTTTGAAACCAGGGATAAAAAAAAATTTGTTCACAAAAAATCTTCTTCTCTTCAAATAAACTACTTTTGTAGTTTTTTCATGATTTGTGCTTAAAGTTGAAAATTAGTCGATCGAAGACGGGCACATGTACAAACATAACATACATCAAATAGTATTGTTATACCCAGTATACTTGTAAAGATACAAGGTATATTAAGTTTATTCCCGACTTTGTAACGGTTGAAAATATTAACCCTTGACAAAAATTATTCACAAAGATATTCATAGAATGGCCTAATTTGGCCATTTTCACATGTCCGTCCGTCCGTTTGTCTGTCCGTCTGGAAGCCGATAACTCAAAAGCGAAAAGAGATAACGAGCTGAAATTTTTGTGTGTTCTAGACCTAAAAAGTTAGGCCAAGTTCGTTAATGGGCAAAATCAGAATGTGTTTCAATAAATATATATATATATTTATTTATATATATATATATATATATATATATATATATATGTATATATATATATATATATATATATATATATATATATATATATACGTTTCGCGTTTACTTACTGACGGTTCGCTTACGCTACGCTTTGAGTTCAACAACGCTTAGCGTTGAGTTGCTTACGCCCCGCCTAACTTCTTCGCGTTAACTAGTGCTTCGTGTTCAATGGCGCTACGTGTGAAATCACGCTTCGCATTGAATCACTGACGCTTTGATTAACTAACACTTCGCGTTGACCTAACGCTTCTCATTGACTAACGCTTCGCGTTGGGTGACCACCGGTTCGCTTTAGCGTGCGTTTTGCGTTTTCCAACGCTATGCGTTAACGGTTTGTTAACGGTTTTTGGTTAACGGTTTGCGTTTTCCAACGCTCTGCGTTGATTTATTAACGCTTCGCGTTGGCTGACTTACGGTTCACTTAAGCTTACGAGTTTATGCACGCTTTTCGTTGGTTAACGATTCACATGAAATCACGCTTCGCGAATCACTGACGTTTCGCTTTGCATAACTAACGATTCTCATTGGCTGACTTACGGTCCGTTTTAGCTTACGTTTCGCGTTGGTTCATGCTTTTTGTTGGTTAACGATTCGCGTGAAATCACGCTTCGCGAATCACTGACGCTTTGCTTTGGATAACTATCGCTTCTCATTGGCAACGCTTCGCGTTGGCTGACTTACGATTCGCTTTAGCTTACGTTTCGCGTTGACTTAACACTTTCTATTGACTAACGCTTAACGCTCGCTTAAGCTCGCTCGTGATTTGACTAACTTTTCACGCTTACTTTAAGCATTAACGATTCGCGTGAAATCACGCTTCGCGTAGAATCACGGACGATTAGCGTTTCTCATTGACCAACGCTTTGCATTGGCTGACTTACGTCTTGCTTTCGCTTACGTTTCGCGTTGGTAAACGCTTTACGTTGACCAACGCTTTTCGTTTATTTATTAACGCTTCGCGTTGACCTAACACTTCGTATTGACTGACGCTTCTCATTGACCTTACGGTTGACTTACGGTTCGCTTTAGCTTACGTTTCGCGTTGGTCAACGATTCGCGTGAAATCACGCTTCGCGAATCACTGACGATTCGCTTTGAATAACTAACGATTGTCATTGAACAACGCTTCATATTGGCAGGCTTACGGTTCGCTTTAGTTTACGTTTCACATTGGGTATCGCTTGGCGTTTACCAACGCTATGTGTTGACTTACAAATGCTTCGTGGTAACTTGCTTACGCTCCGCGTTAATTTTCTCGTGTTAGCTAGTGCGTCGTATCGACTGACGCTTCGCGTCGGTTAACTCTTAACATTGTATAACTTACGCTTTCTAACGCTCCGCGTTAACTAACGCTACGATTTGACTAACTTTTCATGCTTACTTTAAGCGTTAACGATTCGCGTGAAATCAAGCTTCGCGTTGAATCACTGACGATTATCTTTGAATAACTAACGCCTCACAATGGCCAACGCTTCGCGTTGGCTGACTTACGTTTGACATTAGCTTACGTTTCGCATTGGTTAACGCTTTGTGTTTACCAACGCTTTCCGTCGATTTACTAAACGGAACCAAACATTCTATACCTGACACCCTGCAGGTTTCTGCAGATGCAAATAACATGTATGAAGGTTTCATCGTCCTCCATACAGGCCCTACAAGTGGGATCATCAGAGATCCCCAAGTTATGAAGGTGGTAGTTCAGTCGAAAGTGTTCTGTCAACAGCCCCACAAACCTTCTCAACTGCATTATGTTGAGTTTCAACCGAGCACAGTCGAATGGCCTAGCTGTGCTCATGCACAACTTGGCCTGTCGCATGTCCTGCTCAAAGTCCCAATAATCAAGATTAGCTCGTCGCGGCCACCCCTTGATTCAGTAAATTACAGAGCACCTTGCTATGGGAATGGTAGGCTCGGGTGTAAGGGGCGTTTGAGATGACCTCTCTCGTGCCAACGAGTCCGCTACTTCATTCTCATTAACGCCAGTGTGACCTGGTACCCAGATCAGTCTGACTGTGTTATTAAGTGCCAGGTGGTTCAGAAGCATTCATAGACTATCGTCGATTGGAATCTAGACGCCTCAAGGGCCCGAAGTGCTGCCTGGCTATCTGAAAAGTTGCTGATGTGTGCCCCACTGTAACCTTTTGTGTTACAAATCTGGGCACCTCTCAGCATGGCGAAGATTTCTGATTGAAAAACCGTCGCATATTGACCAAGAGGAATCAATTCCTTTATTGTTGGTCCATAAATCCTCGCACCAGACAAATCTCCGAACCATCCGTATAAATATATGGTCCGGGAGGGCGAAAAAAGTTAGATACATCTCGATCCCATTCTTCACGGGAATGAACGATTACCCTCAATTTGCGGTCAAAACGATAAACAGTGGAATCCTGTGCCATTTTCACAAGTGGGATCACAGTCCCCAACGTGTTCATTATTACTTGCATGACCTATGTTTGTCCTACAATGAAACTGACTGCAACTCCTAATTCTGTAGGCAGCAAGCAGTCATGGCCTCCGCATCAATCATTAAATGAATCGGTGGAATACCTAGAGGAGCGCCCAGCGCAGCAGTAGGAGTTGTTCGAATGGCTCCAGTGACACTAAGGCATACGACTCTGAGCAGTTGGTCCAATTTTTTCCTGGCTACGGAGGGGTTCTTTCCAGAGAGGTTCTTGTCCACTATACTACACAGCCAAATGTAAGTATTGGCTTTACAATCATTGTAAATAACTAGTACATAATGAGAGGTTGGAGTCCCCAAGACTGTCCAAATGCTCTCCTGGCACATCCGGAAGACACGATTTGCCTTGGTTAGTCTCCAACCCAAACAATCACCCCAATTCAGTTTTCTATCCAGGATGACTCCCAGATGCCTAAGCGTTCCGGTTTGTGTAATTTGAATGCCAGATATGCAGATCATCCGTTGAGCAACTCGTCTCCTTGTAAACAGTACAAACACCATTTTTTTCGGTTTGACAGAAAGTTCTGTGTCAATGCACCAACGCTCCACGTACGAGAACGCTTGTTGCATCAGATCATAGATAGTGCCCTCGTCTCTGCCTTTGACAAGTATGCATATGAGCGTAGCCTTGAGTAAATATCCCTGATTCCTTGAGATCGGTAGTAACCTATCCACGACGAGGATACATTTGACTAGGTAGTGTTGTGATATTTTTTGTTTTTAATTATGTTTTTTTGTTATTGCTTTTTAACTTGGGTGGGGGCTAATGAGCAAGCTCTCGAAGCCCCAAAAAGGGGGTTAGGTTTTAGTGGGTTGCCTGGCTAGCCAGGAGTCCCACCTCCCTCATGCAAAAAAAAGAATGGGGAGTTATAAGATCTATACCACTAACAATTATGGTTCGATCGAAAAGTCACACCAGAAATAGATTTTCTTTAGTCTTTTTATGGTTATGGTTCTTTTAGCGTCTACAAATTAATATACCAAGTTTGAAGTCTGGAAAAATCAAAGAAACCTGGAGGATTCAATTTACATTGTCCCGATACCAAAATTAATTTTTATCGTGCTAATCAAACTCTGCGATTAGTTTAAAATTTCAATTTTCTAGCATGTTCGGTTACGATAAAACGGCACGCTCAAGCGGAATATCGATTTTCTGTTATATAAAATCGAAGGTGTATGACATTTTCTCTTCTTGCTTAATAATTTAATCCTTTGAATTTACTCAGCTTCAAATTTAATTTAATTATGTGTCGCAAGGTTTGGCATTCACCTTTATTTTACCTGTAATTGGTCAAATTATACAAATCAAGCTTCAGTAGACTGATAAGTTTTTATTATTGAGTATTTTTATTCGACGACAAAATATTTATAATGTCCCTTGGATCTATTTGCCCTCATTCGATTTATTTTTGAATTCACAAAATTTTAATTCCAAATAAAACATAAAATCGGCATTTTTACTCAAGCTATAATCTTCATTTACAATGTAATAAATACCCGATCAAAAACATAAATGTAAAAAAGGGCCGAGTTTTCGGGGAGATACTAGTTGCTCCTTAAAATGTGATGATATCCCATTAAAGAGCCGAGATATTTATAAAGTAAATAGCGAAAACTAAAATGTAAGAATGTAAGTGCAAAGCAAAATGAAAAAAAAAATTTGGTTAAAAAAATGTATTTCGTAAGTTTACTTTCGTTTGTTTTTAAAATATTATATCGCGGCAAGTAATTTGTTTTCTTTTGATGAAATTACTTTTAATTAAAACTTGCCGGGTTATAAAATTTTAAAAACATACTAAGAGAAAACTTACGAAATAAATTTTTTCAACCAATTTTTTTTTTTTCATTTTACTTTGCACTTACATTTTAGTTTTTACTTTCGCTATTTTCTGAAAAAATATAATAATACCAACCCTTTTTTATGATCACTATTGCTATAATACAAAGTATACAATACATACAATACATTGAATACATACTCTGGAATTCTGGGCTGGTAATTTGGGGTATAAAATATACCTTTTTAATATATTTGTGTATGAATAAAATATAAATGTTGTATAAATCTTTTGATCCTTTTCGGATTGACCGTTATAATAAAAGAGGTAAATTTAAATTTTACATAAAAGTGAGATGTTTATGTTAGCTTACTCAACCTGACTGAGTTTTTTCGAGTTACTCTACTATGAATTAAAAAAGTGAAACTATACGTGCTAGTGAAAATTATTTTTCGCATAATTTCTTTATTCAAAAAAATAAAAGTAGTGATTTTAGTGAAAGGGAATTTTGCAATTTAATAATCGATTTAAAGATTTCGCAAATATAAATTTAATGAGTGATTTTTAGTGGCCCCTTTTAATAGAAAATTTAAAATTCCCGCTTTAATAGAAATTTTTTCTGGATTTCAATGAGCGCGTTATTAAATGAAATGATTACCCTTCCAACAAATTATAATTTATTAGTAGCCACGAACTCGAGCGCAAAAAGTATTTGGGAAATCGTCGCAGAAAACCCATCTTCCGAATATCCGGAATTATTAAAAATAAATAAATAAAAAACTTAGTAGTTGTTTCGCATCTTCTTATCTATATGAATCGGCATTTTCACATATGAAACATATAAAATCAAATAAATTATTGGGCAATAATTGGTAGGCCACCCTCTATTGAAACATCCCTCAGCCCCGTCTTACTTCAAAACATACCTCCCTTGCTTACTCTCACTCAGCTTATGGAGAGCTTAGTTGCTCTGAAGAAATATTTAATTAAGAAAATATTTAATTTCAAATAAACTTTTATATTTTAATTACAAAACACTTCATCTAAAGCATATGCATTATTTTCTATCAATGAATAGTAGGTATACTCTTATTTGCCAACAAAATTATCTAAATAAAAGCATCACATATTTTGAATAAAATTATAATACTCGGATAAGTTGACGAAAGAAGCCATTTTTATTTTGATGCAAACAACCAAATGTAATTAGATTATAAATAAATGTCAATACAATAGTGTAGACTCAATACGTAATACAAATTGAACACGTTATTTAAAAACATTCTTGTACGTCAGATTTAAATGATGTAAACACAGACTTAGCATATATTGTATCATGCATTTAAGTATACAGGTTGTTAAGTAAAACATAAAATATAGGAATTAAGACCCAGAAGTAGTTTGAATAAACGTATAACGGGGAGCGAACATAGATACTGACCATTTTCTAATTAGATTTAAGCCAAATAATAAGATCTATATAAAACGAAAAAAATATAATAAATGGTTAGAAAGATAGAAGTAACTTACATCATTAACTGAATAAGGGACATCCATAAATTACGTTACATACGTTTTATAGGTAAATCACGTATTTACGGATGAGGGTAGATATGATACGATGATATGTGAATTTTACGTGGAGTGGAGACGCAATTCCATGTTACGTAATACATATTTAAGCAAAATTAATTAAGAAACGGACAAACAACTGACATGATTTAAAGTTTGTAACAAAAGGTTGGAAAGAGAGTAGTCGAGCGCTAGACGGATACGTAGAAAAAGCTACTATTATTATTCATATTTTATTATATATCGGCTGTTAAAAATATGTTGTTGGTGTAAAAAGATTCCTATCATAAAACAAGCACGAAGAGAGGATCAATTAGATGTTTACATAGTGTTAAATGATAGGGAGAGGATTAAAACTGTACAAAAAATTCGTTACGTGGTTTATGGACAGTCCCAAATGAACACAATCTCATGAGAAGAACGCAGTTGGAAAAAACTCAACCATATCATCAAGATGTCATGGCACAGATTGTAGCATTATTATTGAGCAGAAAATTAAAGTATGTAAGGTAATGTAAAAGAACCATGAACAGATTTTAAAAGACAAGAGAGGAATAACAATATTAAACACATCATTTTAAAGCTTCTATACAATGCAATATAGAAATATACATCTAAAATAATTTCAATGTGATATTTTGAGAAAGTAAACTCAACTATTGATCCAATATACTAAATAAAACAAGTGTTTGGAACATAGACATAGAATACAAGACTGCGCATTCGATGAAATTCATGTTCCAGTTTTAGAAAAAGATACAAACACTGTAACAGTAGAGCTATCTCTGTCATTCATTCACAGTAGAATAAAGATAGAAACACCGCAGATATGAGGCTGTCTGTTTCTAAAGTTGGCACAACTTTTCAATACAGAAAGTATATGAACCGCGCAGTCAAAGTTGCATATCATGGTACAAACGAAAACAATTGATTGAAGTTGTGTTAGAATGTGTGACTGTTATTGGGCCTGGATAGCATTGGTAAAATATGGGAAAGGGTACGCTTTTATTTCACTTATCGTGACATGCATGCATTTTACATATTAACATTAGACGACGGAAGGGTGTTCAATGAGAACTCTAGGTATATGGAAGTAAATTTTTAATTTTACATGCGTCGATTACAAAGTCAATATGAATTAGCTAATCGTAATTATTTTCGGAGTTATATACTATTCGTCGCTAGAGTATAGTATCATATTTGATCAGCTAATTTAAACTGGTGATGGTTACTTTGTAATTGAAACACGTATTCATATGACACAAATAGTTTATCTGGGAAATCGGGCAAGAATTTTATGCCTTTAAATATCATAAAAGCGTGTGTATTAGTTTATACAGCGCCATCTATCGCGAATCGAAACAATGTTTCTATAAAACAAACTTATTTTTGTATGGAGAATTTGAATCTGCAATAAACAATTATGATTTCAAATATTTAAAAAAAAAAACTATCCAATGATACCTAAAGTCTTTTACCTATTTGTTCGTTTTTTATGCCAAAGTGTTTTTACCGAGTTATTTCAGACTGTCTGGAAACATTGTATACACACTTATATATATATATATATATATATATATATATATATATATATATATATATATATATATATGTTCCAATAAAAGTCGGCTATAACTCTAATACTTTTTTACCCATGCTATAGGGTAAAAGGGGCGGCGGGCACAGAGGACCCCTTGGTCTAGGTGCTAGGGACCCATTTGCGGTATCCCTCTTTCTAATTATTATTATTACCTATGCTATTGTTGTATATATATATATATATATATATATATATATATATATATATATATATATATATATATATATGTATATATATATATATATATATATATACGAGAAAAACACTTTGGCATAAAAAACGATTATGGGTGTCATTAGATAGCTTCTTTAAAAATATTTAAAGTCATAATTTTTTATTGCAGATTCAGTTCTGTTTGATATCAGAATGCAGCGTCTTATGAGGAGCATCCTCTATGTATAAATTAATTGAATATTTATTTGGTTGATTGTATTGTTTATTCACAAAGACTTTTAGCAACAAACCAAGAAGTCATGGGTCAACTGAATTGGCTACCATTTGCATAACTCGCGCTGTCTTCTTTACAGTATTTAAAGTTGTTTTTCTCTTGTTTGTTAATATTGCCAGGATTATATTTGTGTAACGTATGTGTTCTACTGTTTTTTTTTATTATTATGTATACAATATAACAGAATGTTTTATCCATCTTCTAAAATTCTATTTAAAACAGGGATGAAATAAAGCTAAAACTAAATTTTTTTAACAAGTCTGATTTTGTACTTTCGTAATTACTTTTGGATTTTGGAAAATAATTATGTATTTTAGTAAAGGTTAATGTGAATAATAATTTCAACTGTGTTAGCTAGACGAATACCCTAAAGAACGTAAAATCACACAAAGTGAATCAAATTGTATTGGTCCTATGTTTTAGTTGATTTCAAGTATTAAAATCTTGTTACACATTCGACAAATCCCAAATTTTTGCTCAAATATTGAACGATGGATGCATTTATCTATCGTTTGCGTACATTTGCTAATAAGAATTTTGTTATTATTCATGGTCATTTTGATAAGACTTTTCAGTCATAGATACCTTCTTATAACTTCTGAATCAAGATAACCTAATCCAACACAACGGACTGTCGTTGTCGTAAGACGTCGTCGTAGCCAGAGGTGAACAACCCTCAACTTTTTGCGACTTACGACAAGCGACTGGATATTATTTTGGTTATGTTAACTGTTAAAACTTTTCGATACGCACCGAAATTTTCGCGAACACCACAAGTTAAGTGCGGATTTACCCACCACCGTCTTGATTTTCTTTTATTAAACAGCACTCGTATTTTTATTATTTGGAACAAAGCTTATAGTTCATTGCTGTACATGCAAAATTGTTCATTATCCATTTTTATAAAAACTCCGAAATTCTAAATTCTTCTCTGAACCGCTTACATTGAGGCTATGGCATACGTAAGTCGCTACGGAATTGTAGAACGCACTGCGATGGATTGGCCGACCAACGACAAATTACAACCGACATCCGATATACAACACCGACAAACGACCAATTGTAGAACCAGCCTAACACACTAGTTTTCCTGTTTATATGTATACACTGTACACAAAAAAGTGGCGCACTTTGAAAAATTCATTTAAATTATTTTCTTTGGAATTATTTTGAATTTCAACTACATTTTTATGAATTTGTTATGTTTTTGTTGATATGGGGGTAAAATTGTAAAAAAAAACTTACAATTTGAAGAAAAAAAACTTAATTAAAAAAGGACAAATTTTCATAGATTGTATAATTAAAAAATTCGATACGCAGGAGGTGCGTAATCATAGTGAATTTCCCTAGATACATAAATTACTCTCTAGTGGTCACAATTATAATCTAATCAGAATGAAATCTCTGAGTATCTGATATGATTTTAGTATTTGCAAGGCCAATTTTATTAATAAATGGCACAGGCCAAGGAGAAAGAGGGGTATATAGAAAGAAGAAAACACGAAATATAAAATATCTCCCTTAATATTAGAACAATCAAAAAATGTATAAAGAGAAAAGTTGTAGAAAATCAAGTTTGCTACAATTCATTGTCTTATCATTTTTCTCAAAAACTAATGTGAACAGAAATATTAAGAATGTTAAGTTTAAATCTTAAATTGTACATATTTCCGTAAACATTAGTGTAACAGGAAAAAAGATAAGAAACAAAATTATAGTAAAACTAATTATCTACAACTATACTTCTTATCAATTTAGAAAATACGTTGATAACAATAAATTTTTTTGTATACCCAATAACAACGAAAACACAGGCTAGGCATCTGTCGCAAGACAGATGGAGAAATTGGTCACTGGCTGGTCAAGGATAAGGCTACTTATCGGCCGTAATATCTGACCGACTAGTACTAAACTGGCGGTCTCATGCATCCTTGTTGGGAGTGGTCGAGGGTGACGTAATGATGGGGCCTCATTTATTCCGAGATCTGATGTGAGGTAGCTCTGTCAAGGCAGAATGTGCGGGCCTTAGTCGTCACGTTGATACCTGCAGAGGCTATCTGCCTTGCTACGGGCGAAGAGGAGGTCGGTCCCCGATCCGGACGCAGGACGAATAAAGTTCGAAGGTATACCCGTTTGGTTGTTCAAGCGCGCTCTTTTGCACAAGATGGCTGGTTTTAAAATTTAACTTATGGACAATAAAATAAACCAAAACTGACAAGCCACCATCCGTAAATAGAGGTTGGCTGACATCCCGGCTAATTCTGGAACGTCCGGAATTGTTCTTACTAAAGATACTGATAGATAGATATATCTTAGAGTAAATAAATGTATTACACTTAGAACTTACGGCTCATTGTACTCCCCCTTCAAATGACAGTCTGACGAGATTTGCATTTCCCAGATATTGAAAGTAGCCAGGAGTTTGCATATCAGGTTTTCCTGATGGTAAAATACTGTGTGGCTGAATGTTTCCTCCTCCTCGCCGAATAATGAACCCGTTATGGAGGCCTATTGTGCTCAGATGCTTTCGTAAGTGATGATTCCCGGTAATGAATCCAGTAACCTTCCGAATATATTCCGTTGTATCCTGTTCAAGTTGTATTCCGTTGTATCATTTAGTATGTCGAGGGACAGCCTGTTGGATGCATTCCGAACCAGTATTTTCCCGAGCTGGGTTTATTTTTCCAGTGATCACTGTGTTTAATATTCATTCACTCGTTGATCACCTCTTTACATGCTGTCTTTTGGATTCCTGGCTCTTGGCCTCTGAAGGGTATCCCGACTCCCTCCTTTGCTAAGATATCTGCCTATTCGTTTCCATCGATACCACTGTGACATGGTAATTATTCCTCTAGACTTTGTAGAGCAGTTTGACTATTCGAGAGACTTTATACGTTCAGGTCTATGTAGCCTCTACGTAGGCGGAAGTAAGCCAGTATGGCGTAGAATTTGCCTGAAAGACTGTGGCATATTTCCCATAAGTTGAGGAATACATTAGTCTTGGGTGTTCCCAAGATTTCCAATATGATTTGTTCTTATTTGTTATGTATTCCAGAGGAGGGTTCCATGTTAGCTGTAATATAATCAAAAAGGTCCTCACCTGTTTCATCGATATTGTTACTTCCCATGCAGTGTGATGAACGTTTGCATCGCACCTTGATCAGTTGGTGATATTTTTGCTCGCAATACTGGATCAGGTCTATAGTCTACGTTGTTGGTGGTCGAGTAGATGCATCATAGAGAAGGGAGAGAGCAGCGATAATTACCACTCCAGTTTCGTTCCCCATGTTGTATTTAAGTTTTACCACTGTAAGGTCTCTCTTACAAAACTCTTTCAGTGGCAAGACATTGATGCATAGTTTATCCTAGTGAATCTTATGGTTTACAGCCCAAGGCTTCTCGACTAGGGCTATAGTAATTCCTCCTGCCAGCACATTTTGACAGAAGACAGCAAAGGCTGCCTTACTGTGTTGGAGATTTATTTGCAGCACTTGAAGACCTGGCATTGTTTCCCTCTTGTGCTTTTATCGGTTTAACGCTGACTTGAACAAACCCGTGGTTTAAGTTAAACCCTCGATCTTGCATCAGCCTTAGACCCGTTGTGTTTACTTCTAGCACGATGATGTGTCCCTTATCGCCCTTTGTGCTGTTAATAATTCACAACTCCTTGGTGCGCAGGTTTGTATTCTGCGCTCCTTAAAGTTTTGATAACTTTCTCTGGCTCAGCGTAGTTATACATTTGGGGAGCATACGACAGAACTTTCGATGTATTCATCGATGTTTTTATACTCCCGACGATAAGTTCAGCTCTTTCCCATGGTCTGATGTTACAACCGTTCTTCATGAGCTAGTTTATTGCTGTTGTGTTTATATAGCTGCTGTGTAAATCGAGGTAACAATCTCGACACTGCGGGCCCTCAACGAGCTCTTGACTAGTGAGGGTCAGAAGCATCGAGAGTTGCATTTTTTCGCATTGCATTTTTTTGGTTCTTGTGTCATTTTGACCTCAGAATACCCCCGCAGTGAAATGTACATCATTGTGGTTGAGGCGGTCTCAGCCAAGGTATTTCATGCCTGTGATTTTTCTCCCTCCTTACGTTTTTTTGATATATTTCGGGCTTGGAGTCCTGTCTTCAGATCTTAACCTCTTTTGTCGTGTGTTTTTCAGGGGTTAATTTCCTGAATTGGCCCCCACGGATGTCACGTTGTAGAAACCAGGACTTTAAGGTAGTTTGTCTAGTTTGTATTCCTCTACGGGAGAATCGATTTCCCCTCAGCCCTAGCTTTCTCTATTGCCGGTCTTATCGCGGCTGCACCCAAGAGATTTTTTCCTCCAGGACAAGAGCTTTTAAGTTCTTGCCCAGATTTTCTGCTAGGTTAGATGCACCTACCGTTTTTTATACCTCAGCTAGGTTATCTAGCGCAGCTGCGACTAATTCACTTGTTGACGGGACTTGAGCCCCAAAGTTATTATTTTTACTGTTTTTTTTCTTCCATTTTTGGCCCCATTAGTAATTGGGAAATCTACTCCCCCACCTTAATGGGAATGGCAATTATATAATGCACAATGCCTCGCACCGTAGTGTTTGCATGGTTTCTTAGTCTGGCTTCTCAAGACCATCATGTCTGGCATGGGTATTCATGCCAGTAACATAGCTACCGCCGGAATAGCATATCCCTTCAACGATGCACACGAGACTCTCCAGCAACGTCAAGGTCCTACCATAGAAGAGGAAAATACTGATACAAGACAATGCAAGGATAATGGCCTCAGATGTGGGCATGCGGGGAGCCATTTCATGAAGGAAGGTCGAGCAATGAACCAATAACATACATTATTTGTGGGGGAAGTTACTCGGCAAAGTCAAATACCAGGAGATGGCTATCCAGAAAGTGACAGTTCTGAGAAAAAGATGAGCTCCGGCCCCTCATCACCATTTGCCGTCTCTATGCCCACGCCGCGTCTACTACTGCCCCTTCAACTAACAACGTTGCAGTGCTCGCTGAGAGGTCGCTCCGCTAATGATGAAAAACATCAGCGAGTTTTTGAACCTAAAGTAAGGCCAAGCATCAACAAGGCCGCCAAAGATTATCAAAACTTCCCTGGATCATCCTTCTAAATTTGAATCGAAAACTAAAGGCTCTCAATAAAATATGGCACTCAATAAATCCATCCCTGAAGTGGATCGTCCAAAAACTCCACCTACATCCACATCAAGGAGTGAGCTGGCTCTGCAGGTGAAACCAAGCTAGCCAAAGCCAGGCAGGTGCAGATCTTTGTTACAATATCTCCGGGGGATAGTCCTGTGCACAAGATACAATCGAACAGCCAACCAGAACGTGATAAAATGACGACCTTCTCCTACGTGGTGACGTTGGTGTCGGACACGGATTCAATCTTCTTCTCCGACAGAGAGACGTCGGTACAAGCGGAAAGAAGGAAGGGATAACGCACCCTTGACAGTAAAAATAGCTATCATACTACAGTTGACTTGATATGGTATTAAACTACACTACTGTGACTTAAGCATGCTTCTGGTAGAACAATCACCTTTGTATGTATGTATACAAGAATCTCATTTAAGACCAGGAGAACCATATACCCTCAAGCGTTATATCGTCCATCGGCATGGTGTTCATTAATAACAAAAATGTCTGTCTTAGCAGAAATTTCACCTAGATACACCCTTCAAGCTATAGCTATAAGAATATATGGATTGCTCGAACTCACAGTGTGCACAATTTATCTGCCAGACTTATTCAGAATATCGAAGATCTGGCAAGTTTTATCCTGCACAACTGCCACAACCATTTCTATTGCTGGGTACACCCACAGTGCATTGTGGGGCTGTGAGTAAAGAGATGCACATGAGAGACTCATGGATAGTTTTTTGGATAAGTCAAACAAGTTTAATTAAATACTGGTGAGAAACCAAGTATAAACCCTCTCGCATCAATGGGGGCACTCATGGCAAATTTTTCAATTTGGGGTGAGACGTAGAAGAGTGTGTGTACAAATTCTTCCACCTAAGAGAAAATATATTTGGTGGAATGATGCCGTTAAAGTATCGGTGGTAGAGAAAAAGAGGCCGTTTTAAAAAGTAAAAGACGCTCACGCAGAAAAATTCGAAAACCTTTCAAAGAAGTTACATAGTCATAAAATCAATCCACCGCTCCCAAAATTATGACCCGAAGTCATAATTTCACTCATCACGAACAACGCCATAGACTTTTCCATATGAATCCCTCCAGTATAACATGAATTTTACAATGAAATAGTTATTGGAGGCACTAAAGGGTCAACGGATACATCAGCTGGCTCCAATACAATACATATCATGCCATGATCCAGACTTTGTTTTATCCTGGTAAGTGTAGATTACTGGATCTATATAACAACATTTTTTGTCAAATCGTTTACTCTCACCCTTGGAGGGAAGCCATTATTATTCCGCTGCTTACAGAGGGTACATATTAATCGCAATCACCGAGCTACCGTCCAATATCCTTGACTTTCTGCTTCAACAAGTTATTGCAAAGAATGGTGAACTGACAATATCAGTTGACGACAGATCAACTTGTTCGGCTTGACAATGCCACTTACGATAACTTTCTCCACGGTCTAGTTTTATGTATGAGTGTTTTTTGACCTGGAAAAAGCATATGAAATTTATTAAAAGTTTTATGAGTGACCGCAAATTTCTTCTGCCGGTGGGTGGCACTAACTCTGGAATCCCTTCCCAAGAGAATAGTGTTCTCCAGAGCTCTATACTTAGAGTCACTTTTTTTGCTATAGCAGTCAATGTCTGTATGTTGATAATATTTCAATTTTCTATGAGGGGCCTTCAATGGTTACAAGTGAAAGGAGACTCCAGCAAAGCATGAATGAAATGGTGCATTCTGCAGAAAGTTTTGGTTTCTGGGGAGACTATATCACGATCACTAGACCTTTGGCCGTTCGAACAAAGGAGCTTTTAGGAAGTCCTAACTTCGAATTCGCTAAAATACTTTCTTTTAGTTTTATATGAAGTACCTCAAAGCGGTACCTTACCTTAGGTAGCAGGCTATTTGCAACCTTGCAAGCCCTGCGATATTTTGAAGTGTTCGAACCTTCACAATACATTTCTAATTTCTTCCGACTCTATGAGCGAACTGCAAATTACCTATACACTTGCAAGAGATCCTCTGGTTCAAAACATCCAGGTGGAACTCCACGTGCTCCACCACATCAATTTTGTATGGATCCCTATACATATGGATATAAAATGGGCTTATTCGGGCCACCTTGATATCAACCCAATACGCCTACAGGACCTGAAAATGTATAAACACTCTAGAATTATTGAAAATGTCAGCGAAACAACCCCACGGAAATGCTCAAACAGGTAAAACCAAGGACTAGCCAAGATGCACTGTTGGCAGGACTGTTTGCAGGACAGTGCAAACCGTGGTGAATTTGTTGAGGAATGTATAGTCTTTGAACCCTTGCGGCAAAGACTACGGCACCAAAAAATGTAACACGAGCATTTTCGTATAATACGAGACAAGTATAATATTGAAACAAAACTTCTACGGACAATGTTAACTCTACTCTAGAGGAAACGTCTCAAATTTTAAAAGTAGTCTCTTTTGAATGTTTTTAATTATTACCCTCGTACAATTTTTCCATTTTTATAATATTTTTTGTATTTATTTATATATTGATTGATCATACCTGTGATATTGTTTTATTTAACACTAACTTAGACGTTATTATTTATTGTTGTTCTTATTTTTTATATTGATTTTAATTGTGATACAATATCACAATATCACAATTTTTTAAATTTATCTAGCTTTTTATTGTTATCTAGTTTATAATTTTTTTTTACTGTTGCATTAAAGCCTTTTACACTTCTTTGTAACGCTGTTATATTATTTTTGTTTTTATTGTTGATTGTTTCTTTATAAAGTTTATATTTTGTTGCTGGAGCAAGAGTACGAACCTCCTGGAAGGAGGGCCGAATTTTTGGTGTGCAGTCTGATGTTTTCCAGTAGTCTCACACTCTGCGTAAATACATTTTTCAACTCCCTGTTTCGAAAAAATACATAATTAAACCGAAAAATAACAATATTTGTATACATAACAAAAATTCATACATCAGCAAATACTAAATTATACATAATACATTGTTAAGTCATCAAATAATAAGTATAAACATCAAAACAAATACTCTCGTCGAAAACAATTTTAATATTGAAATATTTTAAATTATTACATTATTAATCATTATTACGAATACTTATTTAGCTAACGATGATTGTTAATTAACTTCAATTGTATTTGTTTTTATCATACGGATAAGCATTGATGTTGTAAATAGAATTGCAATAAAGTAGACATTTTTTGGACCAACATATGAAATACTTTTAGTGTTTAGTTTAAGAAGATATATTATGTTCATTAAACGACGTGTAAAACGGTTTTGTTTTCATGGGAAGGATAGACACATTACATTGTGTGACAGATTTATGAAGCGGTGAATGCGCCAAAAGTATATGTTTTAAATATATATGAATATAATTATATACATATATATATATATATATATATATATATATATATATATATATATATATATATATATATATATATATATATATATATGTATATATATATATATATAAATATATGTATATATATAAATATATATATATATATATATTTATTTATTTATTTATTTGTACAGAGCTGCTGTAGGTGATTTTAAAGTATTTTTGAATAACCTCGATAGTGTGGCTTAATCAGTTACAAATAAAAGAAGGAACTTTATCGTATTCGGGGACTTTAATATACACCTACTTATATATCCAAGTGATAGTAAAACCTTTTTAAATATGTGTCGATTAGAACCACTAATAAAGATTATTAAAATATATACAAATTTAGCAAACAGATAATGAATTTAAAATTCAAACTCTGATTTAATAAAATTAAACCATTTTCAAAAAAATCTAATACCTGAATGTCAAGGTTAGCTTCGATACCCTCACTTTAGTGACAAAACAAACGCCGCATATTCACCAAAGAATACCCAAATAAATAGGTGGGGCTCTTCACACCTAATCCGTTAGTCAGTCAACTCAAATCATCCTCAGGGCAGATTATACCCTCAGTCAAATCGTATAAAAAGACAGAACTTTTTTAATGTCATTGAGACACGCACCAAATTAGCAACAAGCAACATATCTCTGAATCCATATCCCAGAGATAGTTACGATTAGCTAATTCATACTGATGATGACTACATTGTAGTCGAAATACGTATTTTTAAAATACAAACAAATGTTCTAAGAATAGGGGCAAAATTTGAAATGTAAGAACCAGTAATGATACTTCAATATTGATTGATCGAGTAAAATTTATGTGAGTTTATGAAATACAAAAGTCCTGTGTCATCATAATAAACGTGTTCAAAACTATAATGCAGTTATTAATCATGGTTCACATAAACCTACTTCAAATTTTGCCCCAATTCCTAGAACATTTGTTTGTATTTTATAAATACAAACAAATGTTCTATTATTGATATTTTATGAATACGTATTTCGACTACAATATGGTCATCATCAGTATAAATTAGCTAATCGTAACTAACTCTGGGATATGGATTCAGAGATATGTTGCTTGTTGCTAATTTGGTGCATGTATCACAATAATATTAAAAAAGTTCTGCCTTTTATATGATTTGACTGAACGTATGATCTGACTTGAAGATTATTTGACTGCCTAACGGATTAGGTGTGTGAAGAGCCCCACCTATTTATCCCTTTGTAACCATGCGGCGTTGTTTTTGTCACTAACGTGAGGGTATCGAAGCTAGCCTTGTACTCAGATATTAGATTTTTTTTAAATCTAATATACTATAAAGCTAGAAGTAAATCTGACACACTCACTCACTGATCTATACAAAAACTAACCCACTTCTAGACATGCTAGAAAGATGCGGTTTTTCGCATTTGACGTGAAATTACTTTAAGCCGACGATAAAAATCGGAAAACTTCAATTTTTTTATTGCAACCCCCCGGAAAATCAGAAAAACACCCCCCAAAAATGCAAGAAAGATGGAATTTTCACCAATCCAACAGAAATAAAGTCAAATTAACAGAAAACTTAACTACATCGCAACCTGACCGAAAATGGGAAAAACATCCTTAAAAGCCCTTTTCACTTCTATTCATGATAGAAAGATCGGGTTTCTTCCCTTCGTAAAACAAGATCAAAATAACAGAATTATTTGAAAAAAGTAATTTTTTTCATCACAACCCTTCGAAATTGGGAAAAACACCTCTAAATTCAAGCCTTTTCTTCTATACATGCTAGAAAGATGTTTGTTACAATCGACGCTAAATAGCTACAAAGTAGGAAGATAAGTCGAAAAACTTGTAATGAATAAATTTACAACCCCCCGGAAAAACGAATAAACATCCTCCCCCCTAAAAAAAAAATTACATTTTTCAGTTCTATACATGCCAAAAACATAAGATTTTCACCAATTGACCACAAATAAGGTCGAAAACTTTGAAAAATTTCATTACTTACATCGCAACTACCCCCCCCCCCCGAAAATGGGAATAACATGGTTATTTTATTTAACGTGAAGCAAGCTCAAAATAACAGAACTATTTGAAAAAACTAAATTTTTCAATTACAAAACCCTTCGCAATTGGGAAAAACACCCCTACAACCACCTCTTTTCTTCTATACATGCTAGAAAGATACAGTTTTTTGCGTTCGACGCTTATTAGCTGTAAATTAAGAAGAAGATTACAAAAACTTAAAATTTTTCATCAGTACCCCCTAAAAAATGGGCAAACTAAACCCTAAGCTACTCTTTTAACTACAAATTCAAGGTAGAAAGATGGAATATTCACCAAACGATCCGAAATAAAGTCAAATTAACAGATTAATTTAATATATTTCATTGCCTACATTGTAATCCCCCGAAAATGGGAAAAACACCCCTAAAACTGCCTTTTTCACTTCTCTTCATGTCAGAAAGATCAGGTTTTTTTCATTCAACGTGGAACAGGATTATAATAAAAGCATTATTTAAAAACGTAAATTTTTACATTGTTACCTTTCGAAAATGAACTTAGCACCCCAAAACTATCCCTTTTTTTCTATACATGCTAGAAAAATGCAGTTTTTTCGCTATATAGCTACAAATTAAGAAGATTATTCAAAAAACTTAAAAACTTTCATCGATTACCCCTACATAATGGGAAAAGCACCCCCTAAGCTACCCTTTTTACTTCTATTCATGTTAAAATATCGGGCTTTTTTATTCAACGTGAAACAGGATTATAATAAATTGATTATTTTAAAAACGTAAATTTTTCCATGGCAACCATACGCAAATGGGAAAAATACCCCTTTTATTCTATACATGCTAGAAAGATGCTTTTTGCATTTGACGCTAAATAGCTACAAATTAAGAAGGTAATTAGAAAAACTTAAAATTTTTCATCATACCCCCTTAAAATTGGAAAACAACCCCCTAAGCTACTCTTTTAACTTCTATTCATGGTAGAAAGATGGGTTGTTTTGCATTTGGAGGAGAATTTCTTCAAACTAATGAGATTATTCGATAAACTTTAATTTTTTCATCACCACCCCCTTAAAAATGGAAAAACGCCTCCAAAAATCACTCATGTACAACTTTACATGCTAGAAAGATGCGATTTTTTGCATTCAATGCAGAATAACTGCAAATTAATCGGTTTATTCGAAAAACCTAATTGTTTTCATCCCTGCCCCTTGAAAATGGTATTGTGAGACCAATCTATGCGCAGACCCTCCCCCCCCCAAACTCCTGATCATAGACTCAACTCCCCAAAGAAACTATCCGCCCCAAAAAGCCCTATAAATTCCCCCCATAAAAATTCCGCTTCCATGAAAATCTCCCTCCCCCCATTAGATCTCTAAGAGTACAAACTTTTTGGTAAGTATATTTTTCAACTTTTTTTACAATTCACGTAATGTTATTTTCTGTGACGCGAAGCCAAGGAGTCAAGAAAGCCCTTGCGAGCAGAGCGAGTAATCTTTATAAACCTACTTGTTAAAAAAAAATTCGGTGTATTAAATAATCAACTTAGATTATCAGTGGCATTAAATAATCTGGAGAGATTATTTTGATCGAGATATGTATTGAACTAAAATGTCCTAAGTTAAAATTTATGTGTATATATATATATATATATATAAATGTATATATATATATATATATATATATTTATATATATATTTATATAAATTTATATATATATATATATATATATATATATATCTATATATATACAACACCTACTTTTTATTTCATTCATTTCGCATTTTTATCCATTTATTGCTGTAAGTTGTTGTATTTGGTAAAATAATGAGTAGCTTCACTCCAAAAAGTGGGGAAATATAGGTGCCACTATAAAACAAGGGCAGTATTTCTGTCTCAAAATTTGGGCACCAGCTTCCCAGTTTCTCCTCCCAAACAGGCATTCCTACACTTCACACATCTGAGTACCGTTACCATACACAATTGGATCTTGTAGTACACCCTGTAGGAGTGGCATTTCGTATTGATATTATTTTCCTCCAGTTTTTGCATCAATAGCTTGATTAGATGACTGTTGTTTTTGGCGTTCGAAAGGAATATTTCCTGTTTGGCTATAATTTCAGTTTCCATGAAGAACTGTATATCCACGCACTTCTGCAGTCTATATAATCGATTCTGTTCCGCAACTTCTGTACTTTTTGATATGTTGGTGAAGAGATCCAAACCACAGTACAACTTCTTCTCTGATTCTGAGTGATTCTTTAATAATCGTACGTATCCATCACAAATAGATGACATTTTGTTAGCCTCTTTTTGCAAACACCATTGTGAATAACATACCTCCCATCGACAACTATGTCAAGATTACTGAATTGTAGATCGTTTTCGGTTGTTTTAAGGAGGCTGTACAGGGTCTCCTTACATTTCGTCATTCCTTCGTCCTTGAAAAATGTATGAGACCAACCCCATATAATTTACATAAATACAGCGAATCTGTATTAGCAAGAGATCATCGTATGATTTCTTACTAATACAGATTCAGTCACAGTCACAGTAGATATGGATTGACTGCAACTCTGTCGTTGTCTATTGTGATTGATGAACTCACAGAAGAATGAGGAATTGTTTGCTTTTTGCGTCATAGTTTGATATCAGAAAATGCCACATTCTCCATTTTTTACAATGCGTTCTTGCCTACGGTAAGAGCATCATAGCAGGATACTATTATATCACCTATAATTCTTGTTGCAATTGACACGATGTTCGCTTTCGGTAGATAAGGAGAATGAATTTCAAAGCATTTTGTAAATTTAGCAATTTGAGTCTCTATTTTGGCGAGCTTCCCAGAAATTCCTGTACGTTCACTTAACGAAAACATGATATCAGCAAATTCTTCGAGTTCCTCGGGTAATACCACCATGGTTGTGGCAATCGCCATAAGATCATTGCTGATTTGGTTGTCACCGCTTTAATTTGTGCCTTTCAACTAAGTTTGTAATCTTATATCACCCCCAGGCACTTGACTTATGGCACTAGTGTCAGATTCTTCTGTACTTCAACGGTGAATCGAGGTCCGAGGATACCAAGAGCCCATACCATATGCTGTGAGTTTTGCATAACATCGTATAATTATCGGTAGACTTTCTCTCCTGTCAAAGTCAATGAAATTTTGCATGTCCTCCGAAAGAGGTGATTGTTCATTATCGTATGGTAAGTAACAACTGCCTACCACCATCCTTGTATATCTGTTGTTAATACTCGCCTTGATTATCATCGCTATTACATCCTTTGACCCCAGTTGTGGCAGCATGATACAGCACTTTGGCGCAACATGGGTGTTATCTTCTATATTTCCTCTAAAAACGTATGGTTCTTGAATTACCACTTCTTCTCCTGTTCCTGTTACCTTTAAGGGATGCCATCAGTTCTCCTGTGGCTCCTCTATTGTACTGGAGAACAATGTGGTTCACCCTAATCCCTTGCTGGCTAATGAGAGAGCTTTCTTTAGTCATGCAGAAAATGGGCGGGGGAGGTCTTATTGAATTATTCAACTTTTCTTTCTTCGTCTATAAATCAGAACAATTTGAACAACATTTTGGGTACTAGTTCTAATTTTATAGAAAAATTTTTTATAGAAATGTAGTCATAACGAAACTTTTATTGAATTATTTGTTTTTATAGCGCCGTTTTTTTAAAATCACTCTTTAGAATACTGAATAAAACCATGGACAGTTAACTCTTAATAAATGCATTTCAATATATCTCATATAAATAATTTGTAATTATTTCACTGCATACAATACATTTTGAAATGCGTGAGTACACATACACCAAGATACACTAATATTATTTTTAGATAGGTGGTTACAACTTAACTGCATACCTACATAATAATATGTGTATCGTAATTACACATATTTAAATGGCTTACATATTGATATACCTACATCATGTAATTATTAAAAAACATGTGTTAAGAAGAATGGTTATCATCGTAAAATGGTCGGCGGAATCATTCCTGGAATAGTTTTCACGTCTCTTAAAAATACTGGATAAATGTTTTTTCATATTTCTTTTATTCCTTGAGTTGCATATCTCGAACAATCCTTTGAATAAAACTTCGGAGACAAAAAATTAGAAACGCATGTGTCCAACCTTTTTCTGCTAAAAATACAATTTAATAAAAACTCCAGCATTTTTTATTTATTTTTGATCTCTCAAGAGATTCAACCATTTTTAGACTTCTCCATATGTACGTATAATTCTCCACATGTACAATATCTTCTTGAATATTAAATTTTAATAAGAAACTTGAAACTAAAAAATGAAATTTAACAATAATAAGTTAAAAATAATTTAAAAAAATTAGGTATGCATAAATTAATCATCAAAAAGAATTTCTAATTTGTTGTTAGTTAGCTTATAAAAGTAATTTAGATATTGCTCCAATAAAAACTGAATAATACAAAAAGAAATTAATTGATAAATAGACAAATACAACATGAAGTATTTAAAATTAAGGCTAATATGTGTGGAATGAATATTTGAAGCTAAAACATTCATACCATGCAATGTTACAAAGAATTTCGTAGAAATACTTATCTTAATAACCTCCACAACAAACAAACAATATCTGTTATACACTATGTATTTTAAAATAGACCCAATCTAGAAACAATGCATAGTGCATCTATCACTGTCTATGCACAGTACACCATGATAAATATACTTTGTTACATTCAAACTTCAATCTACAGGCAGATGTCTCCACCAATGTCTGCGGTGAGAATGTATCAAACCCGTCTCCGATTTTAATGCAGTTTAAGTGTAACAAAGTAAACCATATCATATTACACTGCATATGGAGAGCGATAGATACACTATACATTGTTTCCGATTGGGTCTAAAATACAAGCTGTATATTAATTCACGAATAAATTAATTGATCCCTCCCGCCGGGGTCCATCTTGTCGTGGTGGAATGGACTAGTACCTAGAATGCAAGCCAGCAAGAGGGGAACCTAACGGGCCCCACAGTTTGCTGGACTAGCGTGTATTTTACCCTTGGATTCAGTGTGCAAATGTCGCATGCGGTCACCATCGCTGGTTTCGGTGTGCGGTGTGCGTGCACTGTCCCAGCATTACTCGTCGGTCACATAAGCTGACCTACATAGTCTTCAGTTAAGACGTAACTACTAGCGGTTCAGTTTTTCCTATATCTGATGTAAAATAGCTATGCCGAGGCCGTGGGCTGCTACGGGCGAATTCCAGTCTGTCTGCGTATTCCGGGTCTAGTAAAGTGGAGGCCAGGCCCTAGAGTTCTAGGGTAGGACGAAGAAAATCCGAGGGTTTAACCGTTCCTGGCTATGCCAGCTGGCCACTTCGCACACGATGGCTGGTTTTTATTTAATTTTATGAAACTAAATATGAACCGAACTTTACCGGAAAACCCACCTACTGTAAAAGAAAGTCCTGGTATCATCGAAACGATGGGCGGGGGCAAACTCCCCTAAAGATAAAAGGAGATTTTGTGGAAACCTGGCATTGTTTCCAGGTTCCTATTAAGATTCAAAGGTTAGTGAAGTATTTCTTAGTGAAGAAAAAGGGTGCCTGTAGCGAATTTTAGTCGGTGAGCCCCTTTTATTGCTAAATGTTTGCATGAGGCTGTAGAGCATCGTAAAATCTTCAAGAAGGTGAATAATCGATTGTTGGTCGAGGATATCTGTTGGTCCAACTGGTTGGTTGGTTCAACTAGAAACTATTCCAAATTTAAGTATAAATAACTTAAGCAGAAACGAAAAAACACTCACTTAAACTATTTTGGAACATAGAAGAAAAATAAACAAGATTAAGGGAAAAGCGGAAGTTACGGAATATATCATGAAATTTGACATCGTTACTTTGGCAGAAACATGGATTGATAGTACTACAATTATAAATGTGAACGACTGCATATGCATACAAAGAGTTTCAAAAAAAGAAAGGGGTTATGGGAAGAATATAAACACGAATTTCGAAATAATATTAAAATTATAAAGAATACAATTGATGAAGTAATATGGATAATGGAGGAACGTGAAAGAAATATGAAAATGTATGCAATAGTATGTAACCCACCAAAGTACTCTGAATATGAAAACAGGGCAATTTCAGAGCTCTTTCTTTGAAATTTCTCGTAGAATTTTTCTTTCATATCGTATTTTTTGCGTATAATCCTCATCTATGAATATGTGGGTTCCTTTCAACTTTGTCCTGCGTTTTATAACCTTATCTCTCATTAATTCCACCGCCCATCGTTTTGATGATACCCGGACTTTCTTTTACAGTAGGTGGCTTTTCCGGTAAAGTTCGGTTCATATTTAGTTTCATAAAATTAAATAAAAACCAGCCATCGTGTGCGAAGTGGCCAGTTGGAATAGCCAGGAACGGTTAAACCCTTGGATTTTCTTCGTCCTACCCTAGAACTCTAGGGCCTGGCCTCCACTTTACCAGACCCGGAATACGCAAACAGACTGGAATTCGCCCGGAGCAACACCCGGCCTCGGCATAGCTATTTTACATCAGATATCGGAAAAAATGAGGTACCACGCTCAGCTGTCTTTGACCGCTCCTATCAGGGATACACTGGACCACCAGTAATTACGTCTTAACTGAAGACTATGTAGGTCAGCTTATGTGGCCGACAAGTAATGCTGGGACAGTGCACGCACACCGCACACCGAAACCGGCGGTGATGACACATGCGAAATTTGCACACTGAATCCAAGAGTAAAATACACGCTAGTCCAGCAAACTGTGGGACCCGTTAGGCTCCCCTCTTGCTGGCTTGCATTCTAGGTACTAGTCAATTAATTTATTCGTGAATTAATATACAGCTTGTATTTTAGACCCAATCTGGAAACAATGTACAGTGTATCTATCGCTCTCCATATGCAGTGTAATATGATGGTTTACTTTGTTACGCTTAAACTGCATTAAAATCGGAGGCGGGTTTGATACATTCTCACCGCAGACATTGGTGGAGACATCTGCCTGTAGATTGAAGTTTAAATGTAACAAAGTACATTTATCATGGTGTTTTAAGCACGCCTAGGTGAACTACATGAATGGGAATGCAATCAAGAAGGATATAAATACCGTAGTTTTGTTGAGAAATTTGAATTTGAATATGATATCCCAAAAAGAAACAATATGGACAAAGAAACTAAGGAATACGGAAGAAAAATAATAGAAATGTGCTGAAGTTTGGATCTAATTATCTTAAATAATAGATGCAAAAGTGATGATGAAGAAGAACATACTTATATTTCATCATGTTATATTTTATCAAGTAGCTACACTAAAGCAGAGGTGGGCGTAGACGGGCCCACAGTGCCACCCGTGGGCCACGGGGCTCCCCATAAGAAAGTGAGAGTAAGTAAGCAAGGTATGTTTTGAAATAAGACGGAACGATGTTTCAATACAGGTTGTCGTACCAAGGCTCATTATTAATATAAAAGTTTTTGGCGGACGATGATTTAAAATAATCAATAATCAATAAACAAACAATTAATAATGACGAACAAATAAGAACAATCGATTAACAAACGATTTATGAAAATCAAAATCCGAAAAGATAACAAGAAAATCGGATGGACTTTTTTGAACTTTAAATTTATCGTATTGTATGCATGCTTGTTTCAAATTATTCTGTCTCGTAAAAACTATTATTATGTTATAAGCCTATGAATTATATACACACAATCTCAGGCATCTTTCTTGAGGGTTATTGTTTGTTTAATATGTCACCAACTATTAGCTAACCATTTTCTAGAGATGTTTAAGACTATGATAATATATACCAGAGTATATTAAGTTTAGTTCTGATTTTGTTACGGTTGAAAATATTGATCGCAGAAAAACTGTCATGTTTTATTTTGGTATAGGCATTCATAAAATGACATCAGCAGTTCATTTCCGCAAGGTTGTCAGCTCGTCTCTATACACGGTAACTTTGTATGTGTGGTTTTGAGCTAAAAATTTCGTATGTGTGCTCTAGTGCTAAAAAGTAAGTCAAGTACGTGAATAGCCAAAGTTCGATAATGTGTGGGCAAAATTGTAGGTTCCTTTTTAGCGAGTTTCCTCCGAGGAAAATGCAGCTATTCTTTTTTTTAAATAAACAACTTTTGTTTGAAACTTTTTTAAATAAATTCCGTGTATACCGTGTATTTAAGCAATTAACTTAGTTAATTGTTTTTTTTCACTTTTTAAATATGTGAAATACTTTTACCATTTAATAAGACTTGGGGGTCTAATGTCCTAGAATTGAAGTTTAGGAAAAAAATATCTCGCCCGTATTTGTAAACGAGGCAAGTAAGTATAAAATTTTCAAAGACATTCAAGTAGCAAAGGGTGCAAGTGGAATTTAAATCAATCACTGATTTTCTTAATTACGATACGAAAAATTTGTCTGTTTGAGATACGGAGTTAGACAAATACTCGAATAAATGACAAGGAACAATTGAAAGTTAAATATGGCTGGAAACCGTGTACGATTGACAAATCTTTAAATAATGGTTATAGACTGACAATGCAACTTTTTCCAGATAAATTTATGAAGAATATCTATTTTGTTGGCCATGAATAAAGTGTTGTTGTTTGAGATATCATCTAACTCAACTAAGTCTAGGACTTTTTTAAATCGGGAAGTCCAATTAAACTTGAATTAAATATATTCCTAAATATTCGTCGACTGGAGAAATCTTTTAAAATACATCTTTGGAAATCAAACATCCTCCATAAACATATGTTTTCTTACCCAAGAAAGAGTGGCATTGATTATTTTAAAAGATAGTGGTAGTAACCTACCTCGGCCCGCACGACATAACTTCTTGTTCAAACATTATTTTCTTGTTCAAATCCTAATAACTAAGAACAAAAATTACAAGGTCATCGGGGTATAGAAGTATTAGTAAATTTCTAAGTCAATCGATATTTAATCCAAGAGCTCCATTGCAACGAAAAAAAGCTTCAATCTCATTTATAAAGGACGAAAAAGCCAGGACCTCAACGGGGCGCAGATATGAGGAATACTATAATATGATTTTCAAATCTTTAAAATATTATATACATGATCTCCCTAAAAGGTCTTTACAACGATTTACCGCATATACTATGGCTTAAAACAAGACGATTGAGCAAAATTTTCCCCAATAAAAGTTTTACCAGGATCTTGGGGTAAGAGGTCTTGAACTCGCATCTTATGGATGGAGAACTTTTTTTTAAATCCCGCTTCACTGCTCAATTGTCTCGTGGTTACTTCTGGATCTTCTTCAACTATAACCAAAATATAGTCTTCAACTGCAGGGACCGTTCCAAAACTATCTCTTTCATAATCCATGGCAGTAGTGCTATTTTTATGAAAAGAATCCCTGGAATATATTATAAATAATTTTTTCGTAATTTAATATGTATCAAAATGACTTCTGCAAAATGACTGCTGTCAAAATTCCAAATTTTGAGTAAACCGTAAGAGTAATCGACTTTTTAGAAAATCGACGTTTGTTTCCATGAAATTGAGGGGGGTTGAATTATCACAATCCCCACGATCTACGCCCGTGAATTGATATGACCAAAATTTTCATGAAGGTTATTTTGTATGATAAAACACTATCACCATACCAAATTTTATCAAAACCGCGCAATCCGTTCTAATTTTAAAAAATACGAAATACGATTTAAAAACTGCAACGGCGTCCAAACGGCGCAACTTCTTGTTTTAGCCATTGTATATTTCGTAAAGCGTTGTAAAGACCTTTTAGGAACACTCTAAACCAGGGGTGACCAGTCCACGACCCGCAGCCCGCATGCGGCCTTCCACCTTAAACATTTTTCCGGCTCCCGAGATTTATCACACTTTTACAAAATATATTTATTTTATAATAAATCTTTACAATGTGCGTTTAGTATCATTATTATTATATTATCTATGTTTACATGTAAGAATAATAGTAAAGACAATAATAATAACTCATTATGTTTCTATTGTTTACTTCAAAAAAATGTCTTTAGTGGGTCCAAATCTAATATGGGGATATATAATTTTATATGCGGCCCGCGAAGTTATTATGCATTTCCAAAGTGGGCCGAAAGATACTTTGAATTTACTAGTTTAAAACTTGTATTTCCAGACAGATGCAATATTTTCACTTACTGTACTTCGAAGAAAAATAATAAAACTGAAGAAACTTTAATTGATTTTATTTATTAATGTAATGAAAATATTTATGAAATATAACAATTACAAGAAAGATTTTCAACAATTATTGACTATAAATTCCTTAAGTTTTAAGTTTGTTTTAAACTTCAGTTTTTTTAAGTTTAAATATTAACAATTGGTAAAAGATTTTTCGGTTATTGATTGAAATAAATTTGCTTATATATTAAATCCGATCGAAAACATAAATGTAAGAAAGGGCCGTGTTTTCGGGGAAATCCTTAATGTAATAGTTGCTTCTTGAAAAGTGAAGTAAATAGCTGTAGATTTCATATAATAGTTGCTCCTTAAAAAGTGATGATATGGAAGAAAGGTCCGAGCTATTTAGAAAGTAAATAGCTCTAGTCTTAATATAATTGTTGCTCCTTAAAAAGTGATGATATCCCATAGGAACTATTATATGAAGTCTAGAGCTATTTACTTTGTAAATAGCTCGGTCCTTTCTTCCATAACATCACTTTTTAAGGAGCAGCTATTATATGAAGTCTACAGCTATTCACTTTGTAAATAGTTCAGTCCTTTCACCCATATCATCACTTTTTAAATAGCAACTATTACATTAAGGATTTCCCCGAAAACTCGGCCCTTACTTACATTTATGTTTTTGTTCGGATATCACTCCTTTTTGAAAGGCTTAAATATACAAAGCCGCAGGCTCCGCACATAACGCCAAGCGTTTTGTTATGCGTTTGATTGATTGATTGATTTATATCGGGGTAAAATCTATTGCACTTCGACCTTATGGCCTATTGTGCTCCCTCTTCTATTTCAGTCTGACGAGATTCGCTTCTCCCATATGTTGGCAATAGGCCTCCCGAAGGTTCATATATTCGAGGTGAGATGCACTGAATATCCTGTATCTGCTGTAACCCAGAGGTTCGCAGTCAAAGATAATGTGGCTGGATGTTTCTTCCTCCTCGGCACACAATCTGCACATAATGGACCCGTTATGGAGTCCCATTGTGTGCAGATGCTTCCGCAGGGACTAATACCCGGTAATAAATCCGGTAACCCTCCGCAGTTGCATCCTGTTCAGCCTTCGCGATACTTAACTCTTTTTCTTTTAAATTAGATTCACATATACAAAGGAGACCGCTTCGCGTTACATAACGTAAACTCGCTCTGCTCGCTAGGGGCTTCCACCCCTTCCAAACACCCGCATCCCTCAGCATGTCTAGAATAGTATTTTTTAGTGTTTTCCCATTTTATGGGATGTTGTGTTAGTAGAATTAAAATTTTCCGATTTTTTGTTGTTTTTGGACGGTTTCGTTGGGAAAATTTAAATTTGCTGATTTTTCTTATAGGTTTCAAAGTATTTCAAATCGAATGAAAAAAACCGCATCGTTCTAGCATGTCTAGGTAATTTTTGTTGTTTTCCAATTTTTGGGGTTGTTTTGGGAAAATTAAAGTTTCCCGATTTTTCTTATAGATTTAGTTTTTTTTTTGACATCTTTATAACTATCTATATATATAATGCAAAAATTTCATTTTTTTCGGGAATAATGCATTTAAAAATGTTTTTTTTTACAGTCCATCTAAGTAATGGATGAAAATTTGAATACAAATTGTTCAACCGAAAACACATATTTAATTTGCTAAAACTCATATTTTTTCTAAGTAATGCTAAACTTCCATATAGAAAACACTATAATTAGATTAAACAATTCGTTACGCAGGAGCTGCTTCAACTTCGAATTTCCTTAGAGTACACAAATCACTTTCTAGCGGTTACATAAAGAAAGAAGAAAACACAAAATATCTCTCTTTATATTAGAACAATCGAAAAATGTGTAGGGACTAAAGTTGTAGAAAATAATAATTGCTACAATTTATCACCTAATCATTTTTGCTCAAACTCTAATGTAAACAGAGATATTGAGGACTTTAATTTTCAATCTTAAACCGTCAATATTTCTGTAAATATTAGTCTAACAGAAAAATGATAAGAAACAAACTTACAGTAAAACTAAATACGTACAACTTTTTCTTATAAAGTTTTCAATTTTTTTAATATTAAGAGATATGTCAAATTTTGTATTTCACCCTCCCTCTAAACCCCCCTTCCCCCTTGACCGATTTTACCCATGAACAAAATTGACCTTTTGAATACCAAAAGCGCCGCAAATACCAAATTTCATTCCCATCAGATTAAAACTGTGGCCGCTAGAGCGATTACAGACATATACATATATGTATGTATATATATATATATATATAAATATATATATATATATATATATATATATATATATATATATATATATATATATATTGATATATATATATATATATATATATATAGATATATATATATATATATATATATATATATATATATATATATACTTATATATGTATATATATATATAAATTTTACAGACAGTGATTTTCGCTATCTACTAAATAGGATTGATGGACATTTGAAGAAATTTTTGAAGAATCTATATATATATATATATATATATATATACATATATATATACATATATATATAAATATGTGTCTGTAATCACTCTAGTGGTCACAGTTTTCATTTTATCGGAATCAAATTTGGTATTTGAGGCGCTTTTAGTATTCAAAAAGTCAAGTTCGTTAATGGGTAAAATTGGGCAAGGGGAAAGGGGGGTTTAGAGGCAGGGAGAAACACAAAATTTGACATATCTCCCTTAAAATTCGAAAACTCGAAAAATTTATAAGAAGTAAAGTTTTAGGTAGTAAATTTTACTGTAGTTTTGTTTCTTATCATTTTTTCTGTTATCCTAATATTTACAGAAATATTGACGGTTTAAGATTGAAAATTAAATTCCTCAATATCTCTGTACACATTAGAGCAAAACTTTATTCCTTACGCTTTTTTCGATTGTTCTAATATTAAGACAGATATTTTATATTTTGTGTTTTCTTCTTTCTTTATACCTCCATTACCTCTTGACGTATGTCATTTATTAATAAAATTGGCCTTGCAAATACTAAAATCATATACGACATTTCATTTTGATCAGACTAAAATTGTGACCGCTAGAGAGCGATTTATGTATTTTAAGGAAATTCGCTAAGTTGAAGCAGCTCCTGTGTAACGAATTTTTTTATTTTGAAAAAGTTACATTGTAAAATATCGTAACAATCAAAGAATCAGTGTTCTCTCTTTGGAATGTTAACAAACACTGATTCATGAATGAATGAATGAATGAAAATTATTTATTAATACCGTCATTTTTTTTGAAGTTAAAATACAATACGTCTTAGAATCTATAGTACCTAGCCTAAGCTTTACCTATAATACATCATCTTATTAAATAAATACATCGAAATCTATAAACATTTTACATCGTTTCTTAAATGGAAAAATCTTATATAAAAAACCATTGATATCTAAAATTAACCTAAGTTGGACAGATAAGCCGTCCCTAAAACTAGACCTTAAAGAAAATATTTACAATTTAGATTACACCGAATCAGTTGTAATCGACATCTTGTGGCATGCGGTATCGTTTTCTGAAAAGCAACGTACGCGGGTCAAATTGGCCCAGTTCATTAATTTCCGGGAAAGGATTTTTGCGGGATGATTGGAAATAGGATTTCGAAATGGTTTGGATGAAGGTTTTGATTGTGGGGTGCCCAGTTTCTCTGTGGAGTGCTTTAGCCGGGTATCGTAGGGGGACTTTCAAAATCGTCCGAAGACAACGATTTTGAAATTTTTGCATTTTCGCAAGCTGCGAAGGTGCAACGTTCGACCAGATTGGTGCAGCGTACGTGAGTACGGGCCGGATACATGACCTGAAAAGTCAATGTTTCAGACGTTCGTCCAAGCTACTCCTAGCGTTGAGTAGTTGGTACAGCCCAGCAAAGGATGCGTTTCCAAGGGCAAGACGTTTTTAAACGTTCTGCGTCCAATTCAACTGCCTTTGAAGGGTTACTGCCAGGTATTCAACACTTTGAGTCTGTTGGATTTCAGTGTTAAACATCTTCGATTCAAGTGGGTAAGAAGAAAATTTATTCTTCTTTGTGAACAAGACGGACTGAGTCTTCGTAGGATTAATTTTGATTTTCCACTTCTTGAAATAGCTTTCAAGCGTGGTTAGGCGGGATTGGAGGCAGCTCGAGATAAGTTTCGGCTACCAGGAAGTACAGTAGATTGCTGTATCATTGCTGTATCGAAGGGGGCCGTTTCGGTTGCTCGATCCTTCGGGATGTCGTTTATAAAATATAAAAAGAGACGGGGTCCAAGCACGGAGCCTTGAGGTACACCAGCCTTGACACAATATTGGTTCGATGTACTTTGTTGGAGATGAATTCGGGATTTTCGGCTCGATAAGTAGGAAATCAGGAATTTCAGGATGTAGGTAGGTATGTTAAATTTGGATAGTTTGTGGATGAGTCCATCGTGCCAAACCGTATCGAAAGCCTTTTCGATGTCTAAAAGGACCATGCCTGTGTATTTATTCCAGTTAAATCCAGAAGAAATATGGTCAGTGAGCCGGTGAAGCTGACTCACTGTTGAGTGGTTCGATCTGAAACCAAACTGTTGGGGAATTAATTGCCCGTGGATATTTTCATGCGACTGCAGCCGGTTCAAAACTACTTTCTCCATGACCTTGCTGAGAGATGGCAGCAAGCTGATGGGTAACTTGAAGGCAACTTGAGTTGTTTTCCCGGTTTCGGAAGGGCTAGAACTTTGGCAGCCTTCCAAATGTCAGGAAAATAACCAAGTCTCAAGCACGCAGTATAGATATAACTGAGCTGAACAACCGTCTTCCGAGGAAGATAACGGAGAACAACATTAGTTATTCCAACATCACCGGGAGCCTTCCTACACTTAAGTTTCCTTAAAATGTTTGAAACCTCCTGAGGTGACACGCATTCGACATCGAATGGATTAATGACGGAAGAGCGAATATTTTCCAAAGATTCGGACACCATACGGGCCGTTTCTTCGTCGTGATATTCGTCGCCATCGGTTAAGCTGTGCTTAGAGAACGTATCAGCGAGAAGTTGAGCTTTGTCTGAATCTGGGTCGAGATGCCCATTTTCCAGTAAAGGGGGCAGTCTATTGGAACGTTTACGCAAACTTCTAGCAATTGTCCAAACACTATTGCCACGAGTGGTCAGATCCGAAATCCTCTCATACCACATTTCATCTCTGGTGCGCGTGACTTTTTCTCGAATATCAGCTGACATTTACTTTATGGCGTCATGACGCTCAGGCAGCCTAACTCTTTGCCAAAATTTACGCAATTTGTTCCGAGTCCGTATGAGTCGTAGTGTGTCATCATCTAATTTAATTTGAACGCCGATGGATCGAGTTTTCCTATTATTGTTAGACATACAGTTCCAAGACATATGGCGAGCATTAAAATCACCCATGATCACAGCGCGGTCATGTGTCCTTAAAATGCGGTCATTATCTTTTCCCTGTAAAAGTCTATCGGGGGGATTATATAGAGATGTGACTTTATAATTACCACAATTTGCCGAAATTAGAATGGAGACGGCTTCGATATCACCGTATATATACGTTTTTCTGTTCTATACACGCTAGAAAGATGGGATTTTCACCAATCAACCTAAAATAAAGTCGAATTAATAGAATACTTTGAAAAACTTCGTTTCATATATCGCACTCCCTCCGAAAATGGTAAAAACGGAACAGTGGAGGAGGTTCAACGTGGAAGAGGTTCAAAGTAACATAATTATTTGAAGAAAGTAAATTTTTCCATCACAACCATTCGCATTTGGGAAAAACACCCCTACAACCACCCTTTTTCTTCTATACATTCTAGAAAGAAGCGGTTTTTTGCATTCGACGCTAAATAGCTACAAATTAAGAAGGTAATTCAAAAAACTTAAAAAATTTCATCGCTTCCTCCCAAAAAACTGCACCCCCTAAGCTACCCTTTTAACTTCTATTCATGGTAGAAAGATGGGATTTTCACCAATCGACCCTAAATAAAGTCAAATTAACAGAATACCTCGAAAACTTCATAACCTACATCACAATCTCCAAAAAGAGGAAAAACACCGCTAAAACTGCCCTTTTCACTTCTATTCATGTTAGAAAGATCGGGTTTTTTTATTCAACGTGGAACAGGATTAAAATAACACGATTATTTTATAATAGTAAATTTATCCATCGCAACCATTCGCAAATGGAAACAACACCCCTAAATCCAACCTTTTTCTTTTATACATGCTAGAAAGATGCGGTTTTTTGCATTCGACACTTAATAACTACAAATTAAGAAATTAATAAGAAATACTTAAAATTTTTCATCACCACTCCCTTAAAAAATGGGAAAAAACCCCCTAAACTAACTTCTATTCATGGTAGAAAGATGAGGTTTTTTGCCTTTGGTGGAGAATTTATTCAAACTAATAGGGTTATTCGATAAACATTAATTTTTTCATCGCCACCCCCTTGCAAATGGAAAAAACGCCCCCAAAAATCACCTATTTACGACTTTACATGCTAGAAAGGTGCTTTATATAACTGACGACGCAGAATAACTGCAAAGTAACAGCTTAATTCGAAAAAGCTAACTTTTTTCATCGCTACCCCTTAAAAATCGTAATGTGAGACCTATCTATGCGCAGTCCCTCTAAACTCCCCATCCTTAACCCATCCCCCCCAAAAAATTACCCACCCAGAAAAACCCACAAAATTCCTCTCATAAAAATTTCGCCCTACAAAAAATACTCCCCGTCCATTAATTCTCTAATGGTAAGTACTTTTTGGTAAGTATTTTTTTGAACTTTTTTTACAATTCATGTAAGGTTTTTTTCTGTGACGCGGAGCCACAGGATCAAGGGGGAACATCCTTGCGAGCACAGCGAGTGTTAAATTAATAAAATCGAAAATTGCTAAAATTTTCTTTTTTCCGATACAAATTTCAATTTTCCCGTCGATTTGGGTACTAGATCTACCTGTATGCCAAATATCAACTTTACAGGATATCTGGAAGTAGCGAAGAATTATGATACATCATACTCAAGTTTTTATAGGCGTTCCCGCTATTTTTGCATTTTTGAAGTGAAATAACTTTTTAACGGTTAATTCGTTAACGATGATTGAAAATCTGGTTTCTTATAATTCCGTAAAGTTTCTATATTCGAAATCTCAACACTGTAGCTCTTTTCGTTCAAAAGATACAGCACCTGAAAAAAGTGCCTAAATTAAGCTGTAGTAATAGCACTGTAACTACGAAGGCCGAATCCCATAAACTCGGCCTGGCACACTTCCGTGCTCTAGATTTAATGGCTTGTCAACGATTTTGAATAAGCGCGTGTATTCATTGATTAGCGCGTGCATTGAACATTTGTGGAGAGGTAAAAATCTATGAATTGATGACTCATTTTCACATTTCCTGTAGCGGAAACTCGACCTATGGTTTCCAACACAGCTCCCAGGGTGGAAGATTGGATTTACGAGTTGAAGTTTCAATCTAATTCATTGTTAATTTCGAGAGGGCCTTTTTGTATGGATGGATATGATCTATTGATGTTGATCTTCTGGAGCTAATTTTGTTTGTAATATAGTATGGAGGTGGATTTGATCCTTGTAGTGCTGATACCAATTGTTCATCTGAAGTATTGTAGTTGATATTTTAAGGAAGTTCCAGCACTGTCTTGTATAATCAGGACAAAAAACCGGTTTGTTTTTATTATAGAACAAATACATATACACAAATACGCAACACATACATATATCCATATACAATTTAATGTATGAGCGGTAAAATGTGACTTAAAAAACAATTATTTAATAAATATTTATCTTTACTATCCTAGTTGTTTTTTAAATTATGTCGTGTATTTTTTTAATACAAGAAACAATAGTTGGGTGGGCATTATACATGCTTCTAATGAAAGAGAGAGTGAGAGAGAACGATTTCTTTGTTATAAATTACCTCGCGTTCTAAACGGTCAAAATTCTAGATTTATTCAAACTTCGGGATTTATTCAAAAACGTTATTTTTAGCCTGTGAAAAAAAATGAGAAAAATCTAGCGAAAAGTGTTTTCATGCTGGAATTCCCTTAAAGCGTTATAGAAAATAGTGAGAAGTAATAGTCCAGTTGTAATCGATATTTCTGTTGTAAACCAAGATAAATATTTGATTATGAGTGGTTTGGATAATTTTTCCTGTAAAATGTTGTGAAATTTATGAAGACGGTGCTGGGCTTGCTTAATTTCAGTTAGATCCATATGAGCTAATTTTATCAGTTGTAATTTAGGTATAATACAAAAATCGTCTTGAGTTATGTCCGTGATTGGACTTTTGATTGTGGTTGATTTATTAGTTAACGAAGTTTCTGGGTCCTGGGTGTTTGTATATACTGATGATTGTAAGTTACATATCCTCTAGAGGACGTTGAAGGTCACTTTTTGTCATTTTGGTTTGCCATGTAAATTTCGGATAATTTCATTAAATTTTGTTCCTGTACATTGTGTGATGTTATCGATCCAAGACGTCCTATTCCTCCCTCGGGATATTTTCTGATTGAGTTTGCTCATTAGTATCAGTTATTAGAATTTCTATTTTTCGGAACACATTATGTGACCAAAGTAGGAGCACTGCCTTTTCAAAAAAAAATCACTGTCAACTTTGATTAATCAAAGTTGACAGTGATTTTTGTTGGTGCATTATCTTTAACACCTTATCGTTTGCCACATAATCCTTCCACTTAATATTGAGCATTCGCCTATAACACCACATTTCAAAAGCATTCATTTTGTTTAAAAAAAAGCTTATCCTTCAAGGTTCACGTCTCACACGAGTACAACAATGTGTTAAGTAGTGTGTACCAAACACACTACTTAAGCAAACGTACTCTTAATTTTTAGCGAATTTCCTCCAAAGGAAATCAGCTAATGTTTTTGTACCAATGTTGGAATTTCGTAAAAATTTCTTCAAGTGTCCATCGATCCTACCTATTAGATGTTAAAAATCACTATCTCTAAAATTTATATACATATATATATATATATATATATATATATATATACGTTTATGTGTCTGTGGACTCTATAACGGTCAGAGTTTTATTCCGATTGGAATGAAATTTGGTATTTGTGGCGCTTTCGGGCCAGGGGAAAAGAGGGGGGATTTAGAGGGAGGGGGAAAACAAAATTTGGCATATCTCCATTAATATTTGAAAAATCGAAAAATTTATCAAATGTTAAGTTTTAGGTACTAAGTTTTACTGTAATTTTGTTTCTCATCCTTTTTCTGTTACAATAATATTTACAGAAATATTTACAATTAAAGATTGAAAGTTAAAATTCTAAATATCTCTGTTCACATTAGAGTTTGAGAAAAATGATCATGTAATGAATTGTAGGAAACTTGATTTTCTACAACTTTACACCTTACAAATTTTTCGATTATTCTAATATTAAGAGAGATATTTTATATTTTTTGTTTCTTTGACACGAATAAATGAAATATATTTTATAAAAACTTTGTAAAAAACTTTTAAAAAAAATTCAACCGACTTCAAAAAACATAAAATGTCACTACACTAAAAAGCTAAAAATAACAATATACAGATTTAATCCAAAAGACAATTCTTGCCCAAACGTTGACCAACCGGATAATCTTTTTACCCAGTACATGTCAATATACAAGTTATATTAAGTTTGATCACAACTTTGTAACACTTAAAAATACTGATCGTAGGCATGAATGTTTGGTATATGTGTACATAAAATTCGGCCATTTCCGCATGTCCGCCTGCCTGTCTATGGGTACGATAACTCAAGAACGAAAAGAGATAACGAGCTAAGATAATTTTCAAAAAATAATTTTTATTTTAAAATAAACAAGTTTTGTTTGAAAATTTTGCATAAACTCAGTAGTTTTCTCATAATTTGTGATTAAATGTTCCTCGGAAAGCGAATTGTTAGTAATTCGAACACGCAGAATTGTTAACAATGCAAGCATTAATATACAACGCAGTATATGGGTATTCAAACAATATTCAAACAATAAACTCACTTAGTTGTTACATTACTTGTAATTAGATATTATTATTGATATGACGTGTTACCTACTGATCAGTTTGAAGTCGATTTCCCTTCCCTAGATTTCCAAGGGATCCCCTCGTTAGATCAGGAGTTGGTGATAATGGGACAATCTCGAGAGTATTACTATCACTATTGGCTGAGAAATTGGTGAGCATACTTAAAAAAATACATATAGTTGAACATAGAAGCTCCTCCTTTATTTGGAGTTGGTTAAAATTTTCCTTCATTTTGTCATTTCCGCAGAAACTATTCTTCTAAGAAATAACCATAAAATTTTTATTGTCGTTGCCTTAGTAACTATAAACTAAAAGCACAATATTAATCATTATATATCTTAATGTCACCGTCATCTAAGCAGAATATTTCAAAATTCAGTTTTTAGCGAATTTCCTCCAAAGGAAATGCTGTTATTGTTTTTGCACCAATGTTGGCATTTCGTAAAAATTTACATCGATCCTACCTATTAGATGTTAAAAATCACTATCGCTAAAATTTATATATATATATATATATATATATATATATATATATATATATAAATATGTACTTTTTTTTTATGTTTGTGGACTCTCTACCGGTCACAGTTTTATTCCGATTGGAATGAATGTAATGAATTGTAGCAAACTTGATTATCTACAATTTTACACCACATTTTTCGATTATTCTTATATTAAGAGATATATTTTATAGTTTGTTTATCTTTGACACGAATACATGAAATATATTTTATTGTAAAAAACCTTAAGAAAAATTCAACCCACTTCAAAAAACACAAAAAATCTCTATATTAAAAAGCTAAAAATAATAATTTACAGATTTAATCCAAAAGACAATTCTTGCCCAAACCTACAACATATAATTTTGTATATGTAAATATACAAGGTATAATAAGTTTGATCACGACTGTAACGCTTAAAACTATTGATCGTGGGCATGAATGTTTGGTATATGTGTTCATAAAATTTGGCCATTTCCGCATGTTCGTCTGTCTGTCTGTGGACACGATAACTCAAGAACGAAACGAGATAACGAGCTGAAATGTGTTCTAGAGCAAAAAAAATTCGTTACGCAGGAGCTGCTTCAACTTAACGAATTTCCTTAAAATACATAAATCGCTCTCTAGCGGTCACAATTTTAGTCTGATCAAAATGACATGTCGTATATGATTTAAGTATTTGCAAGGCCAATTTTATTAATAAATGACATACGTCAAGGGGAAATGGGGGCATAAAGAAAGAAAAAAACACAAAATATAAAATATCTGTCTTAATATTAGAACAATCGAAAAATGCGTAAGGAATAAAGTAACAGAAAAAATGATAAGAAACAAAATTGCAGTAAAACTTCCTACAACTTCCTACAACTTTACTTCTTATAAATTTTTCAAGTTTTCGAATATTAAGGGAGATATGTCAAATTTTATGTTTCCCTCTCCCTCTAAACCCCCCTTTTCCCATGTCCAATTTTACCCATTAACGAACTTGACCTTTTGAATACCAAAAGCGCCTCAAATACCAAATTTCATTCCGATAAAATGAAAACTGTGACCGCTAGAGTGATTACATATATATATATATATATATATAAATATATATATATATATATATATATATATATATATATATATATATATATGTATGTATGTATATATATATATAGATATATGTGTATATATATTTATATATATATATCCATAGATATATATTTATATAAATTTTACAGATGGGGATTTTTGACATCTACTAGGTAGAATCGATGGACATTTGAAGAAATTTTTGCGAAATTTTACTTCGGTACGGGACCAATTTCTATTTCCTTTCAGGAAGTTCGCTAAAAGTAAGTTCAAGTTCGCTTATCTTTGAAACCGTTGGAACATGTTTCCTTTCGCTAGGGGGGAGGTTTATATACATCTTTGAAACCGTAAGAAATAGAAAAAAAAATTTGTTAACAAAAAATCTTCTTTTTAAAATAAACAAGTTTTGTTTGAAAAAGATTTTCATAAACTCAATAGTTTTCTCATAATTTTTGATTATATGTTCCTCGAAAACAATTGTTAACATTTCGAATACGCAGAATTGTTAACAATTTAATCATTGATATACAACTCAGTTTATAGTGGCTATTCGAACATTTAAGTCAGTTAGTTGTTACATTACTTAACAGTCGAACATAGAATCTCCTACTCCTTTTTTTGGAGTTGGTTAAAATTTGTGTTGATTTTGTCATCTCCACAGAAACTCTAATTCTATAAGATAACTATAAAATTATTTTATTAAATTGTTTTTTGTAAACTAGCGTCTATTTATTTCCATTGTTAGTATGGTTGCCTTTCGGTTATGTTATCCAACGGAAGCGACTAGCGTTTACTTACTTTGACATTTAAGTAATATGTCTGAACATTGATAACATTTTTTTGACATCAAATGCTTGATATGAAAAATCATACACATCTAGGGATGGGGATCGAACCCACGACCTCTGGCTTCGATCCCGTGGGTTCGATCCCCATCCCTAGATGTGTATGATTTTTCATATCAAGCATTTGATGTCAAAAAAATGTTATTTTATTAAAATTTTGTTTTAATTTTGAAATGTCAATTTTGATTGTCGTTTCCATAGTAACTATAAACTATAATCGTTATATTTCGATCTATTTTGGCTATTAATAAATTTGATTTTTGCAAATACCAAAGTCATATCAGATATTATATTTCATTTTGATCATACTAAAATTATGACCGCTAGAGAGTGATTTATGTATTCTAAGGAAATTGACGAAGTTGACGCAGCTCCTGCGTAACGAATTTTTTTTGATAAATTTGACAAAGTTACTTTGTTGAAAAATTTTAACAATTAGTGTTATCCCTTTGAAGTATTCATAAGTAATGATTACAATCTAACGTGCAAAATACATTTATAGTAAATATATATGTCTATTTAATATTTGTTTATTTGTGTATACTTTCGTGTCAACATAACTTTGTTTGTCCAAATTCCTTTCGGTTACGTATGACAAACTGTAGAAGACTATAGCGTATACTCCGACAAATTTCATTGTCATTGAATTTATTAATTAAATTAAATACTGATATGAAAAAATTAACTCGTCAACCAGGAATCGAACCTCGGGCCTCTGGATAACTAGTCCAGTATGCTTTCCTCTACACCAAAGACGATTGTGATGCAACAGCCAACTTTTTCATATTATTCTAATTTTTATTTATTAGACACTATTAACTTCTGTTGAACGAAAGTATACACAAATAAACAAATATTAAATAAACAAATCACTTCAACAGAAGTTAATACTGTCTAATAAATAAAAATTAGAATAATATGAAAAATTTGGCTGGTGCATCATAATCGTCTTTGGTGTAGAGGAAAGCATACTGGACTAGGTATTCAGAGGCCCGAGGTTCGATTCCTGGTTGACGAGTTAATTTTTTCATATCAGTATTTAATTTAATTAATATATGTCTATATTTATACTTAATATGTCATACAAATATCAACCTAACAAATATCAACGAATCGGAATGGACTATAACCAAAATTTTTTGTTTTTTCCTATTTTTTCGGATGTTGCGTTGGGAAAATTGAATTTTTTCGATCTACAAATAGATTTTGATATATCTTACCTCGAATGCAAAAATTCGCATCCTTCTAAAATGTCAGGAAATGGCCTAATTTTAAATACATAAATTTAATTTTTGGTTTTCGATATGTTCCGTTTGGAAAATTAAATTTTCCCAAAGATTGTTATTTAAGGTTTCAGAAATTTCGCGTCGATTGCAAAAAACCGCATCCTTCTAGCATTTCTGGAAGTGGAGCAACAATGTTTGAAAAAATCGCGCACACCTCTCAATAGTGGTGTGTTGCTAAATTTTAAGTATATATATAGAAAATGTTTTTGTTTTTTCCCATTTTTTCGGATGTTGGGTTGGGAAAATTGAATTTTTTCGATCTACAAATAGGTTTTGAGATATTTCGCGTCGAATGCAAACAACCGCATCCTAATCAAATGTCTGGAAGTGGCTTAAACTTAAACACATAAATTTAATTTTGGATTTTCCATAAGTTCCGTTGGTAAAATTCTCAGTATTAGACAAATCAACGCGTGAAATATAGGTTATAAATTGATAGCGTTAAAAAAAAATATGGACGTGTAGGGAACATACTTCAAAAAAGATAACAAGTTTTGCTCTCGAAAATCGATCCCCGAACATAACAAAAAATAAAAAAATTCAAAAAATTCACAAATATTAATTCAAATATATTAATTGAAATTAGACGAAAGGCAAAAAATAATAGAAAGTGATAATTACATCTTTTACTATTCTAAAGAACATCAAGGGCAGTTAGGAGTGGGTTTCTTGGTTAAAAGAAAATGAAAAAATTGCATTAGTGAATTTAAAGAAATTTCCGAAAAAATTGCCACACTACAAATCATAATTAACAAAAATTCGCCTTTTTTATAAAGGAGTACATCAGGAAATCTCAAAAACAAAATTTGACCTTATTTTCGTGATAGGCGATTTTGACAGTAAAATAGGCACAACACAGTTTGGTAAAGAAAATGTACTAGAAAAATATGGCTACGGATTAAGAAATGTAAGAGGACATCTCCTAATTAAATTTTCTGCAGAACACAAACTGTTGTAATTCCTTCTTTCAAAAAAAAGCTAAAAGAAGATGGTAAAACCCATAATGAAATTGATTTCATATTAACGAATAATTTAAGAATAGTGCAAAATACTGAAGTAATAAATGAGTTTCAATTTTTCTCCGATCACCGACTCCTTCTTTACAACAATTCAAGCAAAACAGGAGTAATATCTGATGAAACTATATTAAGGTACCAAAAATTGTTAGAAGAATCACTCAATGAATACTCCTTATGACCTGATAATCTACAACAACACTATCACCTACTTCAACAAACAATTTTCAAGGCAGCCGAGGCTCTAATGTTGCTAATACAAAATACCAAACAAAGTAAGATTACGCAAAGCACCAAGCAGATAATTGAGCGAAGATTAAAATTTCAACAATTACGAAACAAAACTGAATTGGAAAAAATACAGATTGTAGAACTTAGCATCAGATAACAGATTCGAAAACACATAAGGGATGCGGATGATGCTTTAGTAGAGTAGGTGATAAGTAATAACGCTGCCACCAAGAAATTACATTCACGATACAAGAAATACTAAACGTTGCCATCGTATTCTATGAGTCATTGTACAAATCCCAACTGTCATCTAACTTGAAGGAATATGTTATACCAATGTTTTCCGACGAAGCGCAAAACATATAAACATCTGTCCGAATGAGGTGAAATTTATAGTGAGTTTTTGAAATGCAAGTTAGATAAGTGTTCTTACATAGCTATTTAATTTAATTATATTTAGTGAAGTGATACCGTCACAGTGGCTAAATCGACTAAACCGATTATAGAAATTAATCATCCCTAAAAAATTCCAGATATTTGATTGGTCGAAATTAAAGTGATATTTGATTGGTCGCAATAGGAAACTTTGAAATAGATTCCACCTTAGAACGGATTGGAGCGATTTCTTCAGAATCTATGTTGTGTCCTAGAAAATTGAATTCGGATACTCCAAAATTATATTTCGAAGGATTTATCTAAATGTTACATTAAGTATATTAAAAACGGTTTTTAGATCTTGAGAAAAAATTTAGAAAAGCCATTTGTTGGACCATTAATACCATTAAAATTCGCTGTTAATTTATTTTTCGTAGACTTATCTATTTAAGGGGCTTTAAAAATTTGATTCACATATTTATTAACGTTGTCGGAAAACGTTATTTGCAAGTCTTGTCTGATGGTAGTTCGCGAACCTAAAAGAACCGAAAGTAGAATACCTACCCAACGTTCCATTAAATGGGATTTGATAGCAGTTTTAAGTGAACGATGCCATTGTTCTATCCTACCATTAGATGCTGGATGATATGTGGTGATAACAATATGCTTGCTACCCAAGAGAGTTGACAATGACTTAAAGAGAGACGATTAAAATTGCCGACCTATATATATATATAGTTAGTCCTTCTGGTGTTCTGAATCGCGATATTCAATCCGTATATAAAGCGTCAGCCACTTTTTTCGCTGTAATATCTACCACTAATACAATTGGGGTTTTAAGATGGCGCCATGTTTTTACGGTGGAATTCGATATAACGCTTCCATACTTTCGAATTGGATTGGTAGTCGTTCCATTTAATTTTAAAGATCCTTCTCCAGAACCAGACTTCGCCTGCTTCCAAAGCTTTAAATAAACTTTCATTGATGTTCCAGCTTTCACATCCGTACAACAACACCGGTAGCACACATGTTTGTATAATTTTATTTTTTGTTTTTAAACTTATGTTGTTGTTGCACAGCACATTTTTTAGTTTGTTAAAGTTGGCCTTCGATATTGATATTCGTCTTTTAATATCATTTACGTACTTTCCGTAAGATATTAAGGTGCCAAGGTACTGGTGTTTTTCCACGGATTTAATTAGTTCATTATTTATTTTAAGATTTATTTTAGGTTTCGTATTCTTGTTTGAGACAACCATTAAAAGAGTCTTTTTACATTTAGTTCCATCCCTATTGAGTTATTTAATTCACACACTTTATCTAATAATGTTTGTAGCTTCTCCTCACTGTCCGCTATAAGTATGGTATTGTCTGCATATCTTATATAATTCATATTTTTTCCACCTATTTTGATACTATCCAAAGACTTCCGTTGGAAAATACTTTCAGTGTAATGATTAAATATACAAGCATGCCTTACCCTTCTTTCTATTTCTATAATTTCTGTAGAACCATGATTTGTTCGGCTTTCCCGTACAGATATCAAACTCACTCTGCTCGCAAGGGGGTTCCCCCCTTGACTCGTTGGCTCCACGTCGCAGATAATAACATTACATGAATTGTAAAATAAGTTGAAAAAAATACTTACCAAAAAGTACTTACCATTAGAGAATGAATGGGGGAGGGGGATTTTTTTGGAAGCGGGATTTTTTTGGGGAGAATTTTTAGGGTTTTTTATGGGAGGGATAATTTTTTTGGGGGATGGGTTTAGAATGGGGGTTTAGGGGGACTGCGCAAAGATAGGTCTCACATAACATTTTGGGGGGGCAGTTTTTTTTTTTGGGGGGGGGAGTTTAGGATAGATAGGTCACATCACATTTTTTGGGGCGGATAATTTTGGGGAGGGGGCGTGGGTTTAGGATGCAAGGTTTGGTTTTTCGAATTAACCTGTTAATTTGTAATTATTCTGCGTTGAATGTAAAAAAGAAAGCATCTTTCTAGCATGTAAAGTCGTAAATGGGTGATTTTTGGGAGCGTTTTTTCCATTTTCCAGGGGGTGACGATGAAAAAATTAAAGTTTATCGAATAACCCTATTAGTTTGAAGAAATTCTCCACCAAATGCAAAAAAAACCCATCTTATATCCCATCTACCATGAATAGCAGTTAAAAGAGTAGTTTAGGGGGTTGTTTCCCCATTTTTTTAGGGAGTGGTGAGGAAAAATTTTAAGTTTTTCAAAATACCTCTAAAAACCGCATCTTTCTTGCATGTATAGAAGAAAAAGAGTGGATTTAGGGTTTTTTTTTTCCATTTGCGAATGGTTGCGATGGGAAAATTTACTATTATAAAATAATCCTGTTCCATGTCGAATGAAAAAAACCTGATCTTTCTAACATGAAGAGAAGTGAAAACGGTAGTTTTTCCAAATTTCGGGAGTTTGCGATGTAGGTAATGAAATTTTTAAAAGTAATCTGTTAATTTGACTTTATTTCGGGTCGATTGGTGAAAATTCCATCTTTCTACCATGAATTTGAAGTTAAAAGAGTAGCTTAGGGGGTTGTTTGCCCATTTTTTAGGGGGTAATGATGAAAAATTTTAAGTTTTTCTAATAAACGTCTTAATTTGTAGCTATTAAGCGTCCAATGCAAAAAACCGCATCGTTCTAGCATGTATAGAAGAAAAGGGGTCGTGTTTATCCCATTTTCGAAAGGTGACGGTGGAAAAAGTTTTTAAAATAATCCTGTTATTTTAAACCTGTTTCACATCGAATGGAAAAAACCCGATCTTCCTATCATGAATAGAAGTGAGAGGGGCCGTTTTAGGGGTGTTATTTCCATTTCTGGGGGGTTGGGATGTAATTACTGAAATTTTTCAAAGTATTCTGTTAATTTGACTTTATTTCGAGTCGATTGATGAAAAATTCATCTCTCTAGCATGTATAGAACTGAAAAACGTAATTGTGGGGGGTGCTTTTACGATTTTGCTTGCTGGGATTTACAATGAAAAATTTTTTTGTTTTTCGAAAAAATTCTTAATTTGTAGCTATTTGGCGTCGAATTCAAAAAGTTGCATCTTTCTAGCATGTATAGAAGAAAAGGGGTGGTTTTAGGGGTATTTATCCCCCATTTCGAAGGGTTGTGATGGTAAAATTTACTTTTTTCAAATAATTATGTTATATTGAACTTGTTCCACGTCGAATGGAAAAAACCCGATTATTCTATCATGAACAGAAGTGAAAAGGGCAGTGTTAGGGATGTTTTTCCCATTATCAGAGGGGTTGCGATGTAGGTAACGAAATTTTTCAAAGTTTTCTGTTATATTGACTGTATTTCGGGTCGATTGGTGAAAACTCCATCTTCCTAGCATGTATAGAACAGAAAAACGTAATTTTAGGGGGTGTATTTCCAATTTTCCGGAGGGTTGAAATGAAAAAATTGAATTTTTCCTATATTTCCTGTCGGTTTCAAGCAATTTCGCATCGAATGCAAAAATCCGCATTCTTTTTAGCATGTCTAGAAGTGCCTTAGAATTCGTATAGATGAGTGAGTGAGTGTGTCAGTGAGCTTCACTTCTATCTTTATAGTATAGTACACTTCTAGCTTTATAGTATATTAGATACAAAAAAAACAGACAAATTGAGAACCATCCTCCTTTTTAAAGTCGGGTTAAAAAAAGAATTGCTAAAATCTGTAGGAATCCTTACTAGATTAATAAATGTATTTTAGTATGAAATGAGATGTTTCAATTCCTAATCAGCTTGTTGAGCATGTGAAATCGTAAGGTACTGTTTGTGGTAACGAAATTGTAGCGATACATCTTAAAAAATCACGATATTATTCTTACCCAAATTATGAATATCTGTAGTAAATTGTGATATGCAATCTAAGTATCTGGTCTGACGCGTTGAACTTTTCTGGTTTCGGCTTGAACGCGTAAATAAGCGGTTTATGATCCGTAAATAAGGTAAATGAATGACCTTCTACCATAGGTCGAAAATTTTTGATGGTGCTATAAGCAGCAAGCCCTTTCCTATGATATGTACTACGCTTAACATGAGAGGGTAACAATTTTTTTTTAATAAACCCAATGGTTCCACGCACCTTTATAAAGTTGTTGGATTACCCCACCTTTGGAATTTTCAGAGGCATCCACCATTAACGCTATCGGCAATGTTGAGGAGGAATGCGCCAGAATAATTTCATTCACAAACTATTTTTTAAGTTTTGAAAGACATTTTGAGCGTTATCGGTCCATGTAATTTGAAATTTCTTATTATTATTCGTTAACTCTTGTAAAATAGATTATGTTTGAGCTGAGCCAATTTGATCACCAATTTGGTTTTCGTGAAAAGCATTCCACTATTGGTGAACAAGTACACCAAATAGTTAATACAATCGTTAAAATTTTTCAAGAAAAGAAATATTTTACAGCCGCATTTCTTGACGTAAGTAAAGCGTTTGATAAAGTACGGCATCCTGGTCTACTTTACAAACTAAAACAACAAATACCTAATACATTTTACTGTGTTTGGAATCATATTCAAACGATCGATATCATCAAGTCAAACATCGAGAGGAGTTATCCGACTTATCTTATTGAATCTGGCGTACCACAAGGCAGCGTTCTAGGTCCATTTCTATATTTGATTTATATTGCAAATTTACCTGTTGACGAAGAAAACACTACAGCGACATTTTCAGATGATACTGAAAATGTCGATATATTCATTTTATCCACTGACGATAATCCAAATGTAGCTTCTAGAAAGCTACAAAATACATTAAATCAAATACAACATTATTTACAAAAATGGCGCATTCAAGTTAATGAATCGAAATCCGTTCAAGTCACGTTTACCATGCGGAGAGAGACTTGTCCAGTTGTTTGCCTGAACAATGTCAGTTTTTCACAAGCTAATGAAGTTAAATACTTGGGGTTGCACCTTGATAGAAGACTTACATGGCGAAAACACATCTGGACCAAAAGAAAACAACTAAACTTATATCTCTTAAAATATAATGGGCTTATAGGACAAAAATCAAAGCTATCATTTAACAATAAAGTGTTAGTATATAAAACTATATTAAAACCTGTGTGGACCTATGGGATTCAACTATAGGAAACTGCGAGCAACAGTAACATCGAAATACTTCAGCGTTTTCAATAGTAATAAATAATAATTGATCAAAGCAAAATATAATAAAAAAGTTAAAATAAAATGAGAATATAAATTAATGTTTACAAAATTACAATAAAAAGTGTATAAAAAAAAAACAAATTCACATAGTGTTGGGTCACCCATCCAACAACTAATTGTAATCATATGTGCTTAACTTTTAATAATAAACGCAAACTGCTGTATTCAAATTGCTATGACTATTTCTATATGTTACAGAAATTATTAGGTATATATCATATAGTTGATTTTCATGTTTTCTACATGGATGTTTACTAATGATACAACTTTAATCTAAACTTTAACTTTAATTAAAAAATAAAATGTTAAATTTTCCGTTTTCCGATACAAATTTCCAGTCTTCGCAATTTTCCCGTCGGTTTGGGTACTACAGCTACCTGTTATGCCAAACATCAATTTTACAGCATATCTGGAAGTATCGTAGAATATTGATCTATTAGTTACCAAGAATTGTGGGCGTTCTCGCGAATTTTGCGTTTTTGAAGTGAAATAACTTTTTAACGGTTAATTCGTTAACGTTGATTGAAAAAACTGTTTCATATAATTCCGTTAAGTATCTATATTCGACACTGTAGCTCCTAATATCAACACTGTAGCTCTTTTCGTTCAAAAGATACAGCACCTAAAAAATGAGCCTAAATTAAGGTGTAGTAATAGCACTGTAGTGAAAAGTCCGAACTGTAGTGGAAAGTAAAACTCGGCCTTACGCACTACCGTGCTCTAGATAAAAACGCATATTAATAAATATAAAAAAGCGTTTTGTGCGAAGCCTTCGTATATTTAAGCCTCTCAAAAAGGAGAGGTATCCGACCAAAAACATAAATGTAAAAAAGGGCCGAGTTTTCGGGAAAATCCTTAATGTAATAGTTCCTTCTTAAAAAGTGATGATATGAGAGCCAGGACGGGCTATTTACAAAGTAAATAGCTCTAGACTTCGTATAATAAAAGTTGCTTCTTAAAAAGTGATGATATGGGAGAAAGGACCGAGCTATTTTCAAAGTAAATAGCTTTAGACTTCATATAATAGTTGCTTCTTAAAAAGTGATGATATGGAAGAAAGGACCGAGCTATTTACAAAGTAAATAGCTCTAGACTTGATATAATAGTTGCTCTTTAAAAAGTGACGATTCCCATTAAAGAACCGAGCTATTTACAAAGTAAATAGCTCGGTAAACTATTAACTAAAACAATTAATGAGGGGTAAATTGATTAAATGTAAGAAAAAATTTGGTTGAAATTTATTTCGTAAGTTTTCCCTTAGTATGTTTTTAAAATTTTATATATATGTGTCTGTAATCACTCTCGCGCTCACAATTTTGATCTGATTGGAATGAAATTTGGTATTTGAGGCGCTTTTGGTATTCAAAAGGTCAAGTTCGTTAATGGGTAAAATCGACCAAAGGGAAAGGAGGGTTAAGAAGGAGGGGAAAATACAAAATTTGACATATCTCCCTTAATATTCTAAAAATCGAAAAATTTATAAGAAGTAAAGTTGTAGGTACTAAGTTTTAATGTAATTTTGTTTCTTATCATTTTTTCTGTTACCCTAATATTTACAGAAATATTGACGGTTTCAGATTGAAAATGATTTGTAGCAAACACGATTTTCTACAACTTTATTCCTTACGCATTTTTCGATTGTTCTAATATTAAGAGAGATAAATTTATATTTTGTGTTTTCTTCTTTCTTTATGCCCCCATTTCCCCTTGACGTATGTCATTTATTAATCCAATTAGCCTTACAAATACTAAAATCATATACGACATTTCATTTTGATCAGACTAAAATTATGACCGCTAGAAAGTGATTTATGTATTTTAGGGAAATTAGCTAAGTTGAAGCAGCTCCTGCGTAACAAACTTTTGTAATTGGCAACTTCAACAATAAATTAGGCACGAGACAAGCTGGTGAAGAAAATCTACTAGGGAAACATGGATACGGATTAAGAAATGAAAGAGGTGATCTCTTAATTCAATTTGCGCCGACCACAAGCTGAATATTTGTAATTCATACTTCAAAAAGAACGCTAATAGAAGATGGGCATGGAGATCACCAGATGGCAAAACCCTAAATGAAATTGATCTCATATTAACAAATAGCATACGGAAAATGCCAAATATTGGAATAGAAAATCAGTTTAAATTTTACTCCGACCATCGATTCCTGAAAGCAACTGTCAGACAAAGTAAAACTTCACAAAACACAAAACAGTTAATTGAGCAAAGATCAAAGTTACAACAAATAAAAATTAAACAGAGTTGGAAAAAACAAAGCTCTCAGAACTTCATTCACTAGTCAGAAAACGCATTCGAAAATATATGAGAGATTCGGACTGTGCTTTCGAAGAGAAAATTATTAGTAAAAACACTACCACATGGAAACTAAAACATCATCTTAACCCGACAAAAGTATGGATGCCTGCCATTTCAGATCAGCAAGGACACCTTAAATCTACGAGACAGGAAATAGTAAATACAGCTACCGTGTTTTATGAGTCCCTGTACAAAAGCCAACTGCCAAATAAAGTTGATATGCCTGTCTTATCGGACGAGGAGCTTAACATACCACACATTTGTGAAAATGAGGTGACATCAGTGCTAAAAGATCTAAGTCTAGATAAAAGTGCCGGCAGCGCAGGAATTTGTAATGAGTTTTTAAAATATGGTGATACAAGTTAATAAGTGTACTTACAGATTTGTTTAACTTAGTTCTATGTAGTGAAGTGATTCCGTCACAAGATCCCATAAATATGAATAATTATAGACCTATAAGCATTATAGATAATATTTATAAAGTTTTTGCAAAAATAGTTTTAAAAAGACTAGAACCGTACTTAGATGACACGTATGACCGTGAACAAGCGTGATTTAGAAAAGGGTATTCCACAACTGACCACTTGCAAGCCATCAGTCAAGTCATAGAAAAATATATGGAGTACAATGGTACAGTTTATTTATTATTTGTAGACTATTATAAAACCTTAGACTTAGTTCAGAAGATGAGACAATAGAGCGCGTAAATACCTGGGAATATAGTTCCATTCCAGGGCCAGAACAGCATTGGGATCCAAAAAACAATAATGAATGCTTGGAAAAAATTTTGGTCCCTAAAAAAAATTTAGCCGTATGATATATCCAGGTGTGTTTCTAGACAATTGCAGTAGATGTTTCAAAAAAATTTACTAGTACCAATTCTATCTCTTCTAAATATCTTGAGGCCCAAATTGGAGCAGAATATAACAATGAATTAACCACTATAGAATTGTATAACTGAATTCATGCCTCCCAATATACACATTTGGAATTATTTGTGAATTTTTTGTGTATTATGCTTTACAGTTTCAAAAAACAAAGATGATGAAGAGAATGAAAAGCCTAGATAAAAATACTTTCTCGTTACATCGATTTTAGCATTGCCACATTTGAATGGACCAGTTCGTTATTTTGGGCATATTTATATAAAAGATCAAACTCTTTATTTACATCAAGAGGCTGTTTGCTAATATAACCAAATCATGAGCATACAGTAACAACAACAGGTCCGAATATCCATCAATATTAACCCCTGTCGCCCCTTGACTCCTAAAAAAGTATTGAATGTCGTTAATGTACAAGAGCCACTGACTTAATGATTCTCCCTGAAGGACGCCCTCTGTAATACTGATCTCATTGCTAATGTTACTACCACACTTTATTTGAACAGTTCCGTTAGCATACAGATTTCTCATTATGCAAATTACTGTTGCACTCACACCAGTTTTGACTTCGTTTGAAGTCCATGAAGATTGCATAAACATACCGATCTGGTAGACGCAACTGTAGTTGTACAGCAGATGTCAGCACAAAGATATTTACCATGCAACTTCAGCTTTTACTAAATCCTGATTGACATTCATCTAGAATACTACGTGTATCAGCCCAAGAAGTCAGACGTCCCAGAATACTATTCGTGAAAATCTTCAACAATGCATTACACAGGGAATACCCTGGTAATTTTCAGGATTAGTTTTATCTCCTTTCTTATGATTCATGGTGAGTAGTATCTTACTCCATTCTTTAGAAACTGTCTACAGGTGCATAATCTTATTATACAAGATGATCAGGTACATCAGCCAGTTGTCAGGAAGGTTTTGAAGGATTTCATTTGACAATTTATCATGCCCGGGAGATTTTCCATGTTTTGATCGTTGGAGGCAAGATTTCAATTCATTTGAGGTAATTGGAGTACCCAAGAAAGGATGCATTCCATCAGTAAATACGCATAAGGTATATTCCGAAATTCATTTTGTACTTGAATAGATGCTAAAATAAAACTTCTCCCAATCATTCAATTGTTTGAGTAGTTCCTTTTTTTATGCTGTTAATTGTTTTCCAAAATGTTGCTTTAACATTTGATAGTTTTTCCACTATAATTCTGTCGTTCTCTATTCTTTTCTTTTTAATGAGATCTTAATATATTTTTTTCTCGTGTGTATAGGCGTTTACAGTCTCAGAAATACATTTGTGTTTTTTGCAAGCCTTTAGTTTTTTTTTCATATTTCATTTGGCTCTCTTAAACTCTTCATCCGAACCAAGCTTTACGTCTCGTTGAACCATCCAAGTAGCCGAGCAGTCTAAGACGTTATGCCTGAGGCGTTATGACTACTTGGAACTGGGAGATTAAGAAGATTATTAAGAAAAAAAAATTCAATACGCAGGATCTGCGTCAACTTTTCAGCGAATTTTCTTAGAATACATAAATCACTCTCTAGCGGTCGTAATTAAAGTGTGATCAAATTGAAATATAATATCAGATATGACTTTAGTATTTGCAAAAATTAAATTTATTAATAGCAAAAAATAGAATGATGTTTAACGATTATAAGTTTCTATGGAAACGACAATCAAAATTTTTTACAATAAAATATATTTCATGTATTTGTATCAAACAAACACAAAATACTTAATATGTCTCTTAATATTAGAATAATCGAAAAATGTATAAGGAGTATAGTTGTAGAAAATCAAGTTTGCTACAATTCATTACCTGATCATTTTTCTCAAACTCTAATGTGACCAGAGATATTTAGAATTTTAACTTTCAATCTTTAATTGTAAATATTTCTGTAAATATTAGTGTAACAGAAAAATGATAAGACACAAAATTGCAGTAAAACTTAATACCTACAACTTAACTCCTGATAAATTTTTCGATTTTTCAAATATTAAGGGATATAGTCAAATTTTGCGTTTCCCCCTCCCTCTAAACCCTCTTTCCCCACGTCCGATTTTACCTATTAACGAACTTGACCTTTAGAATACCAAAAGCGCCTCAAATACCAAATTTCATTCCAATCGGAATAAAACTGTGAACGCTAGAGAGTCCACAGACATTTTTTTAAAATGTATATGTTGTATATATATATATATATATATATATATATATATATATATATATATATATATATATATAACAATATATATACATATATACAAATTTTAGCGATAGTGATTTTTAACATCTAATAGGTAGGATCGATGTACATTCGAAGAAATTTTTCTGAAATTCCAACATTGGTGCAAAAACGTTAGCTGCATTTCCTTTGGAGGAAATTCGCTAAAAAGGGGCGGTTAATTGACTAAACTGTCGGCGTATGGACAAGAACGACGTAACCGGCTATGCTTGTGAAGGTTTTCTGCGGTTTCCTTCACGAACTGCAGATGAATATCGGCATAGTTCCTATCAGAGTCGACTGCAGCCGCCCACCCTGCCAATTCCTAGTCTACACAAAAAATTCATTCCACTCACATCCTCACATCCTTAAGCATCACAATGGACCGTATGGTCGAAGTGTAGCCCATCCAGGGCAGCCGATACAATCTACCTACGTCTCGTTACACATTTTGTATTCGTGGTTCGTTTAGTATATGCTAGGTCCAAATCATCACCAACACTCCACGCGACCCTTAAAAAGTTTTCGTATGCACCGTCACAACTCATTTCATTCCAATCCATGCTGATTGCGGTCCTATAACACATAGATTCAGTAAATTCGCTAACTTTGTCTTGATTCCATCTATAACCACGTACAACTTCACCTTTAACCTGTACAGAATCTAACTGATTCATTTGTAAATTGACCCGAACTTTCACGGGAAAATGACTGGACATTGTGACTTCGTTCATTACTACTCTTAGATAGTTAATCCACTCCATTACTCCATACAAAATCAACTGTACTTCTACCAACAGAACTACAGAAGGTAAACTGGGCAGGATAATCACATAGTGTCCTACCATTCAAGAGAAGAAATCCATTTTCTTTCATAAAACTAGTCAAGTTGGGTCACTTTTTGTACAGGCGGAATTTAACACCGTTCGCTCATGGTGCAAATTAGTCTCACGGCAAATTTCTGAAGATGTGATATAAGCTACCCAATCTAGAATTAAAATTGCCACCTAAAGTTATTAGCAGTTAAGGATAAGTTTCACGCACAGAATTTAACGCAATCTGAAACAACTCCTGAACATAGCACAGATCCAAATCTGGCTTAAAATAAAAATTGCATAGCACAAATGCAAAGTCTTTTATATCCATTTTTATAATTATCCACCATTCCGATTTGTCGAGAGTTACAAATTGAAACATTACATCAACTAGTATTGCCAAATCACCACTGGCTCTACCTCTACTCTTCTCTTTTATTGCACCCGAACACACAGACTTGTAAGCAGATAATTCGCAAGGCAGCGTAAAATTCTCATCAATTCCCAAAGTTTCACAAATAGACAAAATATCAACATATTTTTTGTTATTGCACTCGTTTACCATATTCCGTAAACCTTCCGCAATCCAAAAACGTATACGAAGATCACGATTCCGGGACACTGTTAGATGGTAGTATTAATTGTGATCCTCCAGCATTTCTTGCATTGAAGTAACTGTGGAGCGCTTGTGTTCGATGTAATCTGTAGGTTTTGGTGGATTTCTTTCGTTTCTTATTTATGGAAGTTTTTTCACGATGTGGTTGTACGTTACTTTCCGAGTCTGATGAAACCTACACTGCTTTTAATAGAGACTTCACAACGACGTCCAAGATCGTCTGTCTCGCGCAGCGCGTTTACCCCCGGGTGCTGTCTTAAACACCAATAGACAGGTGCCCGGCGTACACAGTACACTTCGTCCTGACCTGGTGGTTCTGGATGAAACTAGCAAGATTATCAGGATCATCGACATATGCATTCCTTTTGAGGGTGCCCCAGATGCTTTAGAGGTGGCTCGGCAGCAAAAACTTGAAAAATATAACCCACTTGCTGCCGAGTTATCCTCGAAGGGCTATAGGGTCTATCTGGATGCATTTGTCGTTGGTTCGCTCGGAGCTTGGCTGGGGCAGAACAACCGGGTCGCAAGATCTCTGGGCATAGCCCAAAAATATACGCAGACCATGGCTCGTTTGATGGTATCCGACACGATCCGCTGGTCACGTGACATTTACATCGAACATTTAACCGGACAGCGGCAGTATCATGAACAGCCTCGGTGACCAAGCACACTGGTACTGGATGGCCCGAACATCTGAGCCATCCCCCCCGTTATTCCTTGTGTTAACTTGAGTGATAATCTGTGATATTGACACTATTTATTTTTTTTAACTGTCTGACCTGATTTTTAACCATTGTTTTTTAATGTGTAGTGCTTTTTTAAATTATTTGTTTTAACTTTTTAATCTGTTTTTATTATTATATATATTTTATTACTTTACTACACTTGATACGATTATTTTTTTAAGTTGTACATATTTCTATTTTTGTATTTTTTATATTATAAAAATAAATGCTTTAACTATATCCAAGATTAGCGGCTCTAGATATGAATTAAGACTTCCATTATTTTCAGACGATATATCAAAAATTAGGTTTCTTCTTTTCATTTCACTCTCAAACTGCTCACAGCTATCGCTTAAAATGGACACTTCTTTCATTAAATTTCTATTTTCGACTTCCAATGATTGTAATTAATTTAAAATGATTGCCGTGATTGCACTATTCCTCTCAATGTTTGTATTTATAGTATCCATTTAAGCTAACAGTAAATAAAATTTATATTCTATTTTCGCCATGTGATAAGATGAATGTTTGTCTTAACAATAATTTAAAATTGTACAACGAAGAAATTTTTATAATAAAAATTTCTATAACTTTAACTGTATTTGAACCCAGGTTTCACTATATGAGCTAAATTGAAATCCAATGATTAACCTATTGAGCCACTTCACATGTTTCGCTAAACGCTTGTGATGAGATCAGATTTGAAATAGTTTTACAACGCAAGTGTTAAAAAAATTGTTTTACAACACAATGTTTATACAAAAACAATTAACCTCTTAAAATTTTAATTTTTTTTTTTGCACTTTAAAATTTCTGTTTAAATAATAACCAATTATGAGAAAATCACCATTTATGATTCAATAATTTTATACACATTTATAAATTATATTTCACTTTATCACAAAACTTGTAAAAACACGTCTTATCTCGATTAAGGCAAAAGTCGAACTTCCATATTTCACATATTCCACCATATTCCACATATTCCACCATATTCCACCAGAAGAAGAACTCACATAGATTTGATTAAGAGATGAAGGAATTGGTTATTGAGAAATTAACAACAAAGCGTAGGTAGGTTTATTCGACTACCTTCTACATTACTTCCATTACCACGAACTTGGACAGACAACATTCATATTATCACACTTATTCAAAAATCATTTTATCTCACTTTCGAGGTCAAATTTTAACTTATTTTAAGCCAAAGAGACAGTTTTCGAGCATACATCTACCATTTTATCGGAAAAAAATATACGAAAGTGAAATGAAGGAATTTTTTAATATAGCAGCTAATAAATAGCCTAACAATCTATGAACCTATATATCTATCTATCTATCTATCTATCCGTTTATCTATCTATCTATCAATCTATTTAACTGTCTATCTATCTATCTATCTATCTATCTACCTATCAGTATATCAATATATCTATCTATCAATCTATCATAATAGAATCTATCCGAAGAGTATAGCGTGCGAATAAATAATACGTTGGAATAATATAATAAACTTGATGTGTCAAAAAGGAAATGGTAACAATCGCAACTTACCAGATTTGTCATATAGACTCGACATATTCAATAAATCGCATGAGAAAACAAAACAAAACCTTGATATGGGTTTCCTTTAGAGAATTTTAATTTATCCAAAATGAAATTGAATGCTTAAGTTATTTTTAAAAAACTGTTCAATGCCTTTTTTTGTATCCAATTGTTTACGAAGATGACAGACTATTTTTTTAATAGTCGCAATTAGATACATAGGTATCTATCTAATGTGTTATAGCTCATTGTCCATATTTTGGCAATAGCCAGGAGCTTGCTTATCAAGTTTTCCAGAAGGTACATATATTCGGGATGAGATGCACCGAATATCTTGTATCTGCTGTTACCGAGAGATGTGTAGTAAACGATGATGTGGCTGGATCATCTCATTAGCCGCAAATAATCTGTTATCAAACTTTATAATGAATCTGCTGAAAAAAAGCCCTGTTCTCAAAAATGTTCTTGTTTCCATGAAATCTGGACTGTCAATATTTTTCTTTTTGATGATACGATTAAAAATACTAAAATTTATTACAAAATTTACTACGATTTATTTCACGTTTAACACGCTATTGAAATTTTGGATTTTAGAGCAATTATCAAATTCAGCTTTAAACATTTCAAAATCAGACAATATATATCTATCAGTCTCGAATGCCTTGACTTTGATATTATGTACCTACTTTTTCGTTTTTATGTATCTAATTTTTTGTTTGAACGTGTATAGTCGGATATCTTTATTTTCAATGAATAATTTGAGAGTATTTAAATATATATACAGGTTAAACATTATCAAATATACCCGTAACATTTCTAAGCAAATATTTTCGTTTGGACGTGTGAAACGCGCTGCTCTCATAAATGGATTTTCAATGAAAACTTTGAAGGTATTTTAATATATTCACGACAAACATAATCAAATATACCCTCACATTTCTAAGCACATAATTTTAAGAAAAATTTATAAATAGTGAACGAATAAGCTAATTGATATTCACAGCGTGTACACATATAATTTAAAGAAAAGTAGGTAAGTACTAAAAGAATTGTTTTTGCAAGTGTGATAAAGTAATATGGTTATTTATGTATTTATTTACCACGCAAATGATTTTATTACTTACTTTATTTCTATATTCAACTTCAGTTAAAAATAAAAATACTTATTCCAATACGCTACTTGACAACCGGCAAATTTTAATTAAAAAAATGATTACTAATATCGCCTGTACTATAAAGTACCGAAATATGTTGGTAGTTAAAATTACAAAACTATTATTTACTTCCAAAATTATTTCTGCGATTCAAACATTGTCCAGTCACCTTATTTTAATTCGTGCCATCACATTATTTAAGCCAATAACCATTATTGTAGTTAGTACTCGTAATATTTATAAAATAGGAAGGTACGATTCTGCAAATAACAATAGCATAGTAACTTTATCAATTTGCTTTTATTCACTTAACAAAACTTATACTAATACTACAATATACTACTAGTCAGTAAAATTTCATTGAAAAATTTGATTTTTTTTACTTCCAGATTTAACTAACAAACTTGTACATAATAAAATTGACATTCCAGTTATTGAAACTCGTACAAAATATTAATTATACTCACATACCTTTTAACAGTTATCATTAATTAATAATTAAACACTAAAACTGTGTTATTACTCAAAATCACAAGGAAAACAAGTGAAAATAACAACCAGGTTAGTTGCTGAAATACTCTTTTTATACTGAGTTTATGAAAAAACGGTTTCAAAGATGAGTATTCCCGAGGTGGAGTGGACACACCGGACAAATAACACTACGGCCCTGGTTTCTAAAGAGTTGACATCTGTGGGGGCCAATTCAGGGTATCAACCTCTGAAAACCCCACAGCAAAAGAGGTTTGAAGTTGAAGATGGGACTTCAAGCCCGAAATAGATCTCAAAAAAACGTAAGGAGGGAGAACAAGCAAAGGCTAGAAATACCTATGTTGATACCACCTCAACCACAAAGATGTGCATTGCACTGCGGTGATATCCTGAGATCAAAACGACTCTGGAACAATCCGAAAAGGTGCAACTGTCGATGTTGCTAGCTCTCGCTAGCCAAGAGCTCGTTGAGAGCCCACAGTATTGGGGTTGTAACCTGGACAAGGAACTCTCGTTGTGCGGTGCATAGACACGACAGTCATATACTGACTAATGGAAAACGTTCCTAACATCGGGCCGTGGGGAGGAGCGGAACATTTCGTCGGAGATGCAAAAAAACCTTATGAATACATTGAAAGTTCTGTCAGCCTTAGACCATTAAAAGCACAAGAGGGTCATAATGCAAGTTCTTCAAATGCTGCAAATAAACCTCCAGCACAGTCGGGCAGCATCCGCTCTCTTCTGTCAAAATGTGCTGGCAAGGAGAATTTCCATAGCCCTAGTTCAGGAATCTTCATAAATGTTGGAGGACAAATTATACATAATAAATTTCCAGAGAAACCGAGAACTTGCGTTTATGTATGGAACGCATAAACGCGGTAAAACCGGTAAAAGCGGTAAAACTAAAATACAACATGGAATAAAACTGGGCTGGTAATTATCGCTTCGGTCTACCTACTCTTTGATATATCTAGTCCACCACCAACAACGGAGATGATAGACCTGATCCAGTATTGTGAGCCTAAAAACCACCAACTGACCATGGGATGCGATGTAAACGCTCGTTACACTGCATAAAGGAGTATAATATACTATAAAGCTAAAAGTGAAGCTGACACACTCACTGATCTATACAAAACCTAACCCACTTCTAGACATGCTAGAAAGATGCGGTTTTTTGCATTCGACGCGAAATTGCTTCAAACCAACGAGAAATCTTAAATTTTTTCATTGCAACCCCCCGGAAAATCGGAAAAACACCCCCTAAACATCCAAGAAAGGTGGAATTTTCACCAATCGACCCGAAATAAAGTCAAATTTACAAAAAACTTTCATTAATGAAAAATATCATTACCTCCATCGCAATCCCCAGAAAAGGGGAAAAACATCCCTAAAACTGCCCTTTTCACTTCTATTCATGTTAGAATGATCGGGGTTTTTCCATTCGTCGTGGAACAGGTTCAAAAAAACAGGATTATTTGAAAAACGTAAATTATTCTATCACAACTCTTCGCAGTTGGGAAAAATACCCCTACATTCATGGTAGAAAAATGGGATTTTCACCAATCGACCCAAAATAAAGTCAAATTAACAGAATACCTCGAAAATTTCATAACCTACATCGCAATCCCCTAAAAGAGGAAAAACACCCCTAAACTGCCCTTTTCACTTATTTTCATGGTAGTAGAAAGACCGGGTTTTTTTTATTCAACGTGGAACAGGATTAAATTAACAGGATTATTTTATTAGAGTAAATTTTTCAATCGCAACCATTCACAAAAGAAAAAAACACCCCTAAAAGCACCCTTTTTCTTCTATACATGCTAGAAAGATGCGGTTTTTTTGCATTCGACGCTTAATAGCTACAAATTAAGAAAGTGATTAGAAAAACTTAAAATTTTTTATCATTACCCTCTAAAAAATGAGCAAAAAAACCCCTAAGCTTCTCTTTTAACTTTAAATTCAGGGTAGAAAGATGGTATTTTCACCAATCGACCCGAAATAAAGTCAAATTAACCGACTATTTTGAAAAATTTTATTACCTACATCGCAAGCCCCTGAAAATGGGAAAAACATCCCCTAAACTGCCTTTTTCATTTCTCTTCTCAAGTTAGAAAGATCAGGTTTTTTTCATTCGACGTGGAACGGGTTTAAAATAACAAGATTATTTTAAAAACATAAATTTTTTCATCGTTACTCTTCGCAAATGGGATAAACACGCCTAAAACTACCCCTTTTCTTCTATACATGCTAGAAAGATGCAATTTTTTCCATTCGACGCTAAATAGCTACAAATTTAGAAGGTAATTAAAAAAACTTTAAAACTTTTATCGCTTCCTCCCAAAAAACAATTGGGAAAATCACCCCTAAAGCTACACTTTTAACTTTTATTCATGGTAGAAAGATGGGATTTTCACCAATCGACCCAAAATAAAGTCAAATTAACAGAATACCTCGAAAATTTCATAACCTACATCGCAATCACCTAAAAGAGGAAAAACACCCCTAAAACTACCCTTTTCACTTATTTTCATGTTAGAAAGACCGGGTTTTTTTTATTCAACGTGGAACAGGATTAAATTAACAGGATTATTTTATTAGAGTAAATTTTTCAACCGCAACCATTCACAAAAGGAAAAAACACCCCTGAAAGCACCCTTTTTCTTCTATACATGCTAGAAAGATGCGGTTTTTTTGCATTCGACGCTTAATAGCTACAAATTAAGAAAGTGATTAGAAAAACTTAAAATTTTTTATCATTACCCTCTAAAAAATGAGCAAACAACCCCCTAAGCTACTCTTTTAACTGTAAATTCAGGGTAGAAAGATGGTATTTTCACCATTCGACCCGAAATAAAGTCAAATTAACCGCCTATTTTGAAAAATTTTATTACCTACATCGCAAACCCCTGAAAATGGGAAAAACATCCCCTAAACTGCCTTTTTCATTTCTCTTCTCATGTTAGAAAGATCAGGTTTTTTTCATTCGACGTGGAACGGGTTTAAAATAACAAGATTATTTTAAAAACATAAATTTTTCCATCGTTACTCTTCGCAAATGGGATAAACACGCCTAAAACTACCCCTTTTCTTCTATACATGCTAGAAAAATGCAATTTTTTCCATTCGATGCTAAATAGCTACAAATTTAGAAGGTAATTAAAAAAACTTTAAAACTTTTATCGCTTCCTCCCAAAAAACAATTGGGAAAATCACCCCTAAAGCTACACTTTTAACTTTTATTCATGGTAGAAAGATGGGATTTTCACCAATCGACCCAAAATAAAGTCAAATTAACAGAATACGTCAAAAATTTTATAACCTACACCGCAATCCCCAAAAAGAGGGAAAACACTATTAAAACTGCCCTTTTCACTTCTATTGATGTTAGAAAGATCGGGTTTTTTTTATTCAACGTGTAACGCCTCGCTTTTCGTCGCTTCGTAGTTTTATTGCTTGTTTTTTTTTTTTTAATTTATTAAATTGAGTTCAATAAAACATTGCTACTAAAACATATAATTATGTGGTCCTGAACCATTTAAAATTTTGCAGTTTTATTATTGTTCAACTGAGCCCTCTATTGATTCGTACAATATGATCAGTGTGCAAAAAAAGTGGCACCCTTCGCTATCCGTACGAAGTTAATTAAGTTGACTGGATAAGCGGATATAATTGTGAATATTCTGTTAAGTGTGTAGTTTTTAATGAATGTCTATGTGGATTGAGTATTCATCAAGATATGCTCGAATTCCTCTCCTAGGCATGGTAGGACATTGCAGTTAGTGGAGAGGCTTAAGTGCATCGATGAAGGGCTATGCTCCGCCGTCAATAACTATGTTACTGGCAGGAATACCCACACCGGACAGGATAGCCTTGAGAAACACGACCAAGAAACCATGCAAAAACCCAAGCTACGCTGCAAGGCATTGTGCCAAGAGATCTAGCCGAAGACTAGTGCAGCAGGGTTAAATGCTGTCATAAACAATCTCTTGGAGCAACTGGCGAACTCCACTGTATCAATGCCCTCCCCATCAAGTGGCCGATGGGGTAGTACACCATCCGATTTTTATCGTGGGATCAGAATGGATAAACACAATAAAAAAATAAAAAGTCTGGGGCTCAAATCCCCTCAAAAAGTGGATCAACCGAGGCTGCACAAACAAACCTCGCCGAGACACAAAAAACTGCAGGTGCATCCAGCCCAGCAGAAAATCTGGACGATAAACTCCAGAATCCTTTCCTGAAGGTGGAAATGAAATATCTCTCGGGTGCAGCCCAGAGAAAAGTAGTTGAAGAGAAAGCCAGAGCTGTGGAGAAACCGATTCCTCCGATAAAGAGGAAAATCCGGACAAAAAGCTCTACAGCCCTGTTATTCTCAGAAACAGTGATACCTGTGGGGTCTAACTCAGGGAATCAACCCTTGAAAATCCACAGGAAAAGAGATTGAGATCTGAAGATGGGACTCAAAGCCCGAAACAGATCTCGAAAAAACGTAGAAAGGGGGAACAGGCAAGTGCTATTAATTACTTTGCTGAAACCGCCGCAACAACAAAGCATTGCATTGCGGGGGTATCCTGAGGTCAAAATGACTCAGGAACAATCCGAAGAGGTGCAACTCTCGATGCTACAAATCCTCATTAGCCAAGAGCTCGTTGAGGATCCACAATATCGGGGTTGCCACCTGGACAGAGTGCCCTCGTTGTGCAGTGCGTAGGAACAATAGCCCTAAACTGGCTCATGGAGAACGTCGCAAATATCAGACCATGGGACGGACTGGAACTTGTCGTCGGGGATGCAAGAACCCTAATGAACACATCAAAGGTTCTGCTGTATACTCCCCAGATCTATATCTCCGTTGAAACGGGCAAAGTGACAAAAAGCTCTTGGAGTGCAGAATACAAACCTGCACACACAGGAGTGGCGAATTATCAACAGCAACAAAGTATCTGGGGTTGATTCAGGACCGAGGGTTTAAATTATACCTCGGATTTGGTCAAGTCAACCTTTGACCACTGAATACATCAAAGAAAAATAAGAATGTCTGATCTTCAGATAAACCTCCAGCACAGTCAGGCGGCCTCCGCTGTCTTCTGTCAAAATGTGCTGAAAAAGGGATTCTACATAGCTCTGATCCAGGAACCTTGGGCTGTTAACCATAAGATTCTTGAACTAGAAGATACTCGAGGGCAAATTATCTACGATAAAACCTCGGAGAGACCCAGAACTTGCATTTATACAAGAAAGGACATCAATGTCTTGCTGCTGTAAGAGTTTTGTCAGAGAGATCTAACAGCAGTAAAAGTAAAATACAACATGGAGAACGGAACTGGAGTGGTAATCATCGCTTCGGTCTACCTACCCTATGATGCATCTACTCCAAAATAATATTTTTCTCCTTGGAAAAAGAAGGAGTTTTTTTTTGATAGAAGTACAAAAAGAAAATAATTATTTTTCTTAAACTAAGTCGAAAATTGAAAAAAGATTAATAGATGCTTTTGATTTAAAGTTTTTCTATTTTAAAAAAAATCAAAAATTGAAAAAAATTATTACATATAATTTAATTTTAAAAAGTCATACAAACGGAATGTTTTTGATAAATAACATAAATAGATCACAAATAAATAATTTTGTAAAAACAAGTAACCAGAATAAACAAGCTTGTTATGATTGTATCATAAAATTTGTGTATAGATTTTGAATTCACACTGGCCGTGTTCATTAAGTCGCTGGTTAAATATCAACCAAGCGGGGTGTAATATGGTTCAAACCTCGGAAAGGTATTATAATTTTTAATTAATTTTATAAATAATCTGAACACTCCGACTACGTCCATCGTTGTTGATAAACTAAAATATTCTAGAAGCCTCCATGCAAAAATATATTATCAAAAAAATATGTATTCAAAAAAACAACCATGTTCTCGAAAGATCTTTGATGGGTATATAAACCGGTGACCAGTGTTGATTCAAGTCAGTTTTATATCGACTATTGTTTGATAAGTTTCAAAGTTTAATATCGACTATTGTCTGATTAGTTCAAAGTATATAATTGTTGTTCAATCCAGATCAAGTTAAAGTTGGAATTTGTACAAGTAATTCAAAGTTGACATTGTGTTGAAAAATTAAAATAATTGCTGAAAAAGAAATTGGATTCTAATTTTTTTTTAAGCAATAAAATCAGGTTTTTTTTTATTTCGTAAAAACTTGTGTTTAATTTAATTCTTTTTTTTTTCTTTTCTTTAAAAAAAACGTGCGTGTCATTTCAATTACAAAATATTTAGTAAACTTTTTACTAATATAGTTTTTTTGTTTTTGTCGAGTATCGGAATCATTTGCAGGTTCGGGCAGCGCTCCTTTGAGGTATAACGAGAGCCAAGATACCGCGACAACAGTTAATTAACCGACAAATTCAACAATCATATTTAATAGTGAAATATCCACACTGTAAAATGAGAAGCTTGAAAAGAAAAAAAACCTGAATAAATAAAATGTATGAATTAAAAAAAAAGTGTATTTATTGAATAAAATAGACGAAATAATATGAAATATAAAAAAAATAATGATTCTTGTTTTATTTTACAATCTAAACTTCTTAAATATAATTTCTCTTGTAATCAACTTAAGATGCCAAGTTAGTTATTCCACGTGCAGTCCAGTATTCGTAGAATGTCCAAAAAGTTTACAATTAATTAACTTATACAAATTGTATTTGAATTTGTTAATTCCAATCGTAGAATTTGATGAAATCTTGTAAAATTCAAATGTTGAATTTGATATATTAGAAATTGATGTTGTCGGCTCGAATGTCTTGTAAATGTGGTGTTGCTTATGCCTATCCGTATGGTCATTTTGGTAGATATTGCCCGCGATTTTTGTTGTTTGTAACCTGGTGCAATTAATTACCCGAGAATATATTTGTATCTAGTGATTTTAGTTATTTTGTAGAAATAATTAATTACACCATCGTTATTTTATAATAGTAAATTTTCCCATCGCAACCATTCGCAAATGGGAACAACGCCCCTTTTCTTCCATACATGCTAGAAAGATGCGGTTTTTTGCATTCGACGCTTAATAGCTACAAATTAAGAAGGTAAATAGAAAAACTTAAAATTTTTCATCACCCCCCCTAAAAAACTGTGAAAACAACCCTCTAACTACTCTTTTAACTTCTACCATGGGTAGAAAGATGGGGTTTTTTGCATTCAATGCAGAATTACTGCATATTAACCGGTTAATTCGAAAAACCTAATTTTTTTTAATCGCTACCCCTTGAAAATCGTAATGTGAGATCTATATATGCGCAGTCCCCCCAAACCTCCCATCCTAACCCCCCCCCCCAAATTATTTCCCCCAAAAACCCTAAAAATTCTCCCCATATAAATTCTGCTTCCAAAAAAATCCCCCCCCCTCATTACTTCTCTAATGGTAAGGACTTTGTGGTAAGTGTTTTTTTCAACTTTTTTTACTATTCATGTTATGTTATTTTCTGTGACGCGGAGCCAACGGGCCAAGGAGGGAACTCCCTTGCGAGTAGTGCGAGAACCAATATAAATGCAAGAGGTGAGCAACAAGTCAAGTTTTATTAACAGAATTCGGCAGGAAGTCATAGATGTAACATTGGGTATTTATGAAATCAGTTAAAAAATCAAGAAGTGACTAGTATTAGATGAACCATCTGCATCGGATATTAGACAAATTTATTACAATGTGGGGTTAAACAAAGACCAATGTAATATACACTATGGCATCCGAGGAAAACAAATTGGGACGAATATAATTCAACAGTAAATTTCAAACTCGCCACAATTTCGAAAAAAGGTAAAACATTACTGGACATTGAGCTTACTGCAACAAATCTTCAGTATTCAATAATTGACTCTTTCCAAGTAAACTGCCCGGAGGTGTCAAAATACATCAGAAAGTCAACTTTCTGGTTGAATAAAGCTTAAGGAATTAAAGGCTAAAAGTTTGCCAACTATTTAAAAAACCAAAAAGGATAGGGATCTGGTACAACTACCATGATGCCCTTACAGAATACAAAAGATCTCTGAGAAAAGCCAAAGCAAAGTCGTGGAGAAAACTCTATCAAGATGTTGAAAACACATCTAAGGGAGCAAGTCTCCAACGTATTTTAGCGAAGAACCCCGAAGATACTACATAACCCCGATGGTGAGTGCACTAGCTTCGAGAAGGATACACTTGAAACCCAATTCCAGGTCGTTTTCCAGATTCGGTGACAATGAGCAGTGAAAATTCTTTCCACGAACAACTTAACCAAAACCTCCTAGCGACAAGTGAGGACTGGAGGAGAGCGGCGAGTACCTCCAGTCGCTCTAAGATCGAATGGGCAATATAGATCTCTTTCGGGAGATTTTTTTCAGTTTATGGATGCACTCAATGAAGCATTTAATTTACTTGATCCACGAAAGAACTTGATCATTATACCAGGTGGTTTCAATGTTAATTTCTTAAACGACAGTGCGGAGAAGAGAATGCTATGTGATACATTTGATTCACAAAACAGCGTAAATGTTATCAAAGTGCCAACTCGAATTACACAACATTCCAGTACATCTATTGATTATTGTGTAGTGAATAAGGATATTATAGTGGAAGACGTAATTGTCGAAAACTTAAGTTTGAGTGATCATCTGGCTGGAATAGTAACACTTCAACCTCATGTCAATAAAATAAAAAATGAATCGCGCTACAAGAGAATATTTAATCAAATAAATTTGGAACATATGTATTGGATGACAAAAAATAGTGATTGGTCTGAAGTACATGAACAAGGCGACCCAAATGAAGCATTTGCTAAGTTCTCTTCCACATATAATTTTTGTTTTGATTCAAGTTTCCCAATAGTGAAAATTCGAAATAAAATGAATCAGCAAAAAAACAGTTGGATTTCCAATGACCTCATAGCTGAAGGCAACTTCTTAAAAGATATTTTTAAAATTTAAACGTCTACACATGATTCTTGCCTTGAATCTTTTTACAGGCAACTAAAAAAGAAGCATAGTGCTAATATTAAAGAAGCAAAGCGGAATTTCATACAATTATCTATTACTAATGCAGAAAATTCTATAAAGGAAAAATGGAAAATAATCAAACAGTCAACTGGTATGCAAAAGAAAGATACCGGAAAAATAAAGATAAAAGTGAAAACCAGCGATAGTCTTGAAGAAACTGATTGTTCGGTTGTAGCGAATGTATTTGGGGATTTCTTTTCAACGTCTGTGATGAGCAAATTAAATGCACACTACAGTAGATCAACTGGATGTGTTAATACTGTACGTAAAGTCAGTGAACATTCCATATACTTAACTCCGGCAACAGAGAAAGAAGTAAGAGATATAATAAAAAAACTTAAAAATACCAATTCCTGTGGAATTGATAATATTCCTTCTAAAGTAATTAAATATACAGTCTCTTCAATTGCAAATGTTATCGAACACATTGTAAATCTATCTTTCGAGAATGGTTTCTTCTCTGATGCGTTAAAAATAGCTATAGTCAAGCCTATTTACAAAAGTGGTGATCATTTATGTGTTGAAAACTACAGACCTATATCTTTACTGTCTGCGTTCTCCAAAATCTTGGAAAGTATGATGTTTTCTCGATTGATGTCTTTCATTACAAAACAAAAACTTCTCTCGCCATGTCAGCATGGTTTTAGACCAAAATACTCCACATGCTCTGTTTGTATTAACTGTACAGAGTATATATTAAAAAATTTGGATGACAGAAACTATGTCTGCGTATTATTCTTTGATCTAACAGCAGCATTTGACAGCGTAAATCACGAGAATTTGCTGAAAAAATGGATAAATTAGGTGTTCGGGGAATAGCCTACAAATGGTTTGAGTCATATCTTGAAAATCGAAGTATTGTCGTTGACATTAATAATTGGAAAACACGTAAGTACGAAACTAATCTTGGTATTCCTCAAGGCAGCAACCTGGGTCCAGTCTTATTTCTTCTATATGTTAACGATCTTCCAGACAATATCACGGCAGGAGAAGTTATTATGTATGCTGACGATACGCCAGTACTTATTTCTGCAATGAAGTTAGACGAACTCAAAGATAAAATCAATAAAGTGTTAGATGAATTTCACAACTGGTGTGCAAATAATAAACTTATTTTAAATCTATCAAAAACAAATTACATTATTTTTGATAAGGGTAATACAACTATCGACGATGTGCAAATATCATATAACAACTTTGAAATATCTAAAACGATTCAAACGAAATTTCTTGGAGTTATCATGAACTCAAGTCTTCAATGGAGTGCGCAGATAGACAGTGTGTATAAAAAACTAAACAGCTACTACTATCTAATTAAATGTCTAAGTACAATTGTTGACATCGACACATTATTATGTTTGTATTATGCTTTTTGTTATAGTACTATTAAATATTGTATTGTTCTATGGAGCCATGCAACAGAATCTATACGAATATTTAGAGCTCAAAAGCGAATAGTAAGGTTAATTTTTAAGGCAAATTACAGAGAGTCGTGTGTAGACTACTTTAAGAAAAATAACATGTTGACCTTCTATGCGATATATATATTTGAACTACTAAAATACATAAAACAGATTATAGATACTCTTAATTTAAATTCGGACATCCATGATTACAAAACCAGGGCCAAAGATTATATTCACATTCCCAACTACCGTACAGCCAAATATAGTAATAGTCCTTACTGATATTAGAACAATACAAGATTTCAATAAATTTAAATTAATTTTGAAAGAATATTTAGTTACTATTTGCCCTTACAAGTGCAGTATCGTAAATTGAATGAGCTTCCTATTCTATTCTCGGTATTTTCAAATTGACTCCAATGTTTTTCTTTTAGATTTTAAAATTGTTATTTACTCTGTATTTTTATTTTATTCAAATTGACACTTGTTTTTTTGTTTTTGTCTTTATTGAAGCAGATGACTTGAAATTTTGAAATTATTAATATGGTTATTTTGTGTTTGTTTCCATTTATTAGCATATAATTTTAATTATTATTGTAGTTATTGCAGCACTGTTGAAAGTAATTATAATACACTGTTAAAATTTGTTTTTTTTGTCTTGACGTTTGTATACTCATGTATGAGTCTACCAATAAAAATTATTATTATTATTATACTCATTCGAATCCTATAAATCACCGGGGCCAGACGGGATATGCCCAGTGATTTTACTAAAAGCGCATCTTTTAAGTCTGCTTGGTCACATTTTCAGGGCAAGCCTAGCTGCAGGTTTCCAACAATATGGAAACCAGTAAGAGTGACCTTTTTACTAAAACCGGGGAGGCTCAAATCACTCCACGGGAATGTATTTTAGACTAATTAGTCTGTCATCGTTTCAACTTAACACAATGGAAAAACTTACAGGATTCTACTTAACTGGTGGGGGGGGGGACTGTCGCGAAATCCACAATTCATGCCAACCAGCAGGTGTATCAAGTGGGAAAATCCTGTGAATCAGCCCTCCACAACCTAATATACAGACTTGCACGGAAACAGACTACCTTTTGCGTGTTTCTTGACATTGAGGGGGCCTTTTATAATGCCTTTTACAAGCCCATGATTAACTCTGCAGGTCAGCACGGGGTAGAAGATACATTTGTAGGTAGATAAACTCTATGCTGATAGGTATAAGAATAGAAACTTTTCTTTTTGGTGATTATGTCACTGTGAGAGCCACCAAAGGATGTCCGCAAGGTGGTGTCTAATCTCCACTCCTGTGGGGTCTGACAGTTTACTGACGAACCTCAACCAAGAAGGATACTACACACAGGAATATGCGGAGGACATTATAATTGCCATCCAATGACCCTGTAAAAGCGCAATCTTGGAGCTTATACAAAACGCTCTAAGAATGACACAGAAATGGTGTATCAACGAAGGATTAAACATAAATCTTGGTCAAACCACACTTATCCCATTCACATGAAAAAGGAAGATGCATATAGTAAAACCACCCATCCTCTTCGGTGAAAGACTACAGATAGCTGGGAAAACAAAATTGTTAGGAGTGATGCTAGATTCTAAACTAACTTGGAACCCTCATCTGTTAATACATAACAAATAAGAGCAAATCTTCTCTCATGCTTTGCAAGAGAACATGTGAAAAAAATTAGGGTCTAAAACCCAAAATGATCCACTGACTGTACACAACAGTAGTTAGTAGTTATCAAATAACGGCTTGCACAAAGCTGTCTAGGATCCAAAGATTGGCCTGTTTGAGCATTCCTGGATCCATGCGTAGCATACCCAAGCTACCACGAAAATCATACTGGGGCTGACTCAGCTAAGCATTGTAATAACTGGGTTACAAAAAATCAGGTTGGGGTTAATTTTGATATGCGCCATTAATAAAGTATAAATTAAGTTCATTAACATTAGTCGTTGATTTATCATTTGTTATCAACTTCCACAATTAATACGAATTTTCTCTAGATTCTCGAATTTCCTCTCTCCAATACTACTAAGTCCGCTGAGATAGCTGAAGAAAAGATTCGCAATCGAATAGAACAGCTTGACTCCAAGTTGACATCTATCCGACAGACGGTATCACGTATCGAGTGTGTGTTAAAATACTAAAAGAATGGTAGACCGTTCATGCTATGCTCATGCTATAAGACAGCATGTGAAGAAGTGATCAATTATCAATCAATCAATGAACGTTTAACACCGTGATTACTGGGAATATAAACCGTAGAAAAAGCTCTGAAAATTATAGTTTCGGAATGCATTTCAGAGGTTATCCCTCGATGAACTCAACCTGAACAGGATGCAACTTCGTAAGGTTATCGGATTTATCACCGGACATTATCACCTACGAAAGCATCCGCACACAATAGGATTCCATAACGAATCCATTATGTGCAGGCTGTGCGGTGAGGAGAAGAAAACATCCAGACACATCATTTTTTACTGAGAATCTCTCAGTTACAGTAGATTTAAGATACTCGATGCATCTTACCCCGAATATATGAACTTTCAGAAAACCTGATAAGCAAGCACCTTTTACCAAAATATGGGAGCAGTTAATTTCGCCAGATTCATGAAGAGAGAGCATAATGGGCCATAAGGTTGAAGTGGAATACTTTTTTGTACCCCAAAATGTATTTATCTATTTATATAGTTTTCGAATTATTCGAAACAAATTAAGACTTAATAAACTGTGCTGAAGTGTTAAGCTAACACAGCTCACAATGGTATTTTTAATAATGGTCTACGGTTTCTCTTTAGATACAGATTATCAAAACCGCTAAACTAGATAGTAAGTCACTAAGGTAGTCACTTTTTGCTAGGTCTACAAAACTCAATAAACCTGCGCAACTAGTTTCTCTTCCTCCAACCTAGTATCAAATTCAAACATAGCTTGGGCATAATACAACTAATCCTGAAGATTGGGGATGGACATTGAACATAATATTTTAGAAATAATTAAATCTCCATTTTAACCGGCTTCTGGTGTTCTACTGTACTCGAAACTGTGATCGACGATATTCTAGATGTGGATATCGAAAATCAAGAATAAATTTCTTAATAATTTGTAGCCCCTGTCATGGTCAAGGATTCTTGGAGACAACTTTTAAAAGCGACATCGAAGAAGGAATGAACGATGGTAATTTTTTCTAGAAACAATTTAAAAGATCGAAGAGTCAGAATTGGAAAATGATGTAGAACAGCAATGTTTAAGGCAGATGAAGATGACAGTTTAGATGCATCAAATTAAATATCAATACTAATAACAGTAGATTATTAGTATTGGCCAGGAACACTACGTATTTTAAAAAAAAAACCTGCAATTCTGGTAAACAATCTCTTTGGTAATGCGATACCCCGTAATTGATTTGAGTCAAGATTATGTTTTTGGTAATTTTTTTTTTTAATCCCAACAAAATAGGGAATTTATTTTGTTTTAGTCGAGGATAAATGTAAATATATATACTATAGTTCAAATCAATGTAAATTTTTATAATAACAAATTTTAAAAAATGTGCTTGGGGAACTTTCATGTATATTTTATCCGATCAAAAACAAAAATGTAACAAAGGGCCGAGTTTTAGGAGAGATACTGCATATAATAGTTGTTCCTTAAAAAGTGATGATATCCCATTAAAGAACCGAGCTATTTACAATGTAAATAACACGGTAAACTATTTACCAAGAAAATTAATGAGGGATAAATTGATTAAATGTAAGAAAAAATTTAGTTGAAATGATTTCGTAAGTTGTCCCTTAGTATGTTTTCAAAATTTTATAACTTAGCTTGGAAAAAGTTCTTTCTTCTTTCTTTTGTTTCAAATATTTTAAAACTTGCCGCGTTATAAAATTTTAAAAACATACTAAGGTAAATAAATTTCAATCAAATTTCTTCTTACATTTAATCAATTTACCCCACATTAATTTTCTTGGTAAATAGTTTACCGTGCTATTTACTTTTTAAATAGCTCGGTTCTTTAATGGGATAGCATCACTTTTTAAGGAGCAACTATTATTATATGAAGTATCTCCCCGAAAACTCGGCCCTATTTTACATTGATGTTTTTGGTCGGATATGACTACCTTTTGCCAGGTTTTATATATACAAAGCCAAAGGCTTTGCACAAAACGCTATATTTAAATAAATTTACCCTTATTTACTGTGTGTCGCTAATCAAGCCCTTTCATTTGATACCCATATCATAGGGGTTAATATAGAAAATATAAATCACCTTTTTGCGGCGACCGCCATATTGGATTTAGAATGACGTCACTTTACTAACTGTGTTTTGCTCATCAAGCCCTTTCATTTGATACCCTTATCATAGAGGTTGATGTGGAAATTATAAATCGCCATTTTTCGGTGGCCGCCATATTGGATTTAGAATGACGTCACTTTACTCACTGTATTTCGGTCATCAAGACCTTTCATTTGATACCCATATCATAAGGGTTAATGTGGAAATTATAAATCACCATTTTTCACCGGATGCCATATTGGATTTAGAATGACGTCACTTTACTTACTGTGTTTCGGTCATCAAGACCTTTCGTTTGATACCCATATCATAGGGATTAATGTGGAAATTATACATCGCCATTTTGCGGCGGCCGACCGTCAATATCTCTGTAAATATTAGAGAAATTAAAAAAATGATAAAAAACTTAATTATAGTAAATCTAATTTTCTACAACGTTACATCTTATGTGTTTTTCGATTTTTTCAATATTAAGATAGATATACCAAATTTTGTGTTTCCCCCTCCCTATAACCCCTTTTCCCCTTTACGATTCCGGTTATGCTTACCATAAAAATGCATTGCGATTCTGATTATCGACTGATTAATTGTTCAAAATAATAAACCAAACCAAACAAATTCAATTTTATTAATTTCCAAACGTAGTATTAACAGTATAAAATCTTACCAAACATTGAATTTACAACACAAATTGTTACAAATTTATATGATTTTTTCTATTACAAAATTGAAGAATAATCAATATTCTATAATATATTAAAATAATAATTTTGAAGAATCTGCAAAAACGTGTAAAAAATAATGTTCTATTTTATAAGCAAATGTACGGAAAATGGACTTCCGTTAATATATCTTGATCATTATAGATCATTTTTAATCATAAAGGATGTTTTTCTCTGAAAAAAGAGGGGATTCAGAGGAAATCATCCTTTATGATGAAAAATGATGTTAAAAATGATTATTTTCAGGATGGAAAACAGTTATTAACAACAATCTACTAGGCAGGATCTACTAGGATAAACCGTCTCATTTGTAAATAAATGGTTTTTAAATGTACCTAACTAGCTACCGCCAAATATAACTATTAGATATTTACTATTTATTTATTATTCACCTTTACCAAAAGACGCGGATGTTATAATATTGACCGGCTATTATTAATATTGACGACATTATTCACTTTTAACTTAACCTATACGAATAGGTACTATTGATGTTAATAAATTAACTTGTACAAACTTTTAGATGAATTTTCTGTTTTAATACATTTTTTAAGTATTAAGAATTATTTTAAATTGATGATTTAAAAATAAAACCGCACGCAAGTTCCATTCTTAGTGGTTTATCTGCTTCGTTGACATTTTAATCAAATATGTGTTATTAGTAGGTTAGACCTATAAACTTGTATCTATTGCCAATTAATAATTATGAAACGTAATTTAAATCATATATGTATATTAAGAACAAAAACAGTCAATTAAATGCAGCTGTTTAAGAATAAAACATCTCTGTAGTCTGTATTACTTTATATACCGAATAAATAATACAAAGTGTTGCATGCACTTATATTAAAAAGCATGTTTGTCTCGTTGTAGGAATAAGTGCATGCAACACTTTTTATTATGGTGGGCTGGGGATGCTCTTCAGAGCAACTGAGCTCTCCATAAGCTAAGTGACAGAAAGCAAGAGAGGTATGTTTTAAAGTAAGACGGAAGATGTTTATATACAGGATGTGTCTGTAATCACTCTACCGATCACAGTTTTCATTTTATCGGAATGAAATTTCGTATTTGAGACGCTTTTGGTATTCAAAAGGTCAAGTTCGTCAATGGGTAAAATCGGACAAGAGGAAAGGGGAGTTTAAAGAAAGGGGGAAACACAAAATTTGACATATCTCCCTTAATATTTGAAAAATCTAAAACTTTATAAGAAGTAAAGTTGTAGGTACTAAGTTTTACTGTAATTTTGTTTCTTATCATTTTTTCTGTTACACTCATATTTACAGAAATATTGACGGTTTAAGATTGAAAATTAAATTCCTTAATATCTATGTACATTAGAATTTGAGCAAAAATGATAAGGTGATGAATTGTAGAAAATTTGATTTTCTACAACTTTATCCCTTACGCATTTTTCGATTGTTCTAATATTCAGAGAGATATTTTGTGTTTTCTTCTTTCTTTATAACCACCCAAATTATTGGCAGGGTATACCGTACTTAAAACTAAAAAATGGCATAAACTAAATCCTACGAATCATAGACAGTTCACTTGTTTCCCAACAATAAACAAGACGCTATGCTCCTGTCTAATTAACAACATTCTGATAGAAGAACAAGAAGATTTTTTGTACACTGCATTAATCGATTACACGAAGGCATTTGCCTCGGTGCCACATTCCTGGCTACGAGAGGTTCTGGCTCTTTTTGAATTACAAACAGATATTATAAGCTTCCTTGGAACAATAATGATCAGCTAGTGAACATAGTTTCAGTTGACTATTGGTGGCAAAAAACAACTGACGTTACAATACGGAACGAGTAAGATGTATTCCAACGTGACTCTTTTAGCTCACTTTGGTTTTTTTTCCTTTAGGCTCTTATACATGGATGCCGATAATAATACAGCCGGTTGAAGAGGAAGAGGCATACCGTTATCTTGGATTCGATCAGACTAGCCGCTCAGCTATTGCAATGCGAAAAAACAACCGGCTCATCTATACAAAACACGAGTACAGATGATCTTAGGAATACGCCTGGATAGTAAGAATACTATCGAGTATCTCAATTCCTATGTGGTTCTAGTACTTACGTACTCTTTCATAGTAATAAAATTGAATAAAACGCACCTGACAAACATGGAGGCTAGAGCCTGTGTACTGATTTCCAAATAAAATACTGCGTCCACCACCTTAAATCAGCGACAGAACGACTGACGCTACATAGAAAAACGGAGGTCGCAGAGTTGTGAATATCGGGAACTTACACAATAAACAGTACATAAACTGCGGGAGTACTCTTAAAATAAACGAATCAACTCTTACTAGCACAAAATAATATCGTAACCCTAACAGGCATATGCAACATTACATCTTATATAAATAGAAATGCCAGATAGCATTTTCCTACTCATATCCAACGAGGAAAAAATAAGAAAGTGGACCGACAAGCCACTACAAGCCATCTGGCAGAATAATGTCGACAAAATTGCGTCACACACCTGACTGAGTCTCAATGGCCTCTTCCCTGGACCTTCTTTTCGTGCCAAGTTTTTACATGATATTGATATTTGATATTTACGTTTAATTTTGATTGCCAACGAAGTTTCTTTGTTTATGTCATTTCATACATAGACTAAATAAAACTGAATATTTACTTATATTGATGTGTTATGTTAATTCAATCTAACAAAAATTGCTTTAAAATGAGGACAAATATTTTTAAATTTCATGAGTGTGCAAACAAATTTAATAATTTTGTAATATGTTTAAATAAAACAAAGGATATTTATTTTGGTGTCCAGGTAAAAATTTTGTGTGCAGCTTTTAAAATAAAGGGTACAAAGTATAAAAATTTGCTCACTTTATCGATTTCTAAATACTGGATCGATCATGCTATAGCATGCACACTGTATAATATGTAAGATTATTTCTAAATATGCACTCAAATTCTCATTAGCATTTAATCTACAATTATAATTAATATCACTAATTTCAGAGTTGCGGCATTTATACAGTTTGATAAAAAACCGGCAAATGGTATGCTTTTATATTTGTGTTAAATAGCCGCTGTAGCAATATTATATATTCTTTCTTGTTCTGTTGTTGTTTGGGTCTTGTTATACTATTTCTTAAACTATCAATATGCCGCGATGATACTTTAGTCACCAACTCACCGATTAAAAACAACTTTTCGACGGACAACTTATACGTATTTAAAAAATTACAGAATTAACTCACCCATGATTACTATTTATTATGTTTTTTTTTATAAATAAAATAAACGTTTATAAATAAAATCTCTGTCTTATAACGCCCAAAAATAATGCTCTTTAGATAAAATTATATTTGAATCATGAGTATTTGGTACAAAAAAGTACAATCAAACAATCATTGATGTGCGACTTTTCGTCTTCATTTATTCAGAAATTTTCAAGCAACTAAATACACAATATAGAAACACAAGAAAATTGATTGTATAAAATGCAATGCCAAAATACAAAATAATATTTTTGAATAGGTACCTCAACTTTCAGATTGTATGTCAACGTTATTACATTTCAAATTTTTGTCCCTATTCGTAGAACATTTGTTTGTATTTTATAAATACGTATTTCGACTACAATGTAGTCGTCATCAGTATGAATTAGCTAATCGTAACTATCTCTGGGATATGGATTCAGAGATATGTTGCTTGTTGCTAATTTGGTGCGTATTGAGAGACATTAAAGAAGTTTCCGAAAAGACCCCGGAGAACCGATTAATCGTGTATAGCTGACACGTTATTGAGAATAACCACAAAATTGATAAATCGAAACTAATACTACTGAAATCGGTACAAAACCCCACAGAATTAGATGCACACAAAAGTATCTATATATACAAATTGTGAAAACAGATAATGAATTTAGACAATGGCCCAATTCCAAATTCTGATTGAATAAAATTAAACCATTTTCAAAAAAATCGAATACCTAAATGTCAAGGTTAGCTTCGATACCCTCACTTTAGTGACAAAACAAACGCCGCATAGTCACCAAAGAATACCCCCAATAAATAGGTGGGGCTCTTCACACCTAATCCGTTAGTCAGTCAACTCAAATAGTCCTCAGGGCAGATTATACCCTCAGTCAAATCGTATAAAAGGACAGAACTTTTTTAATGTGATTGTGAGACACGCACCAAATTAGCAACAAGCAACATATCTCTGAATCCATATCCCAGAGATAGTTACGATTAGCTAATTCATACTGATGATGACTACATTGTGGTCGAAATACGTATTTATGAAATACAAACAAATGTTCTAAGAATAGGGGCAAAAATTTGAAATGTAATTTCAAAAAACCTAGAGTTCTCTTTGATTACTTTAATAATCTTTATTTTAATAATCTTTATTGTCAATGTCTTGTTCATATACGTGTAATTATAAACACTTATAATTCAGGTTAACCAAATACCCGTTTTTCGAATAAAATTTTATTTGATTATTTGGACGTGAACATAACGCGTAGTTCTTTAGATATATAGGGTGCGTAAAAAGTCATAAAGCTTTTTGAAAGAGTGGATACGGGATGAAATTCTAAGATGAAAACTCCTTGGACATTTTGACCCACGGTTAATTAGATATTAATTAAATAAAGTAACCAATTAGAGAAACGGAAAAAGAAATGGTGGGGAATTAATGCAGCGGTAACAGAGATACATGAGGGGAGCGAGCTTTACCCGCCACAAACGTAAAGCGGAACAGTCTTTATAGTAGAATTTTAAAAAATTTTGGAAAAAAATTTACCCTTTTTTTCCGAAAAATCTAATTAACTGAATTATTCAGATTTTTTTAGATTTCTTAGGAAAAAATTTTACGGCGACATTTAACGTTGTTTTTTTTTTTAAGTTAAGAGCTGATTAGATTTTGGAATCGATCGGTACAGTATCTAGTGTGAAAATTCTTTGAAAAAATATTTTTGGTATTATCATATAGTCAGAAAAGTTTTTTAGGACCTCAAAAATACAAGATCTCGGTTTACTCAGAAAAGCCAGTTTTCGATAATCGGACTGAAATCAAAAACTTCCCAATATTTGAAAACCTTCAATTTACTTAACGAAAAGTTGAAAGTTAGTCTAAATTGCAATTGATTTTATCAATGCAAAAAACATCAATAAATTCTTAAGTATAATTTTTTTCAAAATTTTAGTGAGCTAAATTATTGGTGATTCGTTGCTTAAATTTTTTAACAAAGATAGCTCCCCTCACGTATCTCTCCTGCCGCTGCGTTCATTCCCCATAATTTCTCAGGTGCAAAAATGTTCAAGGAAGGTCTTTTCATCTTAGAATTTCATCCCCTATCCACCCTTTCAAAAAACTCAATGACTTTTGACTCACCTGTATACTTTTTAACCGAGGTCAAACAAAAACGTTGGAAGGTTTCAATTTATTTGCTTAAATATAGATGTCGCATGTCGACATATATTCACCGATTTTCATGTTTTTTTTGTTTTTCTTTTTTAAATGAAAAGATGCACTGAACATTCCTAAAAACACATGACAAATTTCAAAGATTGATGCCTTGGGTTGTTTATGATAATTTACAATTTTTTATGGCGATTTTTATTCTTTGTGTCTAAAAAATAAATTTTATATAATGAAATTAAATTTGCTTTCTTTTACTACTAAATTATGAAATATAATTTTTCTAGTTTCACTTTTTCAGGAGAAAACGTTCTGCTAAAAAGTATTTTAAAATAAAGTAGCGTAAATACTAGTAAAAATAATAAACTTTGTCCGTAATTTCAACTTTTTTTTGAATCATCACCCGCGCTACATTTTACAAAAGCTTTGTGAAATTTAGAAAAAAAATTTTCTTGCGGAGAAAGTAAGTTTATAGTTACCCATTCATTAAAAGAAAGTGTAAATTGTATGTCTGAATAGAAGTCGTCTTCTTAAAATGTGTCTACAAGCCTTACAAAACTGGCACGTTACTCACGGAGCCAATATAAAATTTAACTGGTACTCACAGCTGGATAATAAATTATATGTTATAGGTGCAGAAAACTTATTAGGCTTGACTTCTAGGGCTATGCTTGAAAAAGAGTTAAATACGAATGTTTTAGAAAACATTAAAAAACCATAAAATTTCAACGGATTTAAATGCCGTTTTTTAATCTAAATTCAATCCGTTTTATAGGCAGATCAGTAATTTGGAAAACGGAGAGTTTTATTTAAATATAAGAGCCCCGATTGCCAGACATAGAATTGTTAGCCAGCTGCGCATGTGCACACCTTCATATTTTAGACTCGTGTATGACGAAAAATTTTATAATTTCGAAGGGGATGTGGAATGTCCGATCTGCAACACTCATAATTCGGATGATTTGAAACACCTCCTTCTTGTTTGTCCGCAATATTGCAATCCAAGAAGAAAATATATTTCTAAATATTTGGACTCCAATCTACAAGTTTTGGAAAATGTCCAACAATTATTGTTAATCAGTGATTTTTTTTTTAAACATTTGTTTCCACTACTTTATTTGATTCGTTAGTGATAAAAGTAAAATTTAAAAAAATAAGGAGAGAAATTGAAAAGTAAAATAATAATCAAAATTGTGTTTAAAAGAACATATTTACATGTATATGTTAATTTTATTTTTTTTTGTAATATTAATTGCTTTTATTTTATTTCCACGTTTAATTGAGTTTAACTGTACCAATATTATAATTATAATTATTATATTTTTTTATTGTATTACTATAATAATTGTATTTTTATTTCGAGTTAATTGTAACACTTTGAAAACTCAACTCCATTTGTATGGGGTTTATCCCCAAAAACAAATAAAACACTTATTTATTTTTATTTATATAGTTACCCATTCATCTATTAGATTTACTAGTGCTGTTGTAGTAACCTCAATGATTCAATACAGGTTGCTCACCGTATATTGCCCAATAATTTATTTGATTTTATATGTTTCATATGTGAAATTCCCGATTCACATAGGTAAGAAGATGCGAAACAACTTCAAAAACAACTAAGTTTTTTATTTATTTATTTCTAATAATTCCGGATATTCAAACGAAGATGGGTTTTCTGCGACGATTTCCCTAATACTTTTTGTGCTCGTGTTCATGGCTCCTAATAAATTATAATTTGTTGGAAGGGTAATCAATTCGTTTAATAACGCGCAATCGTTGGATTCCGGAAAAAATTTCTACTAAAGCGGGAATTTTAAATTTTCTATTAAAAGGTGCCACTAAAAAATCACTCATTACATTTATATTTTCGAAATCTTTAAATCGATTAAATTGTAAAATTATCGTTGAAAAAAGAAATTATGCGAAAAACAATTTTCATTAGCACGAATAGTACTTTTCACTTTTTTAATACAAAGTTAACTAACTTGAAGAAATTCAGTCAGGTTGAGGAAGCTAACATAAAATCCCTACTTTATGTAAAATTCAACCATTTAGAAATTAGTAATAAATTAACCCCCCCCCCCAGCTTTATCATTGGCATGTTTATTGTATCCAGTGTCATCAAATTCCCATGACACTATACCCCCTACTAAGAAAAAATAATTAAATCAGGTAAATAATTGTTTATTAGTTCTCCGATATGAATAGTTTCGGCAAATTATTTGGAATTACCAAAAATCTAATTCTAAAATTTAAACTAAAGCTAAACCATAAAAAAATTTACAAGTGGTTTACAAGTGTCAAGCGGTAAACGAAAAAGATAAAAAGATTTATATTTTATTATTTATATAACATTTATATTTTATTCATTCACAAATATATTAAAAAGGTGCATTTTATGCCCCAAATTACTAACCAAAAATTCCAGAGTATGTATTCAATGTATTGTATGTATTGTATACTTTGTATAATAGTGACCATAAAAAAGAGTTGATATCATTATATTTTTTTTAGAAAATATTTTAATTAAAAATAGAAAATAACAATAATTGGTAGGTGCCCTGTATTTACTCTATCTCTCTTCCTACCTCTCACTCAGAGCTTGTGAAGTAAAACCCTGCCCACCTATGATCTATGCCTAAACTTTGGTTGTAAACACTTGTTTGTACTATTTGTGTTAAACGTTCTTGCCGACATTCGACAACAACATGCGATAATATCAAGCGCGAGTAAATTGCGATTGAAGAAGAACAACGTTTGGCCGTGCGCGAATTGAAAGATGATCATGGAATACCAAAAACTACAATTTGGGAAATTTTAACTTCAAATTTAGAAAGTGGTTGTTCCCGAATTTGAAAAAACCTATCAAAGGACATCGGTTCGACGACAAAAAGACCGTTGAAGATAATGCGACAAGGGCACTCAAGGCTATTCCAAAAACTAACTTCCAGGACTGCTTCGGAAAGTGGAACACCGCTGGGAGTGTGTTATTCAATCAAATGGGGACTACTTTGAAGGTGCCACTCGCCCGATGACGAAAAATAACGCCAGCGCGGAGATATGAAGGTAGGTCGGATACTTTTCGGACAGACCTCGTACATGCAATTAGTAGACACGGGAATACATTCTAGAAAAAAAATTAAAATGAATATGGAATATTGTATATATTGTAGAACCCAAAGTTCTTTATGCAAAGTTGTAATTTTTGTTCGACAGTCGACATCGACTAGTTCAAAATTTAAAGCCCTTCTCTGAATCCAATTTTAACGAGCTTTATATCTGGTCTTCGCAGTTTAGACATTCCTCAATATCGTTAATAGCGCCTTCTTTACAACAGTTTCTTTTTTGCTATTTTTTGCTATGTCGAGAGCCTGCATACGCATTAAGAAATCGTGCGTAATCATATGAAATTGTGTCAGTCGGAATATATGAAACAATATAAGAATTAACTACGAATATAATTTATAGTCATTTGCTAGAAACATTATAGTAGCTACTATCGACATTATGCCTTTTTTGGTGACATAATCTTAACTGACGCTTCTAGCCAGGTTTCATTTAATTGAAACATATCTCTGTTCGTTCAACAAAATGATCCGTTCTAATTGATCGATGTGTGAATAGATCTGGAACTGTGAGCATAGTTTACCATTAGTGTTTATGAAGAGCGAAAACATATACATGTTTTTAGCGAAAGGAAATAGAGCTATTGGTATCGTACCGACTTCAAAATTTTGCAAAAATTTTTTTCAATGTCCATCGATCCTTCGTAGTAGATGTCGAAAATCACCATCTGTAAAATTTATATATATATATATATATATATATATATTATATATATATATATATGTATATATATATATATATATATATATATGTATATGTCTGTAATCACTCTAGCGGTCACAATTATGATCTGATTGGAATGGAATTCGGTATTTGAGGCGCTTTTAGTATTCAAAAGGTCAAGTTCGTTAATGGGTAAAATCGAACAAGGAGAAAGGGGGGTTTAGAGGAAGCGGTAAACACAAAATTTGACATACTCCCTTAATATTTGAAAAATCGAAAAATTTATAAGAAGTAAAGTTGTAGGTACTAAGTTTTACTGTAATTTTGTCTCTTATCATTTTTTCTGTTACCCTAATATTTACAGAATTATTGACGGTTTAAGATTGAAAATTAAATTCCTCAATATCTCTGTACACATTAGAGTTTGAGCAAAAATGATGAGGTGATGAATTGTAGCAAACATGATTTTCTACAACTTTATACCTTACGCATTTTTCGATTGCTCTAATATTAAGGGAGATATTTTAGTCTATATTAAGAAAATATAGACTAAAACAAGTTTATCCACATTGGTATAGATGATATTGCTGAAATTTGTTTTACATTATTATAAAGTTTTATATTATTTTAAATTTAAAAAAATTCGTTACGCAGGAGCTGCTTCAACGCGAATTTCCTTAAAATACATAAATCACTTTCTAGCGATCACAATTTTAGTCTGGTCAAAATGAAATGTCGTATATGATTTTAGTATTTGCAAGGCCAATTTTATTAACAAATGACATACGTCAAGGAGAAAAGGTGGCATAAAGAAAGAAGAAAACCCAAAAGATAAAATATCTCTCTTAATATTAGAACAATCGAAAAATGTATAAGGAGTAAACTTGTCGAAAATTAAGTTTGCTACAATTCATAACCTGATCGTTTCTAAAACTCTAATGTGAACAGAGATATTTAGAATTTTAACTTTCAGTCTTTAATTGTAAATATTTATGTAAATATTAGCGTAACAGAAAAATGAAAAGACACCAAATTACAGTAAAACTTAGTACCTACAACTTAGTTACTGATAAATTTTTACATTTTTCAAATATTATGGGAGACATACCAAATTTTGTGTTTCCCCCTTCCTCTAAACCGCCCTTTTCCCTGGGGGGTTTTGAAAATCATGTTTGCTACAATTCATCACCTCATCATTTTTGCTCAAACTCTAATGTGTACAGAGATATTGAGGAATTTAATTTTCAAACTATCTATTTTCAAATATTCTATTTTCAAACTTTTAGTTTATATTTAAGTCTATATTTTTATATTTTGTGTTTTCTTCTTTGTTTATGCCACCTTTTCTCCTTGACGTATGTCGTTTGTTAATAAAATTGGCCTTGCAAATACTAAAATCATATACGACATTTCATTTTGATCAGACTAAAATTGTGATCGCTAGAAAGTGATTTATGTATTTTAAGGAAATTCGCGTTGAAGCAGCTCCTGCGTAACGAATTTTTTTAAATTTAAAATAATAAAAAATTTTATAATAATGTAAAACAAATTTCAGCAATATCATCTATACCAATGTGGATAAACTTGTTTTAGTCTATATTTAAGAAAAGGTTGGAGAAGCACGAAAAACCGATACTAATAAAATATTTCATTACATGTCGCTATAAAATAAGATATTTGCCATCAAGCAATTACAACTTGGGAATAAACGGGATAAGTATTATTAATATTAAATATCCTGTTGATTTTTCATTTGAGAATAATATGAAATAATTGGATAAGCAGAGGAGCATAAATGAGAATTATAGCATGAAAAATGTCTATAAGTTTTTTACTTAAAAGTTAAATTTGTTGTTAATGATAATATGACATCAAATGATCTTTGACATCAAATGTTAGATTTGAAAAAGATTGGTATCGAACCAACGAACTCTAAGCCACCTAAGCCACCAGATTCCATATTCCAAAAATCATACATATCTTAAATTGGGATCGAACCCACGAACTCTAAGCCTCCAGATTCCATATACCTTGGTGGAATGCGTATAGTATCTTCACCATCCTGATGTCGATGAATTATTATTTGTTGTTGATTATTTACATATTTTTGATTGTTTTTGTAAACTTGCGTGTATCCTTTCATTCTTATTAAAATAATTTCTTTTTTTAATCGAAGTGAGTGTTATAGGGAATTAAATTCTCTACAAAAAATTTTTTCTTCGTAAATCTAATAGGATAAAAAAACTGGATAAATAAGTCATGAACCATAAGAACCATTTTAAACTTAGTAAGTTAAAAAACTCGTATGCATAGTTGAGTTACCTATGACATTGCTATAAGCGTTAAATTGAGAAATTTAACAAATTTGTAACAAAAGATTGAGTCAAAACTCGTTCATTCTCGTGTAAATACAGTAATCGATCGTGTTAATTTTTCATTCCTTACTAACCATCATGTTGGAACAATATCTAGATTTCCTTTTAAAGAATCATTGATAAAAAATACCAGTTGATATATATTTATTCCATTCTGAAAAAATACAAAATTTATTTATGAGAAATAATTTTCCACATTTAAACTTTTAATACCATAAATAAAATTTCAAATTCGCCCCTTTACCTAGCTCAATTTTGTATTATAAACACTGATTTAAACTACAATTGATTTTAACTACAAATGTAGTCATCGTCAGTATAAATTAGCTAGTCGTAATTTACTCTTTGACTATTAGAAATAGATAGAAAATCGAGATCAATAGACAAAAATAAAATTAAATAAAAAATTAACCAAAATAAATTAAAATACAATAAATTTTAAATTTTATTGAAATTACTATGTTAAAATTTCTTTTATTCAAGTTTAGTTTTGTTAACCTCACTCTTATTAATATTACTCTTCACGTGAAACTGTAACCAAATTAGCAACGAATAACATATCCTGAGACAATATAAGAGTAATTTTAATAAGAGTGAGGTTAACAAGAGTAAACTTGAATGAAAGAAATTTAAAGATGAGTAATTTCAATAAAATTTATTATATTTTAATTTTAATTTATTTTGGTTAATTTTTTATTTATTTTTATTTTTGTCTATTGATCTCGATTTTCTATCTATTTCTAATTGTCAAAGAGTAAATTACGACTAGCTAATTTATACTGATGATGACAACGTTGTAGTCGAAGTACGTATTTATAATACATAACTGATCTAGGTAAAGGGGCGAATTTGAAATTTTGTTTCAAAAACCTAGGGTTCTCATTAATTATCATTTGATAATCTAATATTTTAATACCATATTGAGTTGTTGTAAATTTTATATTATCTATATCCTAGCGCCGCCAGAAAACTAATAGATTAAATGTGGGTACTTAATTCTTAATTTTTGTTTGTCGTAATTCGCATTCGTACATTTCAAGCAGGCGAGCTTCTATTGCTGCTATTTTTTTAACGCTCGCTTTGACTCACACACGTTCGTTCGAAACACTATAGTGTATGAGATAAACTCTTCTAATTTAAAACGGGTGGAAATAACACATTACTGAGTTAATTGGTAATATACCCGGTATATACTGAGTTCATTATCAGTCCGAGAACAGTTTATTTTAGTTTTTGAGCTGAAACTAGCAAAACTATGCAGTTTATAAAAAAAAATCTCTAAAAGAAGTAAAAAAATAAATTTTTAAAAAGGAGCATTCTTTGTTTTCAAAGTTTTCATCTTCTACAATGACGGTCTGATTTTGTTTATTCACGAACTTTCAAATTAGTATCTTTTTTTGAGTTATTCTCTTCGGTCAGGCGGGCATGTGAAAATGAATGAATTAGGTCATTTTATGAACACCTTTTGTCTGCTATCAATACTTTCAAGAGTTACTATGTTATATGCATATACCGAGTATAATAAGGTTTGTTTGAATTCAAAATTCAAACTGATAATCGTATTAAAAATTGTTTGATTATCGTATAAATTATAAAGTACAATAATATCAATTTTTTTAATAAAAAATATTTTAGCGTCAACTTAGCGAATTTCTATACCCCTATCTCTATACCCCCTATAGAGATGGAAGAAAACACAATATATAAAATATCTCTCATAATGTAAGAACAATCGAAAAATGAATGAAGAGTAAAGTTGTAGAAAATCAAGTTTGCTAAACTCGAATCAAGTTTGCTATAATTTTTTCCAAACTCTAATGTGTACAGAGAAATTTAGAATTTTAACTTTGAGTCTTTAATTGTAAATATAAGTGTAACAAAAAAATGACAAGAAACAAAATTATAGTAAAACTTAGAACCTACAACTTTAGTTCTAATAAATTTTTCAATTTTTCAAATATTAACGGAGATATGCCAAGTTTTGTGTTTTCCCCTCTCTCAAAACCGGCGATTCATTTTTTTAAACTACCTAAAGCGCCTCAAATATCAAATTTCATTCCAATCGGAATAAAACTGAGAAGAAATTTTTACGAAATTCCATCATCGATACAAAAACAGTAGCTGCATTTCTTTTGGAGAAAATTGGCTAAAAGTTGGACGTTTTTTCTTTGTTTTTTTTTTTTTAATACAAAAATTTAAAAACGGCATTTGTGTTTTTCTATAGAAATATAATTATTTGAATATGTAAAATTTGTTTAACTTAATAGCTAGTTCGATAGTTAAAATATAAATAAATCTTGGAATTACCTTAATTTTTTTAATCGCGGATATCCTAATCAACTACTGATCACTTTATGACTTGTTAGCGAATTTCCTGAAAGGAAATAGAGCTATAACCCACGTACCGAAGTCAAAATTTCGCAAATGTCCATCGATCCTACCTAGTAGATGTCTATATATATATGTGTCTGTAATCACTCTAGCGGTCACAGTTTTATCGGAATGAAATTAGGTATTTGAGTCGTTTTTGGTATTCTAAAGGTCAAGTTTGTTAATGGGTAAAATCGAACGAGTGGAAAGGGGGTTTAAAGGGAGGGGAAAACACAACACGTTGAAGCAGCTCCTGCGTAACGAATTTTTCCTGATGTTGCTTAAACTTTTTTCAATCAGGTTATTTTGATTAGGTCCTGATCTGCTTTACCTGTTGTAATTTAAATTTCTTTCAATAAGGTTATTTTGGTTATACCCTGATCATGTCCGGATCTGTTTTACCTGATGTAACATAATCTTTTATAAATAAGTTTATTTTGATCAGGTGATACTCCTTATGTGATTTACCTGTCTTGTTTCTGATCAGTCCTGATATATTTTAAGATTTACTTGGTGTATTTTTATTCAGCGAGTGAAAATGCATGTCTGTTTTGAGTTTTTAAGATTTTGATTAAATGTTAAGTCTGCTCAAATTTCAAAATGGAATGTCTAATTTATGCCTATTTTGTCTAACATGAGCAGCTACGCCCATCCAAATTTAACGACAAATATAAATATAGGTTTAATCAAAATTTTAATAAACCAAATCTAATTTTCAAATTGATCGAAAAAATTTTTAGTAACCACTGCCTGAAACAACAAACAAAACAAACTCAAAAGTAGAATCTTTGTGAGAAAAAGTCACCAAATTACCGATCGAGCATTTATAACATATCCGTTAGGAATAATTACGCTAAGCTAATTCATACTGTTAACTGCTTTGCAATCGAAATCTTTGTATTTATGTTCCAGAAATATTGCTTAAGGAATTGGGGCAAAATTGAAATTTCATTTCAAATACTTATAGTTCTGATCTTTTAAAGTTATTTATTTTATGCTAGAATTACCTAAAAACATTCAAATACATCAATGAAAAGCAACAAACCACAATTTTATCTCATTAATGAATAACGCGACGTATAAAACAAACTCCTAAAACAAATAGTAGAGAATATGTATGTGTTTGCCAAACCCAAAGAAGAATACAATTGTAATATGAATAGGGCGTTGCTATAGTGACACAGTGGCCACCAATCACCGGTTGCTGTTTAAACAGCATAATGATCGTCACAAATGCTGATGCCATCTTCTTTATTGTTTATTTTCTAGGTACTATACTATACCATTGTTGTTAATGCTTTTCATATCAACATAATGTTGTTCTCTCATTTATAACCACCGAATCTCCTACATAGAGTGAGTATCTTCGTGGGTTGTCCACCCGCCATACCTCATTTTCCTCCGCAATGTGAGTAAATACCATGAAATTATTATTATTATTTATTGGTGTAGGAAAATAATGTGCTATATGCTGACTGCTACTACATACAGATGTAAATATCAAACCAAATCAATAATGGGGAGCTAGGAAATGCAACCAAACATATTCCAAATAAAACCATCCTACAAAGAAAAATTGTGGTACCTATGTATAACATTGAAAATACAACTTACTTAGCGAGCCAACGTAACTTATCACTCAAGTAAGTTTTCAGGGTTGGATGGTTTATCTATACCCGAAAATTTGTAGTTAACATGTGTAGTGCATATTCCAATCAACAGTATGTTTTCCTGCAGTTGGAAAATCGGCAAATATCTTCACATTTAGTACGATGCCAGATGTATTTACCATAATTTAATTCAATCTCAAATAAGCTCTCTATGTCTATGCTGGGAGACCTGTCCAAGTGGACGAGCGGTCTAAGGCGTTATGTCTGCGCAGTATGCCTACTTGGAAACTGGGAGGTTATGGGTTCGAATTCCCACATCGGCATTTTCTCTATTATTAAGAAAAAAAAGGGGGCGGTTAATTGACTAAACTGTCGGCGTATGGACAAAAACGAAGTAACCGGCTATGCTTGAGAACGTTTTCTGCAGTTTCCTTCACGAACTCCAGATGAATATCGGCATAGTTCCTATAATAGTTGGCTGCAGCCGCATATCCTACCAATTCCTAGTCTATACACAAAAATTCCTTCCACTCCACTCACATCCTCACATCCTTAGGCATCACAATGGACCTTATAGCCGAAGTGTAGCCCGTCCAGGGCTGCCTCTACAATCTATCTATCTATCTATGTTGGGACCATATATAAAGTAGATAGTAGCAGTTGGCTGAAAGTTTGTAACATTGATAGTCTCATCCATGCAAATCTTACCTATTATTTTATTATTATTATTTGGCAACTTTTATGTTTGTTTATTACTTCGTAAACACTTTTTAGGGTGTATAAATGCTCCCTTGTTGGAGTAGAAATGCTTCTATTTTTTTCAAAATTACACACAAAAAATGCAGTCGTAGCTCAGATGATATATTAGCAGTGGTGTAGCTGCAGCTAGAATTATTTTAAATAATCCAATAAAAAAGGGAACTAAAGAGATTTCATAAGAATGTTCAATGTTGGCTTTTTTTCCAAATTCAGCAATGGCTGCATAAGTGGCGGATTCGTGCTAATACAAATAAATCGGTCCAAGTTACCTTCACATTACGCAGGGGAATCTGTCCACCAGTAACTTTAAATAACGCGATACTTCCACAAAACGAAGATGTCAAATATCTGGGTATGCATCTGGATAAACATTTAACTTGGCGAAAGCGTATTTGGGCCAAAAGAAAACAATTAAATATTCAGTTCAATAAAGATTTCTGGTTGCTTAATCGTAACTCTAAATTATCGCTCGAAAATAAGTTATTAGTGTATAAAAGCATTTTGAAACCTATATGGACATACGGTATTCAATTGTGGGGTACTGCAGGCGCGAGTAACATTGAGATTTTACAGCGTTTTCAGTCTAAAGTGCTGCGTGCGATAAGTGATTCACCATGGTACGTTCGAAACGATGACCTACATCGTAGTTTAAATGTGTCTACAGTGCGTGAAGAAATAGTGCGATTTAGTGAAAACTATATGTATCGTTTAGAAATGCATCCAAATAAGTAAGTGCTTAATCTTCTTGATAATAGTAAGACCTTAAACAGACTAAATAAACTTAATATCTTAGAACTGAAATATAGATTTATTTGACATTTTAGTCATAAATTTACTTATATAATTTTAGTATATAATTCTTTATTCTTGTGTCTTCCACTGGATAGACACAATTCACGATTTTTATCCAGTGATCATTTTATTCATAGTTCTTATTAGAACTGATAATAGTTAAAATTAGGACGCTAAAAAAAATAAATAAAATGTTGGTTTTGAGTATTTTTCGCGGTAGCCTTGAATTTTAGACCATTCAAATTGTATTTTTAACTGGAGTAATAAAATTGTACTTATAATAGACATTTTTACGTTCTTTATCTTTAGTTATTTTCTGCTCAAATTCCTCAATTAGTTTAATTTCCCTCTCTCCAACATCGTTAACATATAATTTCCATTCTTCATACAATTTTTTTAATTTATTATTATATATATCCAATCCTTAAGTTAGTATTCTTCCTTTTTCCAAGATACCAAACATTCCACTCAATGTCATCTTAGCCAGTCTCATATTGTAGATATATTAAAGCTTAAACAGTTGATATGTGATAGGTACATATCGTTGCGAAATTATAGAACTATTTTTAAACTTCCATGTATACGGAGGTCACGCTTGTAATACTCAGTATACATACGGACGTCATCCTTTAGTATTTTTACCTTACTTAATATACACTTATTTTTCTATATTATCAAATGCGTGCCCGCGCATTGTTTTCAAGTTTTATTATTTTTGAGTGTAGTTTACTTTTGTACACTTCTGAGTTCCTTATACCACTCTTCTTCGGATAGTCAAACTAAACACTCGCAATAAATGAGTCAACTTAACAAGACACTATCTTTAGTAGCGTCAAACTAAAAATACCTTTTAGCTTCAAGTCGAAAAGACTTTATATTTAAGTGTTCTAATGTTTATGGGTTTCAACCCAAGTAATATTCAAGAATACTCTTCACTTAGTACCTGACTAAAGAATGGGCCACTGAGTGACGATTGTTCTTGACACCGCTAATGTAATTGGATTTAGTTCACGAAAGACAGCGTAAACTGATAATTGAATTAATTAGGTATGTTAGGTTTGTACTTGTATATATTAATTAAAACTTTGGCGTAATCATACCGTTTACCTAATTTTAGAATACTATGATTCAGTTTCAAATTGTAAATATATGTACATTTTTGTTTGGATGTTGTAAATAAATTGATTTTAGTATAATTTTGTTTTTTCTAAAATAAATTTAAAATTACTACGATCGTAAGCAGAAGTGGAGAAAGGATTAAAAAGGGGGCTTCGAAGAAGCCATTAACGAAATGCGAATCTCTGGGGGTAATTTCTTACAACTGTTGGATGTGAACACCTAATCCGATGTACATAAGAAATTATTTAATGGGCCAAAAGCACCATTTTTGAATACACTCTGCCTTCTTTAAAATACTACAATTCTCAACTCTTTATCTATATCATTTTCTTTTCTTAACTTCAACTTATTATATCTATTATTTTTCTTTATTAATATCTTAATATTAATATTTTATGTTAAATATTAATGTTATCTTATCTTAATCTTTAATCTTTATCTAACTTAATTTAATCAAACCCAAAATTCTAAAAACTCAAAATTTTAATGTAAATTTCTTTTATTTTGAAAAAATTTAATATTTTATTAAATTTTTTCAAAATGTTTTTGGTTACACAGTCACCTCTTGGCGATAATTTACTTCCCATGATTTGGTGTTCCATATTTCCACTAAGAAATATTTTTTCGCGTAAGAGAAATTTAATTATTCAATAATCATTATTATTGTTGAATTATATTGTTGTAACTAATTCGCAACAAATGCCTGTCTCTTATATTGTGATACTGGGTTTTGAAAATTGTCGCGGTATCTTGGCTCTCTTTAGCCTTCAAAAGGAATGCTGTAGAACATACAACAGATTCCGATACTCAACAACAACAACAACAAATATTTGTAAGGATTTACTAAATCTATTTCAATTGGACAACACGCACTTTAGAAAAAAATTTTTATAAAATAAAATCTATTGTGCAAATCTGAAGTTTATTTGATTTGTAAAAAAAGAATTTTAATTTTAATAATTTTTTTATTTTATTTCCACAATTATAACGGAGTCTCTATCTCGTTTTTATAGAACAATGTACAACTGATTTTACTTGAACAAATTTGACTTTTAAACTGGTTGTTAATCCAATAATCTTTAATTTATAAGTTTGATATTAAGCGAGCAATTTCAATTTTAAAACTGATGATTTTAATCCCACAATAGTTTACTTTAAACTGAATTTTGAAGTAGCGCTTGCCGCGGCTTTTATGCTCGCAATGGATCTTTCTAGAGGATCTTTCTTTCATATATATACATATATGTATATATATATATATATATATATATATATATATATATACATATATACATATATACATATATACATATATATACATATATATACATATACAAAATATATACAACATATGTACTTTTTTAAAATGTCTGTGGACTCTCTAGCGGTCACAGTTTTATTCCGATTGGAATGAAGTTTGGTATTTGAGGCGCTTTTGGTATTCTAAAGGTCAAGTTCATGGGTAAAATCGGACGAGAGGAAAAGAGGTTTAGAGGGAGGGGGAAACACAAAATTTGACTATCTCCCTTAATATTTGAAAAATCGAAAAATTTATCAGGAGTTAAGTTGTAGGTACTAATAAAGATTATTAAAATAATCAAAGAGAACTCTAGATTTTTTGAGATTACATTTCAAATTTTGCCCCTATTCCTAGAAAATTTGTGTGTAATTTATAAATACGTATTTCGACTACAATGTAGTCATCATCAGTATGAATTAGCTAATCGTAACTACCTCTAGGATATGGATTCAGAGATGTGTTGCTTGTTGCTAATTTGGTGCGTGTCTCACAATGACATTAAAGAAGTTCTGTCCTTTTATTAACCCGACTTCAAAAAAGGAGGATGGTTCTCAATTCGTCTGTATTTTTTTTTTTTTTATGTTTGTTACCTCAGAACTCCGTCATTTATGAACCGATTTTGAATTTTTTGTTTGTTTTATAGGGTTTGATTCCCGATTGGTCCCATTGTCACCAAATCGCATTCTGATGAGGGGATCTCCGGGAAATTGAGGAAAATCCTCATTTTATATGTGATAACCGATTTCTGCGAAATTTTTTTTTTTTTTTGAAAGTGTATACTCATTCATAATGGGAAAATAAAAAAATTTTTTTAAAAACCGACTTCAAAAAAATTTTTTACAAAAAAAAAAACCGACCCCAAAAAAAAGAAATTTTTACAAAAAAAAAACAAAATGCTTGTAAAAAAAACTGAAAATCTGTTATAAAAAAATGCACTAAAAATTACAGAAAAAAAAAAACGGGTGAAAAAAAAGTGTTATAAAAAAATTCACTAAAAATTAGTTGGTCGTTTAGTAGGTCTACCCATATTTAGACTAATAAAATCAGTTATAGAACTTCAAAGTCACTAAAAAGCGAGAACTAAAACCTATTTTGACAAAATGGAAATCCGACTTCTAAAATCAAATATTCTATAACAAAAGATGCGCTAAAAAGTAAAAAAATAATTGCATATTCTTGTGCCAATTTTAGTTCACCAAAGCAAAAATTTTTAAATATATATGTACAATTATTGTTATTTTTGGAGGCGGTGTCCAAAAGTTATGTGAATTTCTCTATGTTGACACCGCCTCCAAAAATAACAATAATTGTACATATATATTTAAAAATTTTTGCTTAGGTGAACTAAAATTGGCACAAGAATATGCAATTATTTTTTTACTTTTTAGTGCATCTTTTGTTATAGAATATTTGATTTTAGAAGTCGGATTTCCATTTTGTCAAAATAGGTTTTATACGATTTGACTGAGGGTATAATCTGACTTGAGGATTATTTGAGTTTGCTTGACTGCTGGATTAGGTGTGTGGAAAGCCCCACCTATTTATTGGCGGTATTCTTTGGTGACTATGCGGCGTTTGTTTTGTCACTAAAGTGAGTGTATCTACGTTAACCTTGACATTCAGGTATTGGATTTTATTTTTATTTTTGAAAATGGTTTAATTTTATTAAATCAGAATTTGTAATTGGACCATTCTTAATTCATTATCTGTTTTCTCAATTTGTAGATGTAGATACTTTCGTATGCATTTAATTCTGTGGGGTTTTGTACCGATTTAAGTAGTTTTAGATTTGATTTATCAATTTTGTGGTTGTTCTCAATAACGTGCGCCGCTGTACACGATTTTCGGTTCTCCCAAATTTTACATGAGCCAGATGGTCTTTGATTCGAATTTCGATTTGGCGACGACTTTGACCAACATAAATTTTCGAACAGTTTTGACAATTGACACCATATATGCCCGATTGTTTTTCATTACTAATTTTATCCTTAGGGGTGCCCAGTAACTGTTTGATTTTATTCTTACTAACAAGCGCTGTTTTTAAGTTGTGGTCCTTAATTCTCTTGTGACTTTATTTGTGCATGGGCGGAAGTATGTTAGTTTGCACCATTAAGTTTGTTCCACGTTGCCAATTTCTGGTGTTAGTGCGGTGGAATAGTTTCGTGCACTTTTCAATTTAGTTCTGCGGACCAAATTATTTATTATATTAGAGTCGAAGCCATTAAAGATTGCAACTTGTTTAATTTGGATTATGTCTCTAAAGTAATTTTTCTTGGACAATGGGACTTTCAGTAGCCTGTTTACCAAAAAATTGAAAACAGCCATTTTGTGTTGAGGTAGGCTGTTCGAATCGGCTGTAATGTATCGTTCAGTGTGTGTAGGTTTTCTGTAGATATCGAATTCTAATTTATTAATGTCGTTATTTTTCATAATTTTTATATCTAAAAACGGAATTGACAGTCCTTGTTCTATTTCGGCTGTAAATTTAATCGATGGGTACATTTTATTTAAGTTCTCTAAAAATGTTTGGGGATTTTCTTTGTTCATATCAAAAATAGTAAACATATAATCGACGTATCTGTACCATACAGTTGGAAAATAATTGTGAGACACGCACCAAATTAGCAACAAGCAACACATCTCTGAATCCATATCCCAGAGATAGTTACGAATAGCTAATTCATACTGATGATGACTCCCTGGTAGTTGAAAGATTATTTATAAAATATAAATAATTGTTCTAGGAATAGGGGCCAGATTTGAAATGTAATTTGTAGGTACTAAGTTTTACTGTAATTTTGTTTCTTATCATTTTTCTGTTACACTAATATTTACAGAAATATTTACAATTAAAGATTGAAAGTTAAAGTTCTAAATATCTCGCATTAGAGTTTGAGAAAAATGAACAGGTAATGAATTGTAGCAAACTTGATTTTCTACAACTTTACTCCTTATACATTTTTCGATTATTCTAATATTAAGAGAGATATTTGATATTTTGTGTTGGTATGACACGAATGCATAGAATATATTTTATTGTAAAAATTTGGATTGTCGTTTCCATAGTAACTATAAACTATAATCGTTATACCGTTTTTTTTGGCTATTAATAACTTTAATTTTTGCAAATACTAAAAACATATCAGATATTATTATTATCAGAAAGTGATTTATGTATTCTAAGGAAATTCGCTAAGTTGACGCAGGTCCTGCGTAACGAATTTTTATCAAATAAATTGTATTTGATTTCATAATTGATTTGTTTATTTTTAAAAAAAACTTTGTTTTAATGTCAACTAGATCTTATTTTAAACTTTTTGCAATTGTAATATAAAAAAACTTCTTTCTTTAGGAAAAAAATTTCTTCTTGAATATTTTCCTTTTATACTTTCTTTTATATTTAGAACTTTTCTTTTATATACTGAAAAATATGTGTTGTTCAATACAACAAAATGTACTGAAGAAATGTTGGAATATAATCAAAGCGTGTAATTTAACATATGGTACACATATTTAATTAAGGACGTTCAGTTGCTACGCTGAAGTCAAATGAGTACTATCTTTAATAAAATTTATTTAGGATTTTAAAAAAGTTGTAAAGTATGTCAATAATTTTACAACGATTTATAATCTTTTTTTATTTGTCCTAAATATTTTAAAAGTATTTATTGGAAAATACCTGGAAATTGTAAATTAGAAATTAATTTGACTTAATGTGACAGATCTGACAGTAAACTATGTTTTATATTTGTGTGTATGTGTATATTATTTTAGTGTGTGTGGTCGCCAGTTTTCAAAATATGGTGGCAAAAACAAACCTAACAAAAAAGTTTTAATTTTTTTAAATAATTAATTCAAATGTTCGTCAACACCATTTTTTTAATGCAATTATATAAACTGCATACATCAAAGAATATTTATAAACATTATTCATGATGGTGTCTACTTTAATAATATACTTATTCTAATTTTAAGTACAAAAAAAATTCTGTTCTCCATAAGACGCTGTGTTCAAAGTTTGATTTTTAATCGATAATTACTCTATGAAATGATCGTCAACAGGTGTTAAATTTTTGAGGGAGGATAACTACTGAATTGAGCTACTCAATTCACTAAACAAAAAATTTTTATGTACTATCAAGCTTCATGGATGAACGTCCTTAAAAGGATTGTATTTGATAAAATACATTTTACCATAGCAATAAAACTAAATACATTCTTAGACCCGAAATTTGCAGTATAGAGTGAATAGACTATAGATAGAGCATAGAATTATATATAGACTTGTATACAGAATACATATGTTCTTATATAATGAGTTATTTCATTATTATATTACATGAGGTATTAAAATATATGGACATGTATTTTGTAGTTTTTAATATATAGTCTGAATAGATTATACATAGTCTGAAAGAATTATATATAGTCTGAATAAGAATAAGGACATAGCTTCGAAGTGCTGATTCAATAAGTAATTAATAATCAAATACACAAGACTTTTATTTAACGATCCGCTTCAACTATAATACTTCGTTACTGACCTCATAATCGATTATTTGATACTTAAAATTTTGTATTGCAAAATTTTGTTATTTATTGTTCAATTGTAAACATAGATGGAAAAAAGTAACATAATGACTAGAGAATAGAGATAAATAATAGACGATAATTTGTGTGATGTGGAACATCAGTGTTTCTCCATCATATACGTTATCAGTTGTCAATTTCATGATTATGTCTAGATAATTATTTATCAAACCTATTAAATTTAGGTGTTATAAAATAATTGTGTTATAATGAAGTCCTAATGCATATTCATATGAAAATAATATGTCAGATAGTATGTAGGTAAGTAAGGAAACTATCAAAAATACCTATGTTTACTTCTATTAAATTATAAACTGAAATCGGCACGTGTTGTTAGTTATCCAAAAATTCTGAATTATATTGAATATATATGCATATATATATATATATATATATATATATATATATATATATATATATATATATATATATATATATATAATATGAATTTAGTTTATTTTGTTATTATTGTGTTGGTATAACTGTTTTTGGTTATCCTTCCTTTACAAACTGTATGAACTGCAAATGCAAATATATAAATGACGTAAAAGATGTTAAAAAATAATTTCAAATTTGCCACTTAAAAACTATTATGAATTTAGTTTATTTTGTTATTATTGTGTTGGTACAACTGTTTTTGGTTATGCTTCCTTTACAAACTAACTGCTTGATAAATATACAAGATTAATCTGCCTTTTTGAGCAGTTGTAAAATAGAATGTTTTTTTTTTGTTTCATCTTTAATTTTATGATTGTGTTCAACAAAATACGTCACGAATATAATAAATGTAATTTTTTATCATTTTGATATTCATTAAATATAAATAAATTATTTGTGTTTAAATTGAAACATTACGATATTTTATTCAACGCAAATTTCCACACGCGACTTCAAATCAACAAAAGATACCATCAACTCATTCCAAAACAACTGAAATTTCAATTGCAATGATCAAATCCTACAATACCGCGATTATATTGCCTACCAAAAATTAACTAAAAAGATGGATCAATGCCACCAATAGTATCAGGCTATGAAATTCTCCAACCTACAACATTTCAAAATGGCTAGTGACCAAATTTCAATCATTAAACTAATTCATTCTCAGTCGAAAATAGTATCGAAAAAATCAAAGATATTAATTTACAACCTAATTCAGTTTTAATGTATTTTGATGTAAAAGTACTATAAAAATACTATAAAACTGGCTAACAAATAAAAGGAATACCCACAAACGATATAGTTGAATATCTGAATCTAAAACGGTTTTGCATGAGGCAGAATGTGTTTACTTTCGAAGGTAAATACTAGAATCTAACACGGTGTTGCATGAGACAGAATGTGTTTACTTTCGAAGGTAAAGACTATAAGTAAACAGTAAAGTATAGATAATCCATTGTCTCTGTTCCTCAGTAATATCGTTATGACAGATCTTGAAGAAAAAGCCAAAAACGATTTTCCAAATGTATGACACAGATTCGTCGATGATATATTGACTATTTTTGATACGGGTAAAGAAAATCTCCAATCATTTTTAGAACTTAAATAAATTGTACCCATCGATATAATTTAAAACCGAAATAGAACAAGGAGGCTCAATTCAGTTTTTAGATATAAAAATTATAAAAAATTACAACACTAATAAATTAGAATTTGATATATACAGAAAACCTACATACAATGAACGAAAATCAACAAAAATTGGCTGTTATAAAATTTTCGGTTTACAGGCTACTTAAAGTCCCACTGTCTAAGAATAATTATTTTAAAGAAATTAACCATATTAAACAAATTTCAATCTTTAATGGCTTCGATTCTAACATAATAAATAATTTTGTCCGCCGAACTAAATTAAAAATTTTACGAAACAATTCCACCGTACTAACACAAGAGACTGACAACGTTGAACAAAATAAATGGTTCAAACGAACATACTTCCGCCCATGCACAAATAAAATTACTAGAGAATGAAGGGATCATAACCTAAAAATAGCGCTTGTTAATAAAAATAAAATATAAAAATTAGTTACCCAGGAGCTGCTTTAACTTACTTAGAAATCATAAATCACTCTCTAGCGGTCATAATTTTACTGTGATCAAAATAAAATATCATATTTGATATGATTTTAGTATTCGCAAAATTTAAATTTATTAATAGCCAAAATACAACGATCTATAACGATTTATAGTATGCAACTCGCTCTGCTCGCAAGTGGGTTGCCCCCTTGACCCGTTGGCTCCGCGTCACAGAAAATAACATTACATGAATTGTAAAAAAAGTTGAAAAAATACTTACCAAAAAGTACATACATTAGAGAATAATGGGGGGGGGGGGGGTTGATTTTTTTGGCAGCGGAATTTTTATGGGGGAAATTTTTATGTTTGTTTTTTTTGGGGGGGGAGTAATTTTTTTGAAGGGTGGGTTTCGGATGGGGGATTTGGGGGAGTGCGCATAGATTAGTCTCACATCACATTTTTTTTTTTTTTGGGGGGGGGGGTAGGTTTAGGATGGAGGGTTTGGGGTAGCGGTGAAAAAAATTTGGTTTGTGTTTTTTCCATTTTCAAGGGAGTGGCGATGAAAAATTAAAGTTTATCGAATGACCCCATTAGTTTTAAGAAATTCTCCACCAAATACAAAAAACCCCATCTTTCTATCATGAATAGAAGTTAAAAGAGTAGTTAAAGGGGTTGTTTTCCCTTTTTTTTAGGGAGTGGTGAGGAAAAATTTTAAATTTTTCTAATTACCTTCTTAATTTATCAAGCGTCGGCTATTAAGCGTCGAATGCAAAAACCCGCATCTTTCTAGTATATATTGAAGAAAAATGGTGGTTTTAGGGGTGTTTTTTCCATTTGCGAATGGTTGCGATGGGAAAATTTACTATTTTTAAAATAATCCTGTTAATTTAATCCTGTTCGACGTTGAAGAAAAAAAAACCCGATCTTTCTATCATGAATAGAAGTGAAAAGGTCAGTTTTAGGGATGTTTTTCCCATTTTTGGTGGGGTTGCGATGTAGGTAATGAAATTCTTCAAAATATTATGTTAAATTGACGTTATTTCGGGTCGATTAGTGAAAATCCCATCTTTCTAGCATGTATAGAACAGAAAAACGTAATTTTGGAGGATGTTTTTCCAATTTTCCGGGGGGTTTCAATCAAAAAATTGAAGTTTACCGATTTTTCTCGTCGGTTTGAAGCAATTTTGCGTCGAATTCAAAAAACCGCATCTTTCTAGCATGAATAGAAGCGAAAAGGGCACTTTTAGGGGTGTTTTTCCCATTTTGGGGGGGTTGCAATGAAGGTTATGAAGTTTTCTGTTAATTTGACTTTATTTCGGGTCGAATGGTGAAAATTTCATCTTTCTAGCATGCATAGAACAGAAAAACGTAATTTTGGGGGATGTTTTTCCTATTTTTTCGGAGGGTTACAATGAAAAAATTGAAGTTTTCCGTTGGTTTCAAGTAATTTCGCGTCGAATACAAAAATCCGCATTTTTCTAGCATGTCTAGAAATGGGTTAGGTTTTATATAGATGAGTGTGTCAGTCAGTCAGTCAGTCAGTCTGACAGCTTCATCTTCAGCTTTATAGTATATTAGAATATTAGATTATAGTCTATAATTAATAATTAATAAAGTAATTTTATAGTTATTTAAAGTATAGTTCCTGTGGACATGACAAAATATAAAAAAAAATTTAACTGACTCCAAAAACAGAAGGAGGAGATTCTATGTTCCGATTTTCCGGGGGGTTGCAATCAAAAAATTGAAGTTTACCGATTTTTCTCGTCGGTTTGAAGCAATTTTGCGTCGAATTCAAAAAACCGCATCTTTCTAGCATGAATAGAAGCGAAAAGGGCACTTTTAGGGGTGTTTTTCCCATTTTGGGGGGGTTGCAATGAAGGTTATGAAGTTTTCTGTTAATTTGACTTTATTTCGGGTCGAATGGTGAAAATTTCATCTTTCTAGCATGCATAGAACAGAAAAACGTAATTTTGGGGGATGTTTTTCCTATTTTTTCGGAGGGTTACAATGAAAAAATTGAAGTTTTCCGTTGGTTTCAAGTAATTTCGCGTCGAATACAAAAATCCGCATTTTTCTAGCATGTCTAGAAATGGGTTAGGTTTTATATAGATGAGTGTGTCAGTCAGTCAGTCAGTCAGTCTGACAGCTTCATCTTCAGCTTTATAGTATATTAGAATATTAGATTATAGTCTATAATTAATAATTAATAAAGTAATTTTATAGTTATTTAAAGTATAGTTCCTGTGGACATGACAAAATATAAAAAAAAATTTAACTGACTCCAAAAACAGAAGGAGGAGATTCTATGTTCGACTGTATGTATTTTTTTTATTAAGTATGTTCACCGATTTCTCCGTCAATTGTAGATCGATTTTGAAAATTCTCGTTTTATTTGTAAGGTTATACTATCGAGGTAGTCTCACTGTCACCAAGTCATTATCTGATGAGGGGATCACATACCAACAATAATAATTTATTTAAAGTAATGTAACAAGAAACTGAGTTAATGGTTTGAATACCCAGTATATACTGAGTTATGTATCAATGATTGAATTGTGAACGATTCTGCGTATGCTAATTGTTAACAATTCGCTTTCCGAGGAACATTTAATCATAAATTATGAGAAAACTAATGAGTTGATGAAAAAAAATTTTTGTAACAATTTTTTTTATATCTCTTTAGGTTTCAAAGATGTATATAACCCCGCCCCCCCAGCGAAGGGAAACACGTTCTAATGGTTTCAAAAATAAGCAGTTTTGCCCAAATATAGTCCGATTTTTCCCATTAACGACCTTGACCTTATTTTTTTGCTCTAGAACACTTAAATAAAATTTCAGCTCGTAATGTCTTTTCGTTCTTGAGTTATCGTGTCCACAGGCAGGCAGACGGTAATACGAAAATGGCCGAATTTTATGAACATATATACCAAACATTCATGCTTACGATCAATATTTTTAAGCGTTACAAAAACGTGATAAAACTTAATATACCTTGTATATTTATATATACTGGGTATAAAAATTATACGTAATAGGTTTGGACGAGAAATGTCTTTTGGATTAAATCTATATATTGATATTTTTAGCTTTTTATTGTTGTGACTTTTTGTGTTTTTTGAAGTCGGTTGACTTTTTGAATTCGATTTTATTTTTTAGTTTTTACAATAAAATATATTTCATGTATTCCTGTCAAACAAACACAAAATATAAAATATCCCTCTTAATATTACAAAAAAACGAAACATGTATAAAGAATGAAGATGTAGAAAATCAAGTTTGCATACAGTTCATTACCTTATCATTTTTTCCAAACTCTAATGTGAACAGAGATATTTAGAATTTTAACTTTCAATCTTTAATTGTAAATATATTTAGTGTAACAGAAAAATGATCAAGAACGAAATTAGAGTAAAATTTAGTACCTACAACTATACTTCTTATGAAATTATCCATTTTTGGAATATTAAGGGTGATATGACAAATTTTGTGTTTACCCTTCCCTCTAAACCCCCCTTCCCCCTTGCTCGTTTTTACCCATTTACAAACTTGACCTTTTGAATACCAAAAGCGCCTCAAATACCAAATTTCATGCCAATCAAAATAAAACTGTGACCACTAGAGAGTCAACAGACACAAACGTATATATATATATATATATATATATATATAGTGATTTTTAACATCTGTAGGTGTAGAATCGTGCAGATTTGAAGAAATTTTTACGAAATTCCAATATTGGTACTAAAACAATAGCTGCATTTCCTTTGGAGGAAATTCGCTAACAGTTAGGTACTGGACAACCCTAAGGGTAAAATTATCAATGAAAAACAATCGGTATAAAGCGTATAAGTTGTCCAAACTGTTCGAAAATTTATGTTGGTCAAAGTCGTCGCGAAATCGAAATTCGAATTAAAGAACATCTGGCGCATGTGAAATTTGAGAGAACCGAAAAATCATGTGTAGTTGCGCTCGTTATTGAGAACAACCACAAAATTGACAAACCGAATTCAAAACTACTGAAATCAGTACCAAACCCCACAGAATTAGATGCATACGAAAGTATCTACATACACAAATTAAGAAAACATATAATGTATTTAGACAATGGACCAATTCCAAATTCTGATTTAATAAAATTAAACCATATTCAAAATTTAATACCTGATTATCAAGATTAGCTTCGATCAACACCCTCATCTTATTAACAATAACAACACCACATGGTCAGAAAAGGATACCGCCAATAAATGGGTTGGGCTCATCACACATTTAATCACTTAATTGGTCAGTCAACTCAAATAATTCTTCAGGTACTACCTCAGTCAGATCATATAAAAGACAAAACTTTTTTTAATATTATTGTGAGATTCGCACAAAATTAGGATCGAGTAACATATCTGTGACTCCATATCAAAGAGATAGTTACGATTAGCTAATTCATACTGATGATGACTCAATGGTAGTCGAAAGACGTATTTATAAAATACAAATAATTGTTCGAGGAATTGGGGCAAATTTTTAAATTTAAGTCCTAGAAAGGTCTACTAGCCAGGTTTCCGTTACTGCTACTACTACCCAAAAACACATTGTCTACACTTTTCAGCTAAAAAATAGTAGTTTTTCCATTTTTAGGTAACGATGAAAAAATTAAGAGTCTGTTTGTCCACTTTGAAACTTTTTTACTCTTGATATTGAGATTAGACCTTTCTGAATAAAATGCAAAAAACTGTAAACCGAGTTTGACCAAACAATTCCGCCATTGTCTCCGTTGTTGACTGAAGAATAACTTTAATTATCATGACAATTTTAATTATATTATTAGCGAATTTCCTGAAAGGAAATAGAGCTATTGGTCCCGTACCGAAGTCAAAAATCACCATCTGTAAAATTTATATATTTATATCTATGGACATATATATCTATATATATATATATATATATATATATATATATATATATATTTATATATATATATATATATTTATATATATATATATATTTATATATATATATATATATATATATATATATATATATATATATATATATATTTATATATATATATATATATATATATATATATATATATGTGTGTGTGTCTGTAATCACACTAGCGGTCACAGTTTTCATTTTATCGGAATGAGATTTGGTATTTGAGACGCTTTTGGTATTCAAAAGGTCAAGTTTGTTAATGGAAAAAATCGGACAAGGGGAAAGGGGGGTTTAAGGGAGGAGGAAACACAAAATTTGACGTATCTCCCTTAATATTTGAAAAATCGAAAAATTTACAAGAAGTAAAGTTGTAGGTACTATGTTTTACTGTAATTTTGTTTCTTATCATTTTTTCTGTTACACTAATATCTACAGAAATATTGACGGTTTAAGATTGAAAATTAAATTCCTTAATATCTCTGTACACATTAAACTTTGAGCAAAAATGATAAGGTGATGAATTGTAGCAAATTTGATTTTCTACAACTTTATTCCTTACGCATTTTTCGATTGTTCTAATATGAAGAGATATATTTTATATTTTGTGTTTTTTTCTTTCTTTATACCTCCCCTCTCCCCCCATTCCACTCGACGTATGTCATTTATTAATAAAATTCGACCGCTAGAGAGTGATTTTTAGCTTAAATTAGCAAAAAATTTTTAGATTAAATTATACAAATCACCAGATCCTAATTTCATTACTTTTGCCTTTTTTAACATCTGTGGTGAAGTTCGTATTCGCATTTTTGTATCGTATCGGAGGATACATTCCCATCGTATCTGAATCAAACTAAAGGTACTGTAATTAACACATCAGGTGAAAACTGTCCCTCGACCTGAGATTGACAATTACTCTACTTTCTTGCATTATAATTATGTAATGACAGTATGGGTAGATATTCCCCAGAATCGTAAACCACACGAAAAAAATAAACTTACCCATAATATGTGGTTTTAATTGGTTTTTTGATAGTTTGTCGTCAATTTTACTTCTTTTTGAATCATATCAAATTTTATAGTATTTATATTTTGATAGTCATCTAGTCGAAACAAAAAAAAAATTTCTTCAAATGTCCATCGATCCTACCTAGTAGATGTCAAAAATCACCATCTTTAAAATTTATATATATATATATATACACACACACATATATATATATATATATATATATATATATATATATATATATATATATATATATATATGTATATATATATATATACATATATATATATATATATGTGTGTGTCTGTAATCACTCTAGCGCTCACAGTTTTATTGGAATGAAATTTGGTATTTGAGGGGATTTTGGTATTCAAAATGTCAAGTTCGTTAATGGGTAAAATCGAACAAGGGGAAAGGGTGGTTTAGAGGGAGGGGGAAACCCAAAATTTGACATATCTCCCTTTATTCGAAAAATCGAAAAATTTATAAGAAGTAAAGTTGTAGGTACTTTTACTGTAATTTTGTTTCTTATCATTTTTTCTGTTACACTAATATTTACAGAAATATTGACGATTTGATTTTGAAAATTAAATTCCTCACTATCTCTGTACACATTAGAGTTTGAGCAAAAGTGATAAGGTGATTAATTGTAGCATACATGATTTTCTACAACTTTATTCCTTACTCATTTTTTATTGTTCTTATATTAAGAGAGATATTTTATGTTTTGTGTTTTCTTCTTTTATTATACTAAATGGGGAAATGGAGGCATAAAGAAAGAAGAAAACACAAAATACAAAATATCTCTCTTAATATTAGAACAATCAAAAAATGTGTAAGGAATAAAGTTGTAGAAAATCATGTTTGCTACAATTCATCACCTTATCATTTTTGCTCATATTCTAATATGTACAGAGATAGTGAGGAATTTAATTTTCAATCTTAAACCGTCAATATTTCTGTAAATATTAGTGTAACAGAAAAAATGATAAGAAACAAAATTACAGTAAAAGTACCTACAACTTTACTTCTTATAAATTTTTCGATTTTTCGAATAAAGGGAGATATGTCAAATTTTGGGTTTCCCCCTCCCTCTAAACCACCCTTTCCCCTTGTTCGATTTTACCCATTAACGAACTTGACATTTTGAATACCAAAATCCCCTCAAATACCAAATTTCATTCCGATAAAATGAAAACTGTGACCGCTAGAGTGATTACAGACACATATATATATATATATATATATATATATATATATATATATATATATATATATATATGTGTCTGTAATCACATATATATATATGTGATATATATATATATATATATATATATATATATATATATATATATATATATCACATATATATTGACATTTTGAATACCAAAATCCCCTCAAATACCAAATTTCATTCCGATAAAATGAAAACTGTGACCGCTAGAGTGATTACAGACACATATATATATATATATATATATATATATATATATATATATGTGTCTGTAATCACATATATATATGTGATATATATATGTATATATATATATATATATATATATATATATATATATATCACATATATATATATGTGATTACAGACACATATATATATATATATATATGTGTCTGTAATCACTCTAGCGGTCACAGTTTTCATTTTATCGGAATTATCGCTTATGGTATTCAAAAGGTCAAGTTCGTTAATGGGTAAAATCGGACAAGGGGAAAGGGGGTTTAGAGGGAGGGGTAAATACAAAATTTCACATATCTCCCTTAATATTATGTATATATATATATATATATATATATATATATATATATATGTCCATATATTATATATATATATAAATTTTACAGATGGTGATTTTTGACATCTACTAGGTAGGATCGATGGACATTTGAAGAAATTTTTGCGAAATTTTGACTTCGGTACGGGACCAATAGCTCTATTTCCTTTCAGGAAATTCGCTAAGAAATCTAAAAATTTATAAGAAGTAAAGGTACTAATTTTTACTGTAATTTTGATTCTCAGCATTTTTTCTGTTACACTAATATCTACAGAAATATTGACGGTTTAAGATTAAAAATTAAATTCCTTAATATCTCTGTACACATTAGAGTTTGAGCAAAAATGATAAGGTGATTAATTGTAGAAAATTTGATTTTCTACAACTTTATTTCTTACGCATTTTTTGATTGTTCTAATATTAAGAGAGATATTTTATATTTTGTGTGTACTTCTTTCTTTATAACCCCCCCCCCCCCCCCATTCTCCTCGACTTATGCCATTTATTAATAAAATTGGACTTGCAAATACTAAAATCATATACGACATTTCGTTTTGATCAGACTAAAATTGTGACCGCTAGAGAGTGATTTATGTATTCTAAGGAAATTTGTTAAGTTGAAGCAGCTGCTGCATAACGATTTTTTTATATAATTTATCCAACAATCTATTGTGATCAACGGAATCAAATGTCTTCGATAAATACAATAATGGTGCAACGCCGGATCGTTTGTTAGTTCATACGTCACATAGCTCTCTTGGTATTTCAAATATAGAAGTTTTGATTTTTTTACCAATATAAATTGTAACTCCCAGTCTGGTTGATAATCTTTTTCAAAATTTTGGATATGTTTGGTAAGAGATATATTGGTCTGTAATTGTCTACAGGTTCTCTTTCACCTGTCTTTTATACTGGTTTATGATTATTGATATTTTCAACGGTTCAGGAAATTGTCCTTATTTCTTTCCTTTCATAACAAAGAAACAAGTTCCACATAAAGGTTTTTTCATAAACTCACGGTGGGTCAGTGTTCAATAAACAGTGTTTATTCGACAAATAATGTCTAAATATTGTGTAGAACGGCTTTAAGGATTAAAAATTATAAAAATGTTTCAAAACAAATTTAGTAAAAAATGGTTTTTTTTGCGTATATTTTGCGGTTTTGTTTCAGTTTTGGATTTTTTGTTACTTCCAATGATTTGTAACACGGACAAATTTGTTTCTATTACCTTTACCACAACCAAGGAATATAAAAAGCTCAGAACACTACATTTTGCAGATGCACGAAAGGGTGTACCTACAGCCGCTTATATTTACAGAAAATCAGCAATAAAATACTCGACAGTTTTTGTAACCTTCAAAGCGCGTTCAAGAACGAATGAGCCTAAAGTGATAAAGATACTTCTAGTCTCCTTAAAACCTTCGCGATTGAAAAAATAAATAAACTGAAATAAATATTTTGTTTCAGTGCTAACCTGAAAAAGTTCGCATATCTGCTTCAGTGACTTTATGATTATTATTATGTTTAACATGGGAGTTTATTTGGCCTTAGTAAATTCATTTTATATATTTATTTAGCATAATTAGTAGTTCGTTGTCAAATACGACAGGAGTGACGTGTATATCCGACATCAGCAGTGTTGATGTTTCACTTCTATCATAAAAAAAAAGTTAAGAAAACTATTTCCTTTATTTTGTATTTATTATTTCAGTTTGATTGATTTAATGGATTGTTTTTAAGAAATCTTAAAAAGGTACCATTTCAGTTTACATTTTCCAACTAAAGAGTCACCGGAAGCCTAAAATAGTGTTTTTGATACTTTACTGAACTGATAAACCGATAAAATCTTTACCATAAATTATTTGTGACTTGAACTACTCACCATCTATCCTATTATTAAAAATACTAAATAATAGGAATGATAATAATATGACCCTCTCCCGAATTCTTTATTGACATATCAATAAATAATTTTCATTTTTAATATGTTTATATTATTAGCAATCTAATAATAAAATTTAATATTATTAACCAAAATGCAATAACAATTATATTGTAGATAATCAATTATTTTTATTAAATAAAATTCAAGGGGGTGATTTTTATTAAATTTTAGGGTACTTCGTTATTCAATACATGAAACAACCATTTAGGGTTATATCCATTATATGTTACACAAGGGTTACTCTTTCCCCATCAATTTTTTTACTGTAAAAAAAATTCAATAAAAAAATATTTTCTCTCAAAGCTCAAAAGATGTCGAGAAATAAGAAAACATAACGCTTAAAAAAATCGACAGAAAACGAAGATAAGTTCTCTATCAAATTTTGTCGTATTCTATCGTTTCTATCATGGAGATTTTTACCTCCGCACCCGATACAAACAAATGAAAAACCTAACGTAATCTATATAATACATATTCTGTAAAAAATTATTCAATATAATTCAGAAATCGGTTTTCTATTGGTGTTGTTAATGGAAGTCCTGCATTAAAACTGATATCATTATTCAGATAGTTATTTAAGAAACGTTTTTCGAATAAGACAACAAAACTCTATGGTTTACGTTTCTTAAAAAAATAACTATCTATTCACACGAAATCATTAGTTTAACAATTTTCTTTATTCATTCTCAAGTATTCGCTTTACAAAAATAAAAATAAAAATGGTAACTCCATAGTAAACTTCTTGGTTTTAGCGAATTTCCTGAAAGGAAATAGAGCTGAAAGAAAAATTTCCACAAATGTCCATCGATCCTACCTAATAAATGACGAAAATCACCGCCTATAAAATTTATATATATATATATATATATATATATATATATATATATATGGAAATTTGTTATTTGGAGCGCTTTTGGCATTCAAAATTTGACATATCTCCCTTAATATTTGAAAAATCGAAAAGTTTGTAAGAAGTAAAGTTGTAGGTATTGAGTTTTACTATAATGTTGTTTCTTATCATTTTTTCTGTTACACTAATATTTACAGAAATATTGACGGTTTAAGATTGAAAATTAAATTCCTTAATATCTCTGTACACCATAGAGTTTGAGCAAAAATTATAACGTGATGAATTGTAGCAAACATGATTTTCTACAACTTTATTCCTTACGCATTTTTCGATTGTTATAATATTAAGAGAGATATTTTATATTTTGTGTTTTCTTCTTTCTTTATGGCCCCCTTTCCCCTTGACGTGTGTCATTTATTAATAATATTGGCCATGCAAATACTAATATCATATATGACATTTCATTTTGATCAGACTAAAATTTTGACCGCTAGAAAGTGATTTATGTATTCTAAGGAAATTCGCTAAGTTGAAGCAGCTCCTGCGTAACGAATTTTTCCAAATTATCTCAGTCCAATACCGTTTTTTAGGTGAATGAAAATAAAAATCCCAAAAGTCGTCAGTTCAAGTGCACATTTGTGGATTGCGACTTATTATATGATATGCAAATGTAATTCGATCCCAAACACTATAAATATTTAAATATTTTTACAGTTTTCACCCCTCAGTGACTGTATTTTATAAAAGTCTATTATAAAATTTTTTTAATTCTTTCCCCTTTCAGGTATCTTTATTTTGCTGGATTGAGGTGGGGTTTTTTAATAAACAACAAAGTTTATGTCTGTTTGACAATCCATCAAATGGCGTATTTGGGTAAACATAAATAGATACGATCAGAGACATGATTTTGGTGGAATAGGATCAGCTTTGATACAGACAAAAATCCATCAAACGACCTTCCCCGTCGGAGTAAGTGTTTACATTTTATAGGACCTGGCGGCAGCTCAATCCTCTTAACGTAGGAATATGAGATTTATTTGTTTTTTTTTTTTTTTAATTCAATCCCCGACAAGATAAAACTTCGCAAATAAACGAATATCAAATGAATTCGAGATAACTTGCTCAACCAAATATGAATGAAAAGTATATCATTTAAGAATATTATAGGTAATAATTATTGCGTCGGATCATTCATTAAAATCCTGTTTTAGTTGTACACAAGCGTTCTGTTTAGAAACTCCATAGTAAAGACGATTATTTAAATGAATCGACTCATTAATTTTCCTATTCTATCGATTAGTAGTACCAATTTTTATGCAAATAATTATTTATTATTTTAATTTAGGTATTTGAAATAATGTGACTGGTTACGGAATAACAAAGGCTATTCCTTAACTTCCGACGTAATTATTTCAAGTAATTTGACTTCAAAGTATTGTTAGATGATATATTTTTCATAATTTTTGCAAAGTAATGAGGAATCTAAATTATATCAACATATTATAACTATTTATGTTTCTGTTGTAATCAGCTAATTAACTGTTGTGTTAAAATTTGATTTATTTACATCGACCTCCATCATATATGAACTGAGGTTCCGTAATGACTTTATACGTAAAAAATTCGTTACGCAGAAGCTGCGTCAACTTAGCGAATTTCCTTAAAATAAATTAATATTTCTAGTCACAATTTAAGTCTGATCAAAATGAAATGTCGTATCTTATATCATTTTAGTATTTTCAAGGCCAATTTTATTAATAAATGGCATACGTCAATGTGAAAGGGGGGCATAAAGAAAGAAGAAAACACAAAATATAAAATATCTCTATTAATATTAGAATATTCGAAAAATGTATAAGGAGTAAACTTGCCGAAAATTAAGTTTGCTACAATTCATAACCTGATCGTTTCTAAAACTCTAATGTGAACAGAGATATTTAGAATTTTAACATTCAGTCTTTAATTGTAAATATTTATGTAAATATTAGCGTAACAGTAAAATGATAAGACACCAAATTACAGTAAAACTTAGTACCTACAACTTAATTACTGATAAATTTTTACATTTTTCAAATATTAAGGGAGACATACCAAATTTTGTGTTTCCCCCTTCCTCTAAACCCCCCTTTTCCCTGGTCCGATTTTACCCATTAACGAACTTTAAAATACCAAAAGTGCCTCAAATACCAAATTTCATTCCAATCGGAATAAAACTGTGACCGCTAAAGAGTCCACGGACACATAAACGTATATATTTATATATACACATATTACAAATATTAGCGATAGTGATTTTTAACATCTAGTTGGTAGGATCGATGGATATTTGAAGAAATTTTTACAAAATTCCAACATTGGTGCAAAAACAATAGCTGCATTTCCTTTAGAGGAAATTCGCTAAAAAGTTGTCCAAATTTAATCATACACATCTGCAAAGAGACAAAGGCAAGTTTATTAGAATAATCATATAAAAGATGTAAGTTTTTTTGTTAGTAGCTGAAATACGTTTTCTACTTTCGTATCGTGTATAATTCGAAAAACTACAATAAGAATCAATATATAACTTACTCAAATTTTCATAGTTTACTTTACGTACGCTTTTTTACGCTAGTAGGCGACGCCCTTAGGGAAGAGATCAAAAAGGCCAATTGTGTACTGGTCACCTAAATCGTACCAGCTCATTTTTTTGGTAACCAATTACTGTTAGAGCGACTTCTAGTGGTAAGAATATAAAGCGTCTATGGAGTTATATAGGACACAAATTATGTTATCCCAATTAATTCCCGCCAACCTGTAGAAGCTGGAAGTTTTAAATAAATACTATAAATGATTAATACATTTTGTGTTTTCTTGGAATTATACAAAATTTCTTTATTTCTAAAAAGAGACATTTTTTATCTTAAATTTTTTTTCTATCTCTAACGGTTTCAAAGATAGGCAGTTTTGCCCATTTGGTCCAGGCATGGTCCGACTTTGCCCGTTCGAACTTGACCTTACCTTTTAGCTCTAGAACATACATACGAACTTTCCGCTCGCTATCGGTTTTCATAGGTGAGTTATAAGAGCCAACGCCTGCAAGACATTCGTTAAAGTATCAAGGCAAGAAAATGTGAGTATTCTCACTGCAGTACCTAGGTTAGAATGTGCGGAGGTTAAAGACCTTAAATACTGGTGACTTAGACTGGTATCAGGTAATGAAGTTGCGCAATAGTTGGGTTCATTTTCTTTAAAGTATAAAAGGTGAAATTTATAAAAGCTGAATGTTATTTAAACAAATGATGATTTTATGACAGTATTTATAAAGCTCCACTCATCTGAAGGGTCTAACAATTCCCCAGGTCGAATGCAAGTGACAGAGTATTGCCCATGAACATGAATGTATATAAAAGAGTATTAGCACTCTTAGATGTATTAGTGGAGTTTAGAAATACTGAAATACATAGAGTTTAATGTGGTACTACATTCCGCCGAGAATATTGAGAAATGTAATTCCAATTTGAAATTAGGAGATGATATATTGCTGTGCTATAATTCTATGGCTACATTTTGGAAAATAAGTTTTGAGGCGTCTGTGTCAAATGTACAGGTACGAAGTGGGCTGAGTAACGGGATGCAAAATATAGAAGAGAAGGACTTTCTTAAATTGGAGTGGCGTTGAAGCAATCAAGAGGAGAGAGATGTGTTTGTGTTGCTAGAACCTTGAACTAAATAGCTTGAATATTTTGGGAAGTGTGGCTAGTAAAAGAATGAGAAAATGTTGGTCAGAGGAATGACGGATTGGTGGATATTGTTGATGGTAATTTTAAAGTTTGGTTGGACCAAAATATCTTTTAGTGGAACCAAATCACTAGTGATATCTCTTATAGCTTCATGTAAGGCGCGAGAAGATAGATATATTACAATACCATCGGCATATTGCATAGCTTTCATACCGGGAATGACTTTTTGGATACCAAGGGTGTATTATTTGAAGGAAGGCGAACTGAAAATAGCTCCTTGTGGGAGATCCACAAAGGCTATGTACGAGTTTCAGAACGGTGGTGATGCAGGGTGATTTGTCGATAGTCCAGTAAGTCCTGTAAGTACAGAAGCGTCTAGTGTAGAAAGTTTGCCAATGAGTGTATTTATCATTACATTATCAAAAACGTTTTTAATGCCTATGAATACTGCAACCAGATTTTTGGTATAAAAATTCAGTATCTCGGGATAGAGCATAAATAGATTATGTAGTGCCCATTGAACTTCGGATTCCTTGAACTTTGAAGTTAGAATGTGGGAATGATACTGAGATATTTACACCACTATTCAAGTTTGATTTCTGAGGTGTTGCATCTTATACACGCAAGAAGTCCTTGAACGATTGGACTAAATAATTTTGGGATTTCTGTTTTGGTTTTAAAATGAGGAGAGTTAGAGATATTCTGCAGTCACCGGGAACCACATTCTGTGTGAAAATATCATTTAGAATGTCTAAGAGTTTAATGTTACTTTGTGGTGTTAGGGTTTTAAGCATATTATTGTGAATTGCGTCAGAAGCAAGAGAAAGCTCTCTGACCCGGAATAGAATTGGATTCACCAATTCAGTATTGGATTCTAGTGGAAAGTGAAAAGAAGAGTGGGCGAAACATATTAAATTATGTACATGATAAGAGTTTGACAATAAAAAATTATTATTATTATTATTGAATGGGAAGTTTAATTATGAACTCAGCCTTCCAGTTGTCACTCGAAGTGCAATTGGAAGGAGTTAAGGTGCCTTTTCTGAATATTTTAATTTTGTTCCAGACCTCTTTTATTGCCGTAGATCTTGAGAAAGACTCGCAAAATTTCTTCACGAGTCTCTCTTCTCACACTCTTCATCCCACAAAAAGTTGGACGATGTGAATTAGATCAGGTCTGAACACGGATAAACAACGTCAAAGTGGTTGCAGTATTGATTACTACGAACGCGCTGGGCATACTAGGAAAACGCGTCTCAGTTAGCTTTACCTACGCATCCAACTGATAATTTTGTATGATGGTAGAATCATTTTGTTTAATATGGTCCAATGGTCCAATTAGTTCTACTGAGAAAATACTGGGGTCCACCGCCATACGTTGATTAGGAGGAGCTTTGTAAAATGAAATTGGAGAAGTTTAAGAAATTGTATCAATTTATCTCATCAGGGTCACTATAGTAACAGCCCCATGATGGTTCAAAATCACCTGCAAGGAATATGCGATTCAGAACATTATGAAGGAGGTTTTGTAGTAGAGAGAGGTCTGTAGAGAGAGCATTATATGAAGCATTTTAAACTTAAATAAAAGAGATGTCAACAACACATATTCCAATCACCTGGGTTTGAGGAGATAGTGAATCCAAAGGAATTTGGTAGCTAGGTAAGGAGGAATGGGCCAGGATTGCGATACCATATCCGTCGGTGAGATCATAACGGTACACATGAAATTGCCTGATCCGAGCCTGATGTTTGACTCGTATCCAAGTTTCGGAAAGGAAAGCTACATGAATGTAGTGGGAGTTGAGGAGATATAGAAGATTGCGGTGGTTGCTTCTTAGAATGTGGAGGTTCCATTTTAGGATTTTTATACGCCGAGATATCGTCATTTAAAAGGAAATTTTAGAAAAAGTGGATTATTTGATTATGTAGATCTGGGTCTAAATTAAATTGAGGGAGAATATATTTTATTCGGTACTGTATATTAGATGCAGTATGAGAATTTGTGTTTGATCAATCGCGGAATAGGAATAAATGTATTGTAAACAGGGGTGCTAGAAGAGAAGGGCAAAAATTGAAGTTGATGAGAAATGAATGATGTTAGTCATAATATGGTGAAGAAAATAAGGAAGAGGGTAGATGTAAGGGTTTTTGATTTGGGTGACTTATGAGTAGGATTGAGAGAGTATTGTAGTGGAAGGAGCCGATTTAAGATCAGAAATTCTGTTAATAGTCGGAAATGCACTATGAGTGGTGAGTCGTTCAGAGGATATTTTTATAGGATAATGAAGCGGAGGCTTCATGGAAAGATAGGTCATAGTTACTATGTGTCGTTTATTGCACACTTCACAGAGGTATTCGAGACAATTTTTATATTGAGAAGAATGGAAGAAATTGATTTTTGGATAGTAAATTTTTATGTTTGAAAAAAAATGAGGTCCCAAGCCCAATTTTGAAAATTCTTTTTTTTAATTTAAAGTTAGAACTATCTATCAAAAATAAGTATGTGGAACTCTATACCTCTAAATTTCTTTTTGAAACTTTAAACATTTTTTAGAAAATTAGTTGCACTCTATATCTTCTAACTCGGTTCTGGCTGGTTTTAACTGCAGAAGTCTTTTTAAAAACTATCAGGAACTCTAGAACTATTCGAAAGGAAGACAGAACTTGAGAAATAATGGTGGCTATCGAGTTTTTAGGAACCAGCTTCACATAATCTATATATTATACAATAACAAGTCTATACTGTTCCGAATTTGTAACAGCAATCTATATTTATGATTTAAAAGTATTTAAATGTTCGATATAAAGACCCTATCTCTATCACTCATACAATCTGATTTAAAGATGTAGATTACACTAGTTAACTTGTGCCTTTTTTTCGAATTTAAATTATTACCAGGGTATCCTTCGATTCGTAATTGCATCCAGAAAGTTTTTGAAAAATTTGAAGTTGCAAAAAAAAAATTGCAAAAATTATAATCAATATATATATATATATATATATATATATATATATATATATATGTGTGTGTGTGTTTCTGTAATCGCTCTACCGGTCACAATTTTAATTTTATTGGAATAAAATTGGGTATGTGAGGTGATATTTGAACGGTCGAGTTCGTTAATGGGCAAAATCGGACAAGGGAAAAGGAGGTTTAGAAGTAAGGAAAAACACAAAATTTGGTATATCTGTCTTAATGTTGGCAAAATCGAAAAATGTTGAAAAATGAAGTAAAGTTACAGATAGTTAATTTTACTATAACTTTGAAAGTTAAATTCCTAAATATCTCTGTACACATTAGAGTTTGAGAAAAAATTACTTGGTAATGATTTGTAGCAAACATAATTATCCAAATTTACTCCTTATATATTTTTCGATTTTTTTAATATTAGGAGAGATGTATTAGGTTTTGTGTTCTCTATGTACCGCTTCCCCCTTGACCTATGCCATTTATTTTATAAACTGAACTTGCAAATAACAAAATCATATCAGATACGACATTTAATTTTGACAAAAATTGTGACCGCTACACAGTGATTTATGTATTCTAAGGAAATTCGCTAAGTTGACGCAGCTCCTGCGTAACGAATTTTTTTTCAGGCTCACGATCAGGTGTTTAGAATATAAATCCAAATTTATTTCGAATGCGTAGAAGGAACAAATAGCTTGTTGGCAAAATATTAGAGCTATGTATGAGTTGGATAATGAATATTACGACAAGCAGATGCTAAATAAAGTGGCTGATTGTCATATTTATTCACAAAAAAGAACAAGATGCCACGAGCCACCAATATACCCTCCCCCCCGTGGGAATTTATGACTTATACTTTTTTTTGTTGGTATTAAAGAAAAATATGAAAATGCCGGAAAATAAAGAAAAACTGAAAAATTTTATTTATTGTTTTGTTTAATTTTAAATTACAAAAGGGTATATTAATTACCATATTTATCCATGAACTTAATCAGTATCTATTCAAGGTCTAATAACGAAAATAAAAATTATTTTTTTTTAAAACTCAACTAACAGCATATGATTTTATAGTATCATTTGTAATCAACTGTCATTTTCTTCATCCTCGTGTATTATTTCGTCTAAGTTTAGTACTTGCGGTTCATCTTCATCTTCAAATTTCTTTATTCCAATCAAACTTAAGTTCGCCATTCTCCAACTTCCACCCATGTCCCACTGAAAATGGTGTGGAGGGTTTAGCTACATGTGCGTTATTCCATACGTAACATTGGTAGTTGACACGTTTTATGTGGTTTTCTAATAACGTTTTACATGGGCGAAGTAGACTTAAATCCACACCTTGATTGTTGGGCAGAGAAAATGCAGTTGTGGGAGAATACTTTTGTGAAAATAAATCAAACCGTAGTTTGTTTATATTTATGTATTCCTTATTACTGTAAAAACAACAGACGAATTCTTCCAGGCCGGTCAGTATCGTGTCTGTAATTGTCGGTGATGCTCCTAATGATATAAGGATAGGTACAAACTTTGAAAACTTTTCCATGTCGAACAAAGGAACTGGGAGCATGCACATTCAACATAGCGTGGCTCATTTGTACACCTAAGTTATGAGAAATGGCAGTAACATTTATGGCCCTTCGTTTGTTACCAGTTCCTGTATCAAAGAATACTATGTTTTCAATGTTGCTGGTATATCTTATTAACAACATAAATACATCTGTGTCCGGGGATCTAAGTCTGATGGGTGAATTGTCTTGACAATATTTTGAAGCATGGAATTTTGTCATGTGCAGTTTTCAGTGGTTTCCCGCTAGTCACATTCGAAAGAAATTCACATAGTATATCAGGAGCTTTAGTTTCATCTGACACCAAGAATTCGGCTGAAGGAGGCATTGTAGGTAAACTGTCATATGTCTGCTGGACATGTCGTCTCAATATCATTGCAGCCTCTTGTATTCATCGCATATCAGATGAAGCGGCTTCGAATGCAGCTTCTACAGTTTCTCAGGGTTGTATAAATGATGATTAAGCAAGCTCGCTCCTGTAGTTTGGCCAAAATGATAACTTATTGGCAAAATGGTTTTTTAATTTGTCTTTAAATTTGTCAGTTTTATAACTGACTATAAAATTGTGGTGAATGTTCAATCATGAATGACAAATACCGCACATGAAGCATCGACATGCGTTCAACATTACCACCAACAATTATACTTTCTTGAACATAAATTGTGCAAGTGACTCACTGTCTATATCAGCATGGGGACGCATATCAGAATTTCTTACATTCCTTACGATTATAATAGCTCCCGAGCTATGAAATTAACATCTCTCAGCTTACACAACAAGTGTTCATCTGTCCCCGCCATTTCAGTTACACATTTTGTAGCTAGCTCATACTTCTTTTGTGAAGATTTTTATTGCAAAAAATACAGCTATCACTTGGAAATGTATTTCCTGTTGAACCAGATTTGTGTGGACGCTTGGAAGTGGACGGCTCACTGTCATTGCCCCACACCCGTTTTATAATTTTTGAGACGTTTGTAAATTTTGATAACACCAGCGATGATAAAGGTTATAATCTGTATTGAGAACCAATGGAACTTGTTTACTTACTGTTTCAAATCTATTACTGTCAGTGCTTTCCTTAAGTCTTACTTCAACACAGTCACAAACTTTTTGAAATGGTTGGACCGAAAATGGCCTTAGTAAAGTGTCTGATTGGTTTTCATTAAAATGAATAATACATTTTTTGCCTTGTAATGTTGATGCTCTATCTCTCTTGAAACTTAAAGGCTTCTCATCAGACATTTTTAAAGGAACAAAAAAAATATTATTTGGAGCAAAGAATTCAAATATATTTAATATTTGGTAGTTTTCGTGATTTTTTCGTGTTCTTCCGGGCTATGCTGTAATTCCCAAGTGGCAAACACCTAAAACCTTAAAGTACATGTCAATACAAACAAAAAAATGTATGTATCGAAAATTCCCACCGGGGGGGGGGGGGTACACACCAGTCTCCGCTCTAGTAAGTAAGCATGCTGCACAAATTATCTCTCTTCGAGTATCATCCGTAATAAAAGCTACTTAATACTATTTATACCCACTTAGATGTCTTAATTATAGCTAGTATTGTGTACCCTTAAACTCGGCCTTACGCACTGCCCTGCTCTAGATAAACAAAAATATTTGTTTCATGCATTGATACAAACAACCAAATTTGCTATACATATCAACTCGTTTATAAATTCAAGGTCAAATAAAATAAATAAATAATAATAAATTAGTACAGCTAATACCAAAACTTTGTAAACAACAAAATTTGCAGGAGCTGTGTTCTGGAAAAACAAAATTAGAGAACTTTCTGTTTTCAGAAAGTTTTCACAAAATCTTATTAGCGAATTTCCTCCAAAGGAATATATATATATATATATCTATATACATATATATATACATATATATATACATATATACATATGTACTTTTTTTAAACGTCTGTGGACTCTCTGGCGGTCACAGTTTTATTCCAATTGGAATGAAATTTGGTATTTGAGGCGCTTTTGGTATTCTAAAGGTCAAGTACGTTAATGGATAAAATCAGACGAGGGGATTGGGGGTTTAGAGGGAGGGGGAAACACAAAATTTGACTATCCCCCTTAATATTTGAAAAATCGAAAAATTTATCAGGAGTTAAGTTGTAGGTACTAAGTTTTACTGTAATTTTGTTTCTTATCATTTTTCTATTACACTAATATTTACAGAAATATTTACAATTAAAGATTGAAAGTTAAAATTTGAAATATCTCCGTTCATATTAGAGTTTGAGACAAATGTTCAAGTAATAAATTGTAGCAAACTTGATTTTCTACAACCTTATTACATTTTTCGATTATTCTAATATTAAGAGAGATATTTAATATTTTGAGTTTGTTTGACACGAATACATAAAATATATATTATTGTAAAAAATTTGGATTGTCGTTTCCATAGTAACTATAAACTATAATCGTTATACCGTTTTTTTTTTGGCTATAAATAAATTTAATTTTTGCAAATACTAAAGTCATATCAGATATTATATTTCATTTTGATCACACTAAAATTATGACCGTTAGAGAGTGATTTATGTATTCTAAGGAATTTCGCTAAGTTGACGCAGCTACTGCTTAACGAATTTTTTTTTTAATAAATAGAACCTAATTAATTAATTGATTTTTTCAAATAAATCTTAAATAAAAATCATAGGATGACCTAAAATTAAGGTTGTTGTGAAGAAAATCAATTTAATGACAAGTTCTTCAAAATTTTACAGCTTATTTCAATAATAAAGAGTATCCTAACAAAATTTGAAGTTGATCCTGTTTTCAGTTTTTGAGTAAAAAAATGTTAAAGTAACGATTTTTAAGAGATTACACAGGTTAAATGGACTTGTCGGTTAAAATATGAATATAAAAATCTATGTCTCGACTACCAGATACGCCAGTGTTATGAAATTTATCATAATAATCACTGTCATAATATTTATCAAAGTCCTATAAATTCCTGGACCAAATTTCAAATTAATCTTGTTTTTTGTTTCTGAGATAATTAAATTTGTAGATCGAAAAATGATCGAAAAATTAAATTCTAAATCTAGTTTCATTTTTAGTTATATTTATTTTTATCTAGTTTTATTTTTAGTTATATTTATTTTTATCTGGTTTTATTTAGCTTTATCTAGTTTTATCACCATGCAGCTTTTTTGAAATACATAAAAACATATTTTTAATTATTAAAACTCTTCGAAAAAATGAAATTTAGGATTTAAGTTTTAAACAATATGTTTTTTTTTACAAATATATATGTTTTTTACAAAAATTAAATTATTTGAAACGATTTAATTGCAAAATTTTTTATTATTTAGAGTTGGCATTGGATGAGATTTCAATGCATTTAGTATAGGACAAACTTATCTCCCCTACTTTCCCTCACCAGTTTCACAACAGCCTTAATGTCATAAAAGTGATATAATTTAAATGTGTTTTTCACCCAACTTCAAAAAGGAGGATGGTTCTCAATTCGTCTGTATTTTTTTTTATGCTTGTTACCTCAGAACTCCATCATTTATGAATCGAATTTGAATTTTTGTTTTTTTGGAAAATCTTCATTTTATATGTAATCACCGATTTCTTTGAAAAAAATTTTTCTTTGTTTGAAAGGGTATACTCATTCATAATGGAAAAATAAAACACTTATTTTAAAAACTGGCTTCAAATAAAATAATTTTTTACAAAAAAAAAAACAAAATGCATGTAAAAAAACTGAAAATCTGCTATGAAAAAATGCACTAAGGATAAGGATAAACGGATTAAAAAAAATGTTTTATAAAAAAATGCACTGCAAATTAGCAGGTCGTTTAGTAGGTATACCCATATTCAGAAAAATATAATCAGTTATAGAACTTCAAAGTCACTAAAAAGCGAGAAATAAAAAAACATTTTGACAAAATGGAAAACCGACTTCAAAAATCAAATATTCTAAAACCAAAAATTCACTAAACAGTAAAAAATAATTGCGTACTCTTGTGTCACTTTTAGTTCACCTAAGCAAAAATTTGTAAATATATATGTAGACTGCTTAAAAGACAATCAAATTACTAGGATAATATAATGTACAATTACTGTTATTAGAAGAATAGTTGCAATACAAAATTATTTCTTTTTAAATGAGCAGATTTACAGGCAAACATCAGGATTAGCGATGGGATCACCATTGAGACCACTATACGTGGCTAATCTTGAGGAAAAACCCTACGTTCACACCACAATGCCACTCAGCACATGAAGTTCCTGTATCGTTATGTGGATGACATATTGCTATGGTTTAATGGTAAACAGAGACAACTGGAAACCTTCTTGGATACGGAATCAAACTTCATAAACGAAATAAATAATTTCAAGGTTAAGAAATATAGTTTTTCAGGATTCCAAAAATGAAAAATTCATTATACAGGGGTTGCGTCAAATTAGTGCATTTTTTCAGAATAAATACATCACTTCTCTTTTGGAATTGGGTCTTAATTAACTTTTATCTTACTATCTTCATGGCGATCCGTGACTGCTAAAGTAGCTACAGGCAAATATATAAATAAATATGTTTTTGTATTTGATATGCTTTTGGTATTTCACAGGTCAAGTTCGTTACTGAATAGAATCGATCAAGGATAAGCGACGTTTAGAGAAAGAAATAGACAGAAAACATGGCAATACTTTATAACATTTAAAAAATTTAAAAACATTAAAAATATCAAGTAACTATTGTGATTGAAGCCATTGTAATAATCATTATTATAGATATTGTTTTTAGAGAGAAATTCAATTTTTTATTAAATTATATCCGATCAAAAACATAAAGATAAAAAAATTCGTTACGTAGGAGCTGCGTCAACTTAGCGAATTTCCTTAGAATACATAAATCACTCTCTAGCGGTCATAATTTTAGTGTGATCAAAATTAAATTTAATATCTGATATAACTTTAGTATTTGCAAAAATTAAATTTATTAATAGCCAAAATAGAACGATATATAACGATTATAGTTTATAGTTACTATGGAAATGACAATCAAAATTGACATTTCAAAATTAAAACAAAATAATTTTATAGTTATCTTATAGAAGTAGCGTTTCTGTGGAGATGACAAAATCAACACAAATTTTAACCAACTCCAAAAAAAGAAGGAGGAGATTCTATGTTCGGCTGTTAAGTAATGTAACAACTAACTGACTTACATGTTTGAATACCTAGTATATACTGAGTTGTATATCAATCAATAAATTAAACATTATATTATCGAATGATAATTAGTGAGAACTCTAGGTTTTTAAAATAAAATTCCAAATTCGCCCCCTTTATCTAGATCAGTTTTTTGTATTATAAATACGTATTTCGACTACAATGTAGTCATCATCAGTATAAATTAGCTAGTCGTAGTTTTGTCTTTGACAATTAGAAATAGAAAGTCGAGATCAATAGACAAAAATAAAAATAAATAGAAAATTAACTAAATTAAAATATACTGGATTTAAAATATAATAAATTTTAAATTATATTGAAATTACTCTTGTTAAAATTTCCTTTATTCACATTTATTCCTGTTAATTTTACTCTTATTAAAGTTACTCTTATATTGTCGCAGGATATGTTACTTGTTACTAATTTGGTGACAATTTCACAAAATCTCACCAAATTGATACTTCAGTTTTAACTATTTACTTTATTAATAGCTCGGCTCTTTAATTAGGATAGCATCACTTTTTAAGGAGCAACTATTATATGAAGTATCTCCCCGAAAACTAGACCCTTTTACATTTATGTACATATGTACATTTTTTAGATTTATGTTTTTAATCGGATACTAAATTATACGTAATAGGTTTAGGCAAGAATTGTCTTTTGGATTAAATCTGTAAATTGTTATTTTTAGCTTTTTAATAAGTAACTAAAGTAAAGTTTTTTACAAAAAAATATATTTCATGTATAAGGAGTAATGTTGTAGAAAATTAAGTTTGCTACAATTTATACCTGATCATTTTTCTCAAACTCTAATGTGAACAGAGATATTTAGAATTTAACTTTCAGTCTTTAATTGCAATATTTCTGTAAATATTAGTGTAACAGAAAAATGATAAGAAACAAAATTACAGTGAAACTAAGTACCTACAACTTAGCTCCTGATAAATTTTTCGATTTTTCAAATATTAAGGGAGATAGTCAAATTTTGTGTTTTTCCCTCCCTCTAAATCCCCTTTCCCCTTGTCCGATTTTACCCATTAACGAACTTGAGCTTTAGAATATCAAAAGCGCCTCAAATACCAGATTTCATTCCAATCGGAATAAAACTGTGACCGCTAGAGAATCCACAGACACATAAAAAAGTACATATATATATATATATATATCTTCGCCGAAAACTCGGCCCTTTTTAGCGAATTTCCATTGTCCAACAAAAATGGAAACAAAAGCAAAACTTTTTTCAAATGTCCATCGATCCTACTTATAAGATTTTAAAAATCACTATGGCATATATATATATATATATATATATATATATATATAAATATATATATATATATATATATATATATTTATATCGCAGCCTTCTAAAATGTCAGGAAATGGCTTAAACTTAAACACATAAATTTAGTTTTTCATATGTTCCATTGGGAAAATTAAATTTTCCCAAAGATTCTTATTTAAGGTTTCAGAAACTTAGCGTCTATATTCATCAACAAGCAATTGGTTTTTTTTCAAAATTCAACCTCTAAGTAAAATGAAAAGAAGGTTATTATAGTTATCAATTTTAATAATCAACAAATTTGAAATTGGCTATCTAGAGGCTTTTTATCTTATTTTTGTATTTGAAATAAAATCCATCAAAAACAAAGTAACTTAAACTACGTATTAATTAAAAATCAAGACAAGTTATGTAAAAGAAAAATAAATACAAAAATGAAGATATTTCCATTATGAAAAACATACAATACGACATAGTGGTAGCTTAAAATGTTGTTAACGTAGAACGAAGTCTTCATTCTCTTTGGGAAATTTCCACTTTATTTCTACATTAAAGATTCAACAACACACGCACACATTCACACACCATAAGAAAATAACAAGAATAGCGCAACGTTTAGTGTATGCCATCCGACGTTGTATTCAATGCTAATGTAAATGCCCACTTGTGGTGGTATTGAATTAAGTACCTACTTAAAATGCAAAACGCATACACCAATTATTGGCATTTCGAAAATCTACGATGTAATTTTCATTCGTTAGACAGTTTTATTATTAGAAAACCTAATGGCTTTATTCAAGAATTCATACTTAAAAAATACCATTACGTAGAAAAATTTAACCGAACTAAGTGTCACTTATACTGACATGAAATCTGGGCACTGTTTCTGAAAACATGTTTTGATACTACAGCCTAATACAACAATTCAGATTCGACTTTAATAGTACCTCATTTCAAAAACTTCCTACAAATCGGGCAATATTATTTCTCGAAATTATATTCTTTTTTGCAGCATACTGAAATAAGTTTTAGGATCGTGTATATCGACTTTTCTCTGCGATACTGTCGAAAAGCGATTCGTGAAACTTTTATTTCCTCTGCTGAAGTTTTGAGCAAAATATTCTAAAATGTTTCTATCCGATCAAAAACATAAATGTAAAAAAGGGCCGAGTTATCCTTAAAAAATGATGGTATGGGATAGAGGGCCGAGCTATTTACCAAGTGTGAGTGAAATAAATATAAATTTATTATGTAAATTTTTCCTTAGAAAATTAATGAGGGGTAAATTGATAAATGTAAGAAAAAATGTAATCTATTTCGAGAACTACGAGGTTTACAGACCCCGCTTTGCGCTTAATTTAAAGCTAATTAAATTGCCTACAAATTATATTATACAAGTTTAACTCGTACGATCAATGGTTTCGACGCAGTTTCGGTCCAAAGAAGGTTTAAAACTAAAATTTTCAATTTTTTGAAAAACTGGCCTATTTTCAAAGTGCAGTAATTCGGTAACCAATTGACCTACAGAGCTCCGGTTGGGCCTAAGAAACACAAATTTAATGTTCTTAAAAAATGTGTAGAGCTTTCGATGAAAAATGCATGGATTAGGAGATATAGAGCAGAATCTGAAACAAGTCCGAAAATTTTGCGGTTTTTCGTGTGTAAAAATTTTTCCACAACTTTTTGGGAGTTGCAAACTTGAGTATACATAGCCCTAATGGGTCCAAATAACATACTAAAAAATCAGAGATACATCATGTTTTGTTCATTTATTGTTGGTTTTGACCGGCGTAGAATGGTTGTCAGTGGATTTAATTTATAATTTATAATAAATTAGTAAAAAGGAGAATAAAATCTACAAATATCAATGATATTCCAACAGCTTTTGGGCTATTTACAAGAGAAGGTAAGAGTGTCAACCAAAGAACAAAAAATTATTTATGTATATTTTGCAGTTGAGAACGCAGTTCACGATGTAGAAAACCTAAACAAATGCCATTGGAAGAGATAGATAGATAGATACATCTTGGGGTCTAAAAAGTATTGCACTTCGACCTTATGGTCCATTGTGCTCCCCCTTCTACCACAGTCCGACGAGATTCGCTTCTCCCATATATTGGCAATAGCCTGGAGCTTGCTTATCAAGTCCCCCCGAATGATCATATATTCGGGTGAGATGCACCGAATATCCTATATCTGCTGCAACCCAGAGGTTCGCAGTCAAAGATTATGTGGCGGAATGTTTCTTCCTCCTCGCCACACAATCTGCACGTAACGGACCCGTTATGGAGTCCCATTGTGTGCAGATGCTTCCGCAGGGGATAATACCCGGTAATGAATCCGGTAACCCTCCGCAGTTGCATCCTGCTCAGCCTCAGTTCATCGAGAGATAAACTCTTTGTTGCACTCTGAAGCAGTACCTTCCTGAGCTCTTGCCGCGGTACTTTTTCCCAGTGATCACGGTACTAAGCATTTGACCACTCGTTGATCACCTGTTTTCATGCAGTCCTTTGAATTTCTAAAATAGACTCTGAGCCAATAAAGGGTATTGAAACAAAGTTGATTTTAAAATGTTTCTAATTTAAAGAATATTGTTCTGTTTTTTCTTAAGGATGTTTCCAAGAAAATCAGTTTTCTTCAGATTCTTCTGTAATTTTGAATATATGCAGTTAAAAGAATCTTCCACAGGTAGAAAATTTTTGTAATGGTCCTTACGGTACTAAATTTGTAAATATTGACAAAATTTGTATGTTTATCATATAAAACATACCCCGATTGAGGTTGTCACACACATTAAATTTATTAAATATCAATAGTAATTTTCTTTAGATTCTTTTAAAAAACTGAGAATAAGTAATTGAAGATATAACAAATATATTTCTAGAAAAATACGCATAAGCAAGCGTTATTAGTTATCTTATAAATATTATTTAAATGCTCAAATTTAAAAATAATTCCATTATGTAAACCACAATAGATCAAACAGTGTTATATTTTGCCGCTGCTTGCATACGTAGAAATTCAAAAATACGTTCCTTGCGTCGTTTCTCCGATCCGGCAACATGTCATTCTAACTTAGATTATTTTTATACTGTTGACATGCTGTAAAATTTTTGAAGATTATATTTTTATATTGGATAAGAAAAAAACAGTGATAAAGTAGTTAAAGTTCTTGCGCGTATGTCTGAGGCAAAAAAAAATTGAAACTACACTCAATGAAACAAGTTCTGAAATTCCCGATGAAAACTGTATAGTTACATTGAAGGAATTAGCTAAGAACCTCAAATGTACCAGCTGCAAAAGTCTTTTAGACATGGAAAAGTTAAAAGATTTTAAGAGAGAAGGACTTCATATTTACTTCAAAATAATATGTGAAACTTGTACTAAATGTAATATTGTTAACACTGGGCTGGTTAGTAATAAAGTTTCTGATATCAACTCAACCGTAGTCCTAGGTAAGTTTGTAATATTGTACTTAAAATTCTCGTGTCACAATGTTAGTTGCCATACTCCTCAGAAACGGCTTGATCTACGTTTATGAAATTTTATATGTATATTCGGTAGGTCTGAGAATCAGTCGTAATCTATTTTGCATACCCCTAAGTGATAAGGGTGGTCCAACCCAAACATTTTTTTCTAAACGTAAGAAGCGAGCAATTCTTAGTCTAAAGCTGAGAAACTGAGACGACTTGAACTGAAAAAAAGAGAACTATTGAGGAAAAGAACCGAAAAGCAGTATTACTTATTAAAGTAATTGTGGAATGAGCGGATTAATTAATTCCATATCTAAAAACTATGATAATAATAATAATAATATACTACCAGATAAGACAAAAGTCGTATATTTTGATATCGAAACCACCGGGTTTGCTGCAATTGCACACATTTTACAAATTGCATCTATCTGTGATTGTAAAATTTTCCATGTCTACGTACATACTAAGACCAAAATTTCACCGTCAGCCACCGCTGTTACTCAACTTTACCAAAAACATGGAGACTTGTTCTATAAAGATAAAAAAGTTGAAACTTACAAAATTTTGAATGCTTTGGAATCTTTCGAACAATTTTTATATAAATTATCTAATGAGCAAAAAAATTGTTTGCTAGTAGCTCATAATGCCCGGTTTGATGTTCCACGACTTTTACGAGCTATAGCGAATGCTAAAGTACCCGGAGTTTTAGATTTGATTTCAGGATTTGTGGCTACGTTGACTTTATTCCGAACCGTTTTAGTTGATAGAAGAGGTCCAGGTCAATTTAAATTAGAAACTTTAAGTAAAGATTTTCTAGACCGTATTGACCATAATCAGCAAGAGTTTCACGATGTCGCAATACTACAAAATTTGATTAACAAATTGAATTTACAAAAAAATTTATTAAATTCGTACCAAACTTGTGATTATTATTTGCAAGAATTATCTAAGTCTGATAAAGGTAGAATCAAGTTACGAATGTTGGCTGAATTAAAAGATCTTATTTCTATTAACATATAAAAAAAAAATAAATAGAATTGAGAACCATGCTCCTTTTTGAAGTCGGGTTAAAAACTAGCTTTAAATGATATTTCATGTGATAATTTTAAAAAAAAAGTATAATGAAGAAGGTGAAAATGCTATTATAAAATTATTTACGGAAAAATTAGATGATAACAAGCCGCGAATAACCAAAAATAAAAACATTATCTCAAAAGTCTTAGATTTAAAAAAAAATCAAAATTCGCCAAATCTAAAGAGTTCAAAACAAAAAACATAAAAGTAATAAGAAATTACTAGTCGGTAAAAAATAATAATACATTTTAAATTATATTACAAATTATACTTCAAAATTGATAATTATGTATTATTTATTACGTTAACTTAATGCTTATTAGTATTAATAATTTTTTATTTACAAAAACCTACAGCTAACTGGAGAATAATTTTTTTTAGTACTCCACTGTTTAAAATTTATTATTATTTTATTTTCATATTTTTATTATTCAAAAAATAACAATTTATATAATAGTTGGTTTATGCGAGTTGAGAATTTACATAATTTCAACAAGCATTTACTTAGATAGGATGTGACTTGCGTATATCCAAGCTTACTTCGATATTTCTGCACATATTTCAAATGAGTTACAAAAAGAAAGCGGTTACTAAAAGTACTTCTCTCAGTACAGTTACTAAAAGTAATTGTCTCACATGAATTGGTCAGATGGTGTTTTGAATTTTTGTTTCTTCAATTTACAAGTTGAATATTTGTTATGGATTGTGCTGAAGTATCGAATGGGCGAATTAATGGTTTCTATCTGATTGTATCTAAGTATATTTTTTTTGTATAATTTATTTAATTCACTATTCCGAAACTTGTGGTCTCTCAAGCTTGTCACAATTCAATACACATTCTATACACATTTTTGCTGTACAATTTATATTTTATGTGAATATGCAATGACTTTTTCAATTTATAACTATATTGTTTGTATACGCTTGGCGTTTTCGGCCGTGTATTTTTTTTTACAGAAGCGTAATGTCTCTTTTATATACAACTATGTATCTGAATTAAATTTGTAGTCCATATTTATATTTTTGCAAATCAGACATATTTGAACATATTTTTTTTTACTGTAGTGTCGTTTTTTTTTTATACGATATTTCTTTTACTACAGTTCAATCTAGCACATATTCATGTAATCTTTTTTTTTATAACTTGTACAACCAAACTTAGTATTTTAAGGATAGTTATACTATCAACATATTAAATTAAAAATTATTTATTTCAAATATATTTTATTTTAACATATATTTTGTTTTGTTCCTTTTTTTGTACTTTTTTTTATTTTCAGTATTTCAGATTCGAATCACTTGTCGATAACTTAGACACTTACTGGATAGTAAAGATCTTACTACCTCAATATTATCTTTTTTAATGGGCCCAGCTTTTATTGAAAGACTTTCGGTTCAACGTGTTATTTTTTTTATATTTACGTGTATCGCGTTAGCACCGATCATTTTCTAATTTTCATAATTCCACATACAATACTCTGCTTTGGATTTTTTTTTTCTAAAGTACCGTATATTTAGTTTTCATTATTTTTTTTTTAAAAATACATCATAATACCTCTTTTAATTAAAATTACTAAATTAACTTAATTTCATATTTATGATAATAATTGATAATTCAATTATTTTCTATAAAGTGTTTAGTTTTTTTTTAAAACTAAACACCAATTTTTTTTTTAAACTAAATATATATATATATTATTTTTTTTTAAATACACATAACCTATCGGAGAAACGACGCACTGAACGTATTTTTGAATTTCTGTGTATGCAAGCAGCGGCAAAATATAACACTATACTTCATATATATGTGTACTATATTTCATTTGATCAATTGTAGTTTACATAATGGAATTTTTTTTAAGTTGAAAACGACTTCTCTTTGGGAACGTCCTTAATTATTAGCAATATTGTATTTGAATTTATTGGACCTTTATTAATTCACTTAATTAAATAAATTAGTATTTAATAGTTTGTCACACTGATGATATAACAATTCGACTTCATATCAAAACAAATGCACTGTCAAAATTAATCAGCTGTCTTTCAAAAAATAACTAATTGGTTTAGAAAAATATTTTAACGAAAAAAGAATTTTAAAGAATAGTATATTTTAACAAAATTTACAAGAAACATTTAACGTATATTTACCCACAGACTATTAACATAAATTTGTAACAAAACATATAACAATATATAATAATTTTTACTAAATTCGATTGTTGAATTTAATTATTCTTCGAATTAGCAAATAATTTTTCAACGTCGTATATGCGATGTAATTAGCAAGAGAGTGAAATTGAATCATTATTTGAACTAAAGTAAGCTTTGTTGATGCCAGGAATATCATCTAATTGATGCTTTAAGCTCGATAACAAATCTTATGTTTTAGGATATTGCCAATAGACATTATTCCGAAATATCCAGTGCCAGGGTGAGTTTCACTGTAATTCAACCATATTATTAAAACCTGGTGAAATTGGTTAATCTTCAAATAAACATCTTAATCTAAACAAAAACCGTTATTAAATTCTGCTTTCATCTCTCATCCCTTCATTAATGGTACGTGAATCAAAAATGTTAGATATTAAATATGATGATAATATAATATCGTTACATCATCCAACACTGAGAGAAAAAAAAAAAAAATATATATATATATATATATATATATATATATATATATATATATATATATATATATATATATATATATTTTAACGCATGTATATAAATTTGACGTTTGATTATTAAAATGGCTGTATATATTGTATTCACGCTTTTAACAAAAAAATTAAACAAGATTCAAAAACAAATTATAAGAAATTAATAAATATAAAGAAAATCACACAAGGCATCCTGAAAGTAATTGTTACCTTTATTATGTTACATTGTGTGCGATTTTTTTATATATAAAAAATAATCACTTGAACAATGGCGAAAAATCACACCATGTTTACTGACAATAACTGAACCACGGCAACACTCGGTTTGAAAATTTGAAAATTGTTAACGTTGGTGATAGGATTTTAAATGCTCTATATGTGCATTTCGGTGTCCTTTTGGCGCTATAAATGCCATTACATGAAACACGCGCGGTTATACAAACATATAAAAAGTCGTCTGGTGGGCTTTTGGCTATAATATGTTTTTCCTTCTTTGATTAAAAGACTAGTTAAGTCTAACTTTTAATACTTTTATGTTACCATTAATGGCGTATTATTCAATAAAAAACGAATAATAGATTTGTTAAATAAAGCCACTCTACAAAATTTATATATACGATTTATATAAAAACCAATAAAATTTGTTATCTAATTTCAAAACTTAGCAGTTTGTCGGTATATATATATATACACATTGGCATTTAGTATTTACTATATTAAATTCATATAAGCATGTTATTTTTAACTTAAACATTGACATAGGTAGGTATGTACCGAGGTTTCGTCAAATAGTGAAGGTATATAAATTTATGTTTCTGAAACTAGTTATTATTATTTACTTCGTATGAGACTCTATAATGGTATGCCCAGTCACTCAAAGTTCTCTAGAATACAAGCATCAGTAATAATAATCAAATCGAAGTTATTAGCCGGTTTTTAAAGAAACTCTAATATAGGCAGTATACACTCGACAAGGCAAGGCATTCTTCAAAGATTCTTCAGGTACATCAACATAATTTCTGGCAAGCGGCAAGCCACGTTGACCAACTGACAAGAATTGTATTGCCAGCCGAACATTCGGTGAAAGTGTACACTGCTCCACTTATGGTTCCTCGCCTTAAGAATGTCTCGCCGAGTGTGTACTGCCGACATAATGAATGCAGTACATAAGCAGTGACTTTTAAAAGCTTCCCTTTTAAATGTTTTATGATTGTCACTGACCAACCCTTTGCAAGTTCCAAACCGACTCCATACTTCATCTAGTGTTTTCAAAGTGCAAGTATTCCTAGTCAACGCAAACAATTCTACCCATTTAGAAAAACCGTCCACTAATACTTACACATATTGGTTTCGGTTGTTTGTCAACTTTAATTTCCCTATATGGTCACATGGCTAAAAATTCCATCTGGAATTTCAGATATCATTCTTGGTCTTATATTTTTGTTATAGGGCTTGCATCTCTGACATGGGTCGCAGGATTTCACGTAATCTGAAATATGTATGATTTCAGCATACATATTTGGAAACCACCATTTTCTGGCGACCAAATTGTATGTTTTAGTACATCCTGGGTGATTTTCAGCATCGTGATTGTAAAAAATGATCATTTTACGTATATTATGGGGTAAGTAAACATAACGATGTTTTCTTTTTCCCACTACACGTATCAAATATCCATCCCTTATCTCGTATCCATCCACAAGTTTTCCAGAAGTGATCTGCTGGTACATGCCACGGGAAAATTCGTCGGATTTCTGATGATCGCGTAGTTTGGTAAAAACTTCGGGTATCCCCTGTAATAAATTTATGTGGTCATAATTGGGGTAGTTATGAAGATCATCAACATGGTCTTCTAGGAAAAGGCGTGACAAAGTATCTAACCCTATGTTGGTTTTGCCGTTGATGTGTTTTAACTCGATATTACATTTTGGAATCTCGAGTGCCCACCTAGCTGCTTTCCCAAATTTCTTTTGAGTTGTCGCTAGCCAGGAAACACTGTGAATCCCCTTCGGCCTTGATAGGATGGCCAATGATGAAATCGTAGAAACGCCTTAGCGAAATTAATAGAGCATATAATTCGCGTTCGTGAATCGAGTTTTTTTTCAGTTTCAGAAAACTTTTTGCTTGTAAACGCGACAGGCCTTAACCCACTCTCGGTTTCTTGAAGCAGTACTCTGGCGCTCGCGATATCACTAGTATCGGTTCTAAGTATAAAGGGCTTAGTCCAGTCAGGGAATTTCAGTGTGACGGTCGTGCACCCATAAGGCATTTTACTCCCTTCCGTTTTAAGTTATTCAAAAGGGCTGCCAATTCAGAAAATTTTGGGATAAATCTAGAAATAAAACCGATTAAACCAATGAAACTTCGTACCTACACTATACTACTCTTGTAAATCTCCATTTGTGGCGGCCACCATATTGGATTTAGAATGACATGACTTTACTTATTGTGTTTTGCTCATCAAGCCCTTTCATTTGATACTCATATCATAGTGGTTAATGTGGAAATTGTAAATATCCATTTGCGGCGGCCGCCATATTGTCATGAATACACGAATAACGTCACTTTATATACTGTCTTTCGTTCATCAAGCCTTTTTATTTGATACCCATATCATAGGGGTTAATGTGGAAATTAAAAATCGCTATTTGCGGCGGCTGCCATATTGGATTTAGAAAGACGTCATCAAGCCCTTTTATTTGATACCCATATTATAGGGGTGAATTTGGAAATTTTAAATCGTTATTTGCGGCGGCCGACATATTCGATTTAAGATGACTTCCTACACTAATGTAGATACCTAAATAATTTTGAGTCGGCGCCAAAAAATTGCCATCATAATGGAAGAAGGGTGGATCTGATTTTCGGTTAAATGAATTCATATATATAAAAATTAAATCTGTAACACTTGTATGTTTATTGTACAGAATCTCGTACAACAATGATAAAATGTTAAGATTATTCAATTAATTTCTAATTCCTATATTAATTTTATCAAAATAAAAAAGTAAAATTTTTCCCATTTCCCGATATAAATTTCGTGATTTCATAATTTTCCCTGTGCCTTGGGTACTAGACCTAACTATATGCCAAATATCATCTTTGTTCTAATATTAAAAGAGATATTTTATATTTTGTGTTTATATTATTTGCATCATATGTGCAATAGAGTTCCAGCAAGCTAATTGGTTGAGACAAAACTAAATTATCTGCACCAATCAGCTTTTGTATTTCACCTAAAATGCAAATAAGATCGGTTTTCATATAAAAAATTTACAAACACAAAATATAAAATATCTCTCTTAATATTAAAACAATCGAAAAATACGTAAGGCATACAGTTATAGGAAATCAAGTTTGCTACAATTCATCACCTTATCATTTTTGCTCTAGCTCTAATGTGTACAGAGATATTAAGGAATTGAATTTTCAATCTTAAACATATAAATTTAATTTTTGATGTTCCATATGTTCCATTGGGAAAATTAAATTTTTCCAAAGATTCTTATTTAAAGTATCAAAAATTCCGCGTCGAATGCAAAAAACTGCACCCTTCTAGCATTTCTGGAAGTGGAGCAACAAAGTTTTAAAAAATCGCACACTCTTCTCACTAATGGTATGTGCTAACATTTTACTATAAATATAGAAATATGGACCAATCATAGAGCGAAAATCATCAAAATTTTAACATAATTCATTCGATGTTAGATGTTGACACTGTGAACATTGCTGTATCGAAACAGTTTTTCTCAAATTTTAACTGAGATTACTTACCTGCTATAATCTTACAATATATTTATCTATTGTCGGAAACTAAAAATTTTCGTTTTTTCTGGGTTTTAACACTTGAATCTATTGATAATACTTTATTATCTTGGATGCATGCTGGGTTCTAAATATTCGTAAATAACGTAGCGAGGAAGGAATTTTTGTCCTTTGTTCTCTGTAAAATAACCCTTGACTATAGAATCTGTTTATAATAGATTTTATTGCTGGGGATTTTGTAGGAGGATTGAATACAAATTTTTCTTTTATTTAAAATAAAATATATTTCCTGATTGTACCTTCATACAGTCATTGAATACTTTTATTTTATAACCCAGGCATATTATATATTTTATATTTAATCAACTAATGTGTTTTTCTTCTGTTATATAAATTGGAGAAAAGTTTAGTTATGCCTAGCACCGCCAAGCAGGCGGTGGTCCCTAGGCCGAAGATGCGCCAAGCAGCTCCAGCCCCGATAACATCATCATCTTCACCATTACCATCACCATCGACGCCAGCCACATCAACAACATCGATGCCAGCACCAACAGCAACAGAACCAATGGAAGCAGACTTCTAGGAGGTGAAGAACGACCGGAAACGACGACGAGGGAGGGTGAATAGCACCTCTTCGAAAAAACCAGCGATACAAGTATCGAACAGGTTTGATACCTTGATCGACACTACGATCAAGCTGCGTCAGCAACTCAAGTGAACTCGAAGCCTAAAAAACCATCGCCCATAGTTGTACATATAGGCATCACCAGCTTCATAAAAGTTGAGGAAGCCAAAAGTATTCATAAAAGCGGCAGCTAAAAGTAGCGTCCAGTTCACGTTTGGACCTAAAACTATTAGTGTCCACTGCGAAACGGGCCAAGATTACATGAAGTGCAAGAAACGATTGGAATCCTTGCAGATGCCTCACCATTTTTATGGTACCAAGGGTGATTACGAACCAAAATTCGTAATCCATGGTACCATGTGCCACCATTCAGACGATATGTTGGCTGAAGCTTTAAAGAACTTCGGCTTTGAGCCTAATAAGGTCGTAAAGTTCAGCCGAACAGTGAGGAAACCATTCGCGTATCGCGTCTGGTTCAATTCACCGAGGCGACGCAAGTGCAAAACGTCCTCAAGATTAAATTGATCGGTGGGGTACCTATGAACGTCGAAAGGCCACGGTTCACGAAACCGCGCGGACTTGTGCGTTGCGTGAAGTGTGGTGGAAGTCACACTTCACGGGAATGCGCAGTCCCGCGGTCGGAGCCGGCGAAGTGCTGCAATTGTGGTGCTGCGCATCCGGACAGTTCCATGGAGTGTCCAGCATTCAAAAATTACGTGGCAGCAACAGCATCCCGAATAGCAGGAGCGAGGTGCAAGGCCACTCAGGGCGAGGCGCAACGTCGCCCACCACCATCATTCCAGGCCAAGGATTTCCCGGCCCTCCGTCATACAAAAGACGGCAACGCCCCTAGCAGAGTCCTCTCAGCGCAGCGGATGACTCCAGCAGCAGCACCAAGGACGAAGTTTGTTCCAGCACCACCTCCAAAAGTGAACCCGTGGACAACCAAGAAGCCATGAGAAAACGAGGTAGTTGAGATCCTGTCCACTGCCCCCCTTTCTCCAACCAATCCATTTTTTGAATCCATCCTAGACTTGCACATTGAATTCCGAAAAACTTTTCAAGTTTTTCCAGATGACTACTCATTTATTCGAAAATGGCATTCCATCCTTCAAATTCTAGGTCCCAAATCCGATTTTTGCAATGGAACTCCCAAAGTCTCCTACACAAACATACCGAGCTTCACTGGTTCCTCCAACAGCAGCAGATCTATGTTGCAGCCATCAGCGAAACATGGTTAAAGCCGGATAAGAAATTTAGAATCCCTGGATTCTACATCTACCGCCGCGATCGAGCCACCAGAAATGGCGGTGGGGTTGCCCTTCTTGTTCGACACGACGTCAAACATTCTTTATTGCCTCCCGAAGATGGCAGCCTTGAAGCCATCTCTATTTTTATCTCGACCAATTGTGGTAATTATAAAGTTACATCTTTATATAACCCTCCTAATAGACTCTTACAGGAAGTGGATATTGATCGTATTATGAGAACTCATGATCGCGTCATGATCATGGGCGATTTTAATGCGCGTCACATATCTTGGAACTGTATGTCTAACAATTCCAACGGAAGCGCACTCTTTGCGCATTCTCTCAAACGTAACTTCATTGCGTATCCGGAGGAACCCACCTACTATCCAGACGCTGCTCGGCGCCCTCCGCAAACCATCAACTTAGCATTATTAAAGAATTGCGACCTCATGTCGGATCTAGATGTTCACTTGGATCTACAAAGCGACCACCGCCCCATCAGTTTCACTTTGGGAGAAATGAGGGGCGCTGCAATTTTGCAAACCCAGCTGAGCTTTGAGAAGGCAGACTGGAAACTTTTCAAAGAGTATCTTAACGTCGAAACTTTGATCACTTCACAGATCAAATCCGTTAACCAAATAGACTTGGAGGTTAGTCAACCTCACAAGAAACATCGTAGTTGCTACCGAAAAATCTATTCCTAGGAAAGCCAGAACCTTCGGCTATCGACTTAACTTTGATGATGACACACTACGACTAATACGAACTCGGAACAAACTACGCAAATTTTGGCAAAGAGTTAGGCTGCCGGAGCTTCATGACGCCATGTCAGCTGATATTCGAGCAATAGTCACGCGAAGCGAATGTCAGCTGATATTCGAGCAATAGTCACGCGCACCAGAGATGAAATATGGGATGAGAGTATTTCGGCTCTGACCACTTGTGACAACAATGTATGGAAAATTGCAAGGTGTTTGCTCAAACGTTCCAACAGACTGCCCCCTCTCTCGTCAGAAAATGGGTACCTTTACTCAGATTCTGACAAAGCCCAACTTCTTGCTGACACCTTCTCTAAGGCGCACAGCTTAATTGATGGCGACGAATATCACGACGAAGAAACGGCCCTCCTGGTGTCTGAATCCTTGGAAAATGTTCGTTCTGCCGTCATTAACCCCATCAATGTCGAATGCGTGTCACCCCATGAGGTTTCAAACATCTTAAGAAAACTTAAGTGTAGGAAGGCTCCTGGTGATGATGGTGTAACTAATGATGTGCTCCGCTATCTTCCTCGAAAGACGGTTATGCAGCTCAGTTATATCTATACTGCGTGCTTGAGACTTGGTTATTTCCTGACCTCTGGAAATCCGCTAAAGTTTTAGCGCTTCCGATGTCGGGGAAGCAACTTAAGTCACCTTCAAGCTACCGACCTATCAGTTTGCTGCCATCTCTCAGCAAGGTCATGGAGAAAGTAGTTTTGAACCGGCTGCAGTCGCATGAAGATATCCACAGACAGCTTATCCCCCAACAGTTTGGTTTCAGGTCAAACCATTCAACAGTGAGTCAGCTTCACCGACTCACTGACCACATTGCTACCGGATTTAACTGGAATAAATCCACAGGCATGGTCCTCTTGAAAAAGCCTTCGATACGGTTTGGCACGATGGACTTATCCATAAACTATCCAAACTCAATATACCAACCTATATCCAGAAATTCCTGATTTCATATTTATCAAACAGAAAATCCCAAATTCATATCCAACAAAGTAAATTGAACCAATACCGTGCCAAAGCTGGTGTCCCTCAAGGGTCCCTGCTTGGGTCCCGGCTCTTTTTATATTATATCAACGATATTCCGAAGGATCCAGCTACTGATGCAGCCCTCTTTGCCGACGATACGGCAATCTATTGCTCTTCTTGGCAACCGAAAGCTATTTCAAGTTGCCTCCAATCCCATCTATCCAGGCTTGAAAAATATTTCAAGCTATGGAAAATCAAGACAAATCCCACGAAGACTCAGTCCGTTTTGTTTACTAGGAGAAATAAATTTTCCTTCTACCTACTTGAATTGAAGATGTTTAACACTGAAATCCGGCAAACTCAAAGTGTTGAGTATCTAGGAATAACTCTTCAAAGGCAGTTGAATTGGGCACAAGCCGCCAAAAGGCGTCTTGCCCTTGGAAACGCATCCTTTGCAGGACTATACCCGTTATTCAACACCAAGAGCAAGCTGGACGATCGCTTAAAACATCGACTTTACAAGTCATGTATCCGGCCCGTACTCACGTACGCAGCCTTTATATGGTCAAACGTTGCTCCTTCGCACCTTGCGAAAATGCAAAAATTTCAAAATCGTTGTCTTTGGACGATTTCGAAAAAACCCCTAAGATATCCGTCTGAAACTCTTCACGTTGAAACTGGACATCCTACTATCCGTAAATTTATCCAAACTACCTCCAAATCCTTTTTCCAATCTTCCCGCGAAAATCCTTTCCCGGAAATCAACGGACTGGGTCAATTTGACCCGAATACGTTGCTCTTCGGGAAAAGATTCTGCATGCCACATGATCTCGATTACAACTAATAGTGTTGTTTTCTAAATTGTACATATACTCTTTTCGTATTTCTATTTAAGTTTAGTTTTAGGGATGGCTTATCCATCCAAATTAGGTTAAGTTTTATGTCAATGGTTTTTGTATTAAATTTTTCCCATTTCTAAACGATGTTAAAACGATTCTATAATCTCGATGTATATAATTTAATAAGATGATATATTATAGGTATAGCATAGGCTAGGAACTATACTTTAAGATGTGTTGTACTACAAGTTATGTAAAATTTTGATGCTAAAATATACTTATTCTACTACTAATCATAGAGCAGCAATATTTCCTATGTTATTTTTATCAAAACAAAAATGCGAAAGTTTTCCCATTTCCCGATATAAATTTCGTGATTTCATAATTTTCCGTGTGCCTTGGGTACTAGACCTAACTATGTGCCAAATATCATCTTTAAAGAATATCTGGTGTAGGCCCTACGTTTTTATCCTGTCTAATGAAAATTGTGGGCGTACCCGCTATTTTACGATTTTTGAACCGAAATAACTTTTTAACCGTTTATTTCTTAACGAAAAGCAAAAACTTGTTCTCTTATAATTCCCTGAATAACTTATATTCGAAAAACCAGCACTGTAGCTCTTTTCGTTCAGAATATATTTTTCGGGTCTGATATTTCCTGTAATAATAGTACAGCAATAGTAAGGCAAAAAACCTCTTAAACTCGGCCTGTCGCACTACCGTGCTCTAGATCATTACTTATGAATACATCAAAGGGATAACACTAATTGTTAAAATTTTTCAACAAAGAAATTTTTTCAAATTTACCAAAAAAAAATTATTTGGATCGGTTTTTTTGCATTCAACCTATTTTAACTTGAAATTTATAGGAAAAATTGGAAAACCTTAATTTTTCAAACGAAACAACTCAGAAAATAGGTAAGAACACCAAAAATAACCTTTTTATTCCCAGTATATGTAAATATATATGGTAGGCCCGTTATAAAATTTTAAAAGCATATTAAGAAAAAACTTACGAAATAAATTTTATCAACCAAATCTTTTTTTCATTTTACTTTGCACTTAAATTCGTACATTTTAGTTTTCGCTATTTAATTTATTAATAGCTCGCCTCTTTAATTGGGATATCATCACTTTTTAAGAAGCAACTATTATATGTAGTATCTCCCCGAAAACTCGGCCCTACTTTATTTACATTTATGTTTTTGATCGGATTTAACGTTTTCGTATTATTTGCAAAAAGTTGTTACAAATATTTGTCGGCGAAAAATTGGCAAATTCAATTGTAAAAAAAAATTCGTTACGCAGGAGCTGCGTCAACTTAGCGAATTTCCTTAGAATACATAAATCACTCTCTAGCGGTCATAATTTTAGTGTGATCAAAATGAAATATAATATCTGATAAGATTTTAGTATTTGCAAAAATTAAATTTATGAATAGCCAAAATAGAACGATATATAACAATATATAACGATATATAATGTTAACAATTCTTTCCGAGGAACATATAATCACAAATTATGAGAAAACTATTGAGTTTATGAAAATCTTTTTCAAACAAAACTTGTTTATTTTAAAAGGAAGATTTTTTTTTAACAATTTTATTTCTATTTCTTACGGCTTCAAAGATGTTTGAAACCGTATGATTGATGTTTGATTTTTTTTCACAAAACGGTTCACGAAAAATGTGTATTTACCAAAATATTTGGATTCTTCAAAAAAACGTTTTTATACGGGGTTTCATGTCAAACCTTTACTATTTTGTAATTATTGAGATCCATACTCTGTAACACAGAGGTTTACAAAATTTTTTGTCAATGACAAACCTACCTCTGTATACATTGATAGTATAAAACCTGCGATTCTTCGGCAATGTTAAATTTTCTTGAAGTTCTATTTTCAGCGAATTTCCTCCAAAAGAAATCCAGCTATTGTTTTGCACCAATGTTGGAATTTCGTAAAAATTTCTTCAAATGTCGATCGATCCGACCTACAATATGTTAAAAATCACTGTCACTAAAATTTGTATATATATATATATAAATATATATATACATATATATATACACATTTATATATATATAGATATATATGTATATATATACATATATGTATATATATATATATATATATATATATATATATATATATATATAAATATATATGTATATATATATATATGTATATATACATATATATATATATATATATATATATATATATATATATATATATATATATATATATATATATATATATATACATGTATATATATATATATATATATATATACATATATATATACATATACATATCTATATTTATGTACTTTTTAAAATGTCTGTGGACTCTCTAGCGGTCATAGTTTTATTCCGATTGGAATGAAATTTGGTATTTGAGGCGCTTTTGATATTTTAAAGGTCCAGTTCGTATGGGTAAAATCGGACGAGGGGGAAACACAAAATTTGGTATATCTCCCTTAATATTTGAAAAATCTAAAAGTTGTAGATACTATGTTTTACTGTAATTTTGTTTCTTATCTTTTTTCTGTTACACTAATATTTACAGAATTATTTACAATTAAAAATTGATGTTAAAGTTCTAAATATCTCTGTTCACATTAGAGTTTGAGAAAAATGATCAGGTAATGAAATGTAGCAAACTTGATTTTCTACAACTATACTCTTTATACATTTTTCGATTATTCTACGATTAAGAGAGATATTTAATATTGAGTGTTTGTTTGACACGAATACATGAAATATATTTTATTGTAAAAAAAATTCAACCGACTTCAAAAAACACAAAAAGTCACTACATTAAAAAGCTAAAAATAACAATTTACAGATTTAATCCAAAAGGCAATTCTTGCTCAAACCTATTACGTATAATTTAGTGTATGCAAATATACAAGGTATATTTGTGTATTTACACTGTGACGAGCCTATATGTATTTACACATCTTTTCGGAAATAAAATTTATTATTTATTATTATTATTAAGTTTGATCACGACTTTGTAACACTTATAAATATTGATCGTAGACATGAATGTTTGGTATATGTGTTCATAAAATTTGGCCATTTCCGCATGTCCGTCTGTCTGACTGTGGACACGATAACTCAAGAACGAAAAGAGATGACGAACTGAAATGTGTTCTAAGGCAAAAAAGTAAAGTCGTTAATGGGCAAAATCGGACTATGTTTGGGCAAAACTGCTTATCGTTGAAACCATTGGAACGTGTTTCCCTTCGCTCGGGGAGGGAGGGGGGTATATATACATCTTTGAAACCGTAAGAGATAGAAAAACAATTTGTTAACAAAAAATCTTCATTTTAAAATAAACAAGTTTTGTTTGAAAAAAATTTTCATAATCTCACTAGTTTTCCCATAATTTGCGATTAAATGTTACTCGGAAAGAAAATTGTTAACAATTCGAATCCGCAGAATTGTTCAATCATTGATATACAACTCAGTATATACTGGGTATTCAAACATTTAACTCAGTTGGCTATTACTTTACAGTCGAACATAGAATCTCCTCCTTTTTCTGGAGTTAGTTAAAATTTGTGTTGATTTTGCCATTTCCACAGAAGCTCTAATTCTATAAGATAACTATAAAATTATTTAAAATTTTGTTTTAATTTTGAAATGTTAATTTTGATTGTCGTTTCCGTAGTAACTATAAACTATAATCGTTATATATCGTTCTATTTTGGCTATTAATAAATTTAATTTTTCCAAATACTAAAGTCATATCAGATATTATATTTCATTTTGATCACACTAAAATTATGACCGCTAGAGAGTGATAATGTACTCAAAGGAAATTCGCTAAGAGTTTTTTCCCTCAAAACAAGAGTGTTTTGTGACCAACGTATTTCTCTGGTTTTTCTTTGTTAAATAGTGGTGGGCGGTGTGTAGTGTACTTTCTACTAAATCTCAATTTACTTTCGTATGTAGATACATTTGCGTACACACTACATATTACCTGAGTTACCTCGGTAACTACTAACAAACTATCATTCATTCCATTATTTACAAGCAAAATAAACGTTTCGTTTCAAAAAATATTGTCTGTTTAATGATTTTTAGATTCGGATTTCAGCCCTACTTGGAATCTTCTCTCTATCTCCAACAACCTAAAAGCGTTTATTCCAACCTATTGTGACAAGAACATATCCGGATTATTGATCTTGATATTGAAGACGACACTCTCCTATCCAACATAAACTTCTGGTCCAAAGTAGTAAAATCGTATTTCCAAACGCTTCTTAAATCCAGAATCCAATGCAGTTGCAAACAAAAAAATCAAGGTTTTAATCGTAGCTTTCGCAGGCAACATAGTACCAAAACAAATTTCAATCTTGTATTGCAACAGAGCTGTAGAAATAAATACTCTTACATAATAGGTCTTCGATTCGGCCACGATACTATCCCAATACCTGTAGTAATCCATACACTGCCAAATGTGTGCACTGTGATGAAGCTTATAGCTCCCGATCCCTTGAATACCCCGAATACACTTCCCAAACAGCCTTCAAACGGCTCATGGTAACAGATGGCCTCATTTTTCATGAAGCCGCTAATCTGCACCACTCTCACTCCAAAAATAATTCACTGCCTTAGTAATTCCGACCTCTTTCCCCACGATTACCAGAACGAACATGTACATGACACAGCCTATCCGTACCATGAACCGCAATTCCTCCCAGGTAATAAAAGTTGGGGTCAACAAGCAAAATTTGCTACGCCTTCTCTTCTTGATTCTCTTATTTATTCCCGTGAATGTCAATCCCTTGTTATAAATGGACGTCTCCTGAGTACACTGCACAGCAAAAAAGTGGCGCACTTTGAAAAATTCATTTAAATTATTTTCTTTGGAATTTTTTTGCATATTAACTACATTTTTATAAATTTGTATATATTTTTGTTGATATGGGAGTAAAATTATAAATAAAAACCTTATAATTTACCCAAAAAAAATTAATTTAAAAAAAAGACAAATTTTCATAAATTTTATAATTTAAAAAAAGCATTTGATTTTGAGATTTTTGGAAGGAATTTAACTTTTAACAGTGGATATTCCCTCCTCTTGCTCTAATGGCTGGCTCAAGGCTTCTAGGCACACTTGTAATTGAGTTCGCTACGACATCTTGGATGATTATCTCCCATTCTGGCACAAAAGTTATTATGAGCTTCTGTGAGCTATCAGGAGGGTTAATTCTTCTTCTTATACGTCGGGCAAGTTTGTCCTTGAGATTTTCTATTGGATTTCACTCTGGTCTACGTGATGGCTATCTCAATGGCTGAATTTCGGTTGGTTTATTTTAATATACACCCTTTGGAATTGTTTTTCTACTGCTTCTGAGACTGCCCAAAGCCTCCGTAAGGATCCTAATGTTGTTACTTGTACAAAAACTGCCAGAAAAAGGCTTGATGAAATTAACTGACGACTCAAAAGGCCGGCCAAAGCACCAGTGACTTCTGTAAATTTTCGAAGATCCCGTCAAAAGCTCATAACCTGCAATTAAAATGAACGGAAGAATGAGTTCATTCCTCTTTGCAAATGAGTCTTTATATGCACTGTTAGATAAACACACAAGAGTCTATTAAAGAACATGTAAGCGTTACTTTGAATGTTGGATTTAATGAAGGAAATAGATTTAGAAAAACAATAAAAAAATAGAAGATCGAAATTTTGATTTTAAGATTACCACCACGAAGGACAGACTGAATTCACGTAGAACAACCTAGAGACGAACTTGTCCGACGTATAAAAGGATAAATTAAACCTCTTGGTAGCTCACAACAGCTTTAGAGCAGGAAAGGAGGTAATCACCGAAGATATCGAAGCGAACTTAATTAAAAATGTGCCTAGAAGTCTTAAGGCAGTCATTAAACCAAGAGAAGGTAATATCCACTGTTAAAAGTTTATTTCCTTGTAAAAACCTCGAAATAAAATATTTTTTTTAATTCTAAAATTTATGCAAATTTGTCTCTTTTTTTTTAAATTAATTTTTAATAAAATTGCACAACCGAATATTGAACCCTTAGAATCACATTTTCTAAAAACCCTCCAATTTGTAATTATGGACCTGTTGAAGTGATTGATTGATATGATAAATAATTATTATTTAAATAAATAATAAATAAGTGTTAAAGATATAATTGATCTTTATTAGATTGAATTATGACATATTATGTATATTTATATGTAAATTATCAAAGTTGTTAACATCCAAAGCAACCGTGATAATAGAGAGAAGTTATAGTTGTTAAGCAACAGATAAAAATGATAAATAAAATTATAATAATAATTTAATGAAAATGCGATACCGCTACATACTTCCCCCCATCAACTAATAAAGAAAAACGACTAGAAAAAGGTTATAACATAAAACAACCTTGTTCACTCGGAAAAAACTTTAATAGTTGATGTACATCTTAAAATTAAATACAAAGTAAATTAAGAAAAGATTAACATTGAAAAAAGTATGCAGGTTTTAGCCTGTCAATCGAAATAGAGGTAGGTTTGTTATTGATATCAATAACAAAAAATTTAGGAAATCTCTTGATAACAGAGAAAGGACCTCTATAATTACAAGATAGTGGAGGTTTGACATGATCCTCGCGTATAAAAACTTTTTTTGATGAATCTAAATCTTTGGGTAAAAATACATTTTTGTTGGTGAACTGTCTGGTAAAGAAAAATTTTGCATTTATCATTCTATTTTTCAACTCTCGAGTAGATTGTTGAACAGAATGATATGTATCAACGTTTTCTGAAAAGAAATCATATGGTAATCGAAGAGGAATCCCATATAAAATTTCTGCAGAAGAAAGGTTAATATCCTGCTTGACCGAGGAGCGCAAATTTAGAAGTACCCAAGGTAAAATTTTGTACCAGTTATTATTTTTTTGACAGCAATTTAAAGAAATTTTGAGTGACCGGTTAAACCGTTCAATAATACCGTTGCTGTTAGGGTGATAAGCAGTAGTGGAAATATGCTTGATCCCTAGAGAAGACAAAAAATATTTCCAAATATGTGATTGAAATTGTTTAGCTTGATCAGTAGTGATCCTCGTAGGTAAACCAAAACGCGAGAACCAAGAAGCAATCAAATTGTTAATAATTTCTTCCGACGTGATAGTTTTGATTGGAATAGCCTCGACCCAACGCGAAAAACGATCAATGATAGTGAAGATATACCGATATCCTTCACTAGGAGGAAGAGGTCCAACAATATCTAAATGTAAGAAAGAAAATTTGATACTTGGTTCTTCAATTGGCATAAAATCACTTTTAGTGTGACGAGTGATTTTATTTAATTGGCAGATCGGACATGATCGAGTCAAATTTTTGATTCGCGAAATAAGATTAGGGTTAAAAAAGAATGTGCGTACTTTTTTCAAGGTTTGTCTAATTGATGGATGACCAAGATTGTGGACAGCTTTCCATACATCTTCTATATCAATGTCAGGTACGAAGATTCTGGGAATTTTCAAAGAAGTCTCCACATAAACCTTAAAAAGAGAATTCGGAGGAGTACGAATTTCTAAAGAATATTTTGGATTTTTTAACAAATTAATAAGAAGAGGATCACATTTCTGGTGATCAGAAATCTTCTTAATATTAATCAAATCAATACCTGAAGGTAGTGAAATTGTATTAATTCGAGATAAACAATCAGTCGGAATGTTTTCACTACCTTTAATGTATCTAAGATCAGTTGTATATTGACTGACAAAGTTTAAATGACGTATATCACGATTTAATAAATTTTCATTACGAGAATTAATAGCATTTATTAAAGGTTTGTGGTCAGTCTGAATAAAAAAATTTCGATTTGAAATGAAATGACGAAACTTTTTTATGCCAAAAACAATAGCTAATAATTCTCTTGAAAATGTACTATATCGTCTTTCAGTGTCTGTCAGTTTTCTTGATGTGAAAGCGAGTGGCTTCCAGACGTTATGAATTTTTTGTTGCAAAACTGCACCAATGCCAGTACCGGAGGAATCAGTGAGAATGCAAGTTTCAGCGTTCGAAACAGGATGTGCTAATTTAACAACATCAATTAATTTTTGTTTAGCTAAATTAAAAGCTGAAATTGCACGTTCATCAAGAATAACTGACTTCGTTGAAGTTTTACCGTGTTCAACAAGTTTATTCAATGGAGCTAAAATGTCACCACAATTCCGAATAAAGCGATTATAAAAATTAATCATCCCAAGAAAATTTCGGAGTGATTTTTGATCGTTCGGAATAGGAAAATTTGAAATAGATTTAACTTTGGAAGGAATAGGGGTGATTCCTTCAGAATCTACGTGATGTCCTAAAAAATCTAATTTTGTTACACCAAAAATAGATTTCGAAGAATTTATTAAAATTCCAGCTTCATTGAGAATGTTGAAAACAGTTTTGAGATCTTGAGTGTGTTTTTCTTCGTTTTCACTCGCGATTAAAAGATCATCAAGATAAGTGAAAACAAAATCTACATTTCTGAATAAATCTGCCATAAATCTAGAAAAGGTTTGAGCTGCATTGCGTAAACCAAAAGGCATTCTCAAAAATTCAAATAGACCAAAAGGAGTGATAATGGCAGTTTTCGCGACATCATAATCGTGTACAGGAATTTGATAATAAGCTCTTTTTAAATCAACTTTAGAAAAGATCTTTTTATCATTTAATTTTACATTGAAATCATATAAATGAGGAATTGGATATCTGTCAGGTACCGTGATCGAATTCAGTCGACGATAATCACCACATGCACGAAAAGAACCGTCCGATTTCTTTTTCATGAGAAGAGGTGATGACCATTCAGAATCCGAAGGTCTACAAATACCCAAATCTACAAGTTCCTGAAAATGTTTTTTAGCAGCTGACAACTCTTCAGGACATAGCCTGCGATATTTAGAAAATATTGGATAAGAGTTTGTCACAATGCGATGTCGAGTATTATGTTTAGCATTAAGATTGAATTTTTCTGATTTGGTTAAATTTGGAAAAGAATTTAAGATTTCCGTAAATTGATTTTGAAGTGAGATCACTTCAACGCATGAATTAATAGGTTTTAATAATGTTTGATTTTTAAAATCGATATTCAAATTGAATTTCTTTAGAAAATCTAAACCTAGAATGCCATGAATTACATCCCCAACAATGAATTCATGACGAAAAACCAAATCATTTCCAAAATTGAGAAAAATTTCAGAAGTACCAAAAGTATTAATTTTAGTATTGTTTGCTGCAATAATTGAAAAAGGTAAATTTGTAAATTTACATGATTTACAATACGACTTTGGAATCACAGATAGTGAACTTCCAGTGTCAACTAAATATCGAGTACCTTCATGTAAGAGATCGTACATGAAGATTAAGTTATACGATGATGATGTTGTGTTATTGAATTGGGTTTTTTTATTGACAGAGCTACTGACCAACTCAACAGAAGCTCTTAGAATTTTTTTGAAGTTTTATTTGAATTTATACATGGAGTATTTAATTTACAAAAAGAACAAGGAAAAACACACTTACGTGCTTTGGTACCATATTTATTATGATACCAACACACAGACTTCACCTGAACTTTGTGTAAATTGGTTTTTGGAGTATATTGGATCTTTGAAGGTGACTTTTTTGAATTTTCCAGTTCAGTAACTTTATTTTTAAGAATATTTAATTCTTTATTTAACATAAAATTATCTGTTTTATGAATTTCTGAAACTGGAAAAGAACTGATATTAGATACAGAATTTAATTTATAAATATCATTAGCGAAATTAACAATAGTTTTCAGATCAACATTATTGTCAACGGTGACAAGTTGAATTTGAATTTGTGTGTCTAATTTACCAATGAATAATTCACGAATGAAATGTGAATCAAGATTTAGACCACTTGATAGGGATATCATTGTATTATATAATAATTGAGGAGTATCGAAATCTTTTTGAGATAAATTTAATAATTTATTTAGACGATCTTTACGAGAAAGTCCAAAAGTTTCCTTTAGAATATTTTTGAGTGTATCAAACTTATTTTCTTGTGGTGGATTTACAATAATATCTTTAACTACGCAACAACAAGGGACCCTACTCTTCAACCTTATCTTCAAAAAGTGTGGATTTTGTCATCTTCAAATCCTTTAATGATACATACGTAGCCTTCTAAACAATAAACCTAACCTACTCAATCCTTTGAATACACATTTTATCCATATAGCTCTTCTATCAGAAACTTCGAAGCATTTGCTCGTATCAGGGGATATCATGTATATACTACAATCATTTTTCATTCATCTATTCTTCCCCAAATGACACCTTTACAATCCCCATCCCCAAACATCCAGACCATTGGAATATGTATTGATGACATTGCTTTTATCTCAATTTACAATCCTCGTAACAACCCTATTCCTGCAAACCAATTAACCAATCTCCTCTCCAGCGCTTTCCCTTTCGTTCTCCTTGCTGGAGATTTGAATTTCCACCATTGGTACAGGATAATTTAAAAAATAACAATAAACCTATTTGAATACATGAATATTTAAATATTAAATGCAAAGATATAATGGAATCATGCCAATGGAGTTTTTACACCGTAATCCTCAAAAATAGAATCGATCTTAATTATTTTTTAAACGTTTTTTTTTAATATACTATTTGAAATCAGAAAAATTTCAAAATTAAAAATTGGAGGACTGACTTATCCTGAGGGTGCATGCCATCCCATTTCGCTGGTGAAAATTTTACATTCAAAATGATCCCACAAATTGATAGAGTAATTAATTTTAAGCAGTAATTAATTTTAAGCAGAGATGTGCAAGCTTGTGTAGAGGTAGATGATAATTATAATAAATAATTATTATTTAAATAAATAATAAATATATGTTAAAGATATAATTGATCTTTATTAAATTGATTTATGACATATTATATATATTTATATGTAAATTATCAAAGTTGTTAACATTCAAAGCAACCGTGATAATAGGAGGAAGTTATAGTTGTTAAGCAACAGATAAAAATGATAAACAATATTATTATAATAATTTAATAATGAAGAAGCGATACCGCTACATACTTCCCCCCATCAACTAATAAAGAAAAACGACTAGAAAAAGGTTGTAACATAAAACAACCTTGTTCACTCGGAAAAAACTTTAATAGTTGATGTACATCTTATAATTAAATACAAAGATAATTAAGATAAGATTAACATTGAAAAAAGTATGCAGGTTTTAGCCTGTCAATCGAAATAGAGGTAGGTTAGTTATTGATATCAATAACAAAAAATTTAGGAAATCTCTTGATAACAGAGAAAGGACCTCTATAATTACAAGATAGTGGAGGTTTGACATGATCCTCGCGTATAAAAACTTTTTTTGATGAATCTAAATCTTTGGGTAAAAATACATTTTTGTTGGTGAACTGTCTGGTAAAGAAAAATTTTGCGTTGATCATTCTATTTTTCAACTCTCGAGTAGATTGTTGAACAGAATGATATGTATCAACCTTTTCTGAAAAAAAATCATATGGTAATCGAAGAGGAATTCCATATAAAATTTCTGCAGAAGAAAGGTTAATATCCTCCTTGACCGAGGAGCGCAAATTTAGAAGTACCCAAGGTAAAATTTTGTACCAGTTATTATTTTTTTGACAGCAATTTAAAGAAATTTTGAGTGACCGGTTAAACCGTTCAATAATACCGTTGCTGTTAGGGTGATAAGCAGTAGTGGAAATATGCTTAATCCCTAGAGAAGACAAAAAATCTTTCCATATATGTGATTGAAATTGTTTACCTTGATCAGTAGTGATCCTCGTAGGTAAACCAAAACGCGAGAACCAAGAAGCAATCAAATTGTTAATAATTTCTTCCGACGTGATAGTTTTGATTGGAATAGCCTCGACCCAACGTGAAAAACGATCAATGATAATGAAGATATACCGATATCCTTCACTAGGAGGAAGAGGTCCAACAATATCTAAATGTATGAAAGAAAATTTGATACCAGGAAAATTTGATACCTGAATAACGGAATATCATTGCAATTGAAGGAGTTATGAATTATTTTATGTACTAGTACCAAATCATTAGAGTATCTTCTGCAGAGTAGTGAAGAGAGATTTAGGAGTGATTTAATGTCGGAGTAAGAAGCAGAGAAGTCTTTTAATTTAAATCTTATGAACCGCAAAAACTTGTTTTGAACAGATTCGATGTGCTTCGTGTGGTAGAAATAGTAGGAAGTCTATCTGGGAGAATTGTAGTCAAGATGGTATAATTAATCAAGGCAACAAACCTATTTTTATTTACAGAATTCAGCAAGAAGTCATAGATGTAATACAGAGTACCGATGAAATCAGTGAAAAAATCAAGAAATGGCTAGTATCCGATGAACCTTCTACATCACGGATCATAGACAAATCTATTACAATGTGGAGGTAAAAACAAACCAGAGTAATATAATTCGACACTAAAGTTCAAACTCGCCACAATCCCGACTAAAGTCTAGTAAGTTAAAACAGTACTAGACATTGTGGTTACTTACTGCAACTGAGCTTCAGCATGCAATAAATAACGCTATCCAAGAAAGCTGCCAGGAGGTCTCAAAAGACATCAGCAAGTCAATTGCTGGTGGAATAAATACCTAAGGAATCAAAAGCAAAAAGTTCGCCAACTATTTAACAGAACAAAGAGGGTAGGGAGCTCGGACAATTACCTTGAAGTCCTTACTGAATTCAAAAGGTCTCTGAAAAAAGTCAAAATAAACTCATGGAAGAAACTCTGTCAAGATGTTGAAAACACATCAAAACACACTTGAAGCAAGACTCCATCGTGTCCTAGTGAAGAAACCCGCTGACACCATTGGGTCCCTACGTAAGCCCGATGGTGAGTACACTTGCTCCGGGAAGGATACACTCGAGACACTGGTTCGGACTCATTTTCCGGATTCGGTGGCAATGGGCAGTTTAAATTCTTCTCAAAGGCAGTTTAACCAAGACCTCCTACCGACTAACGAGGACTAGGGAAGAGCGGCTATTACCATTAACCGCTCAAAAAACGATTGGGCAATAAACTCATTTGACCTCTATAAAGCACCAGGACCAGACGAAATATACCCAGTGCTTTTACAAAATGGAGCAGTGCATCTTTTAACTCGGCTTGGTCACATATTCAGGGCAAGCCTAGTTACAGGTTATATCCCAACAGTATGGAAGCCAGTAAGAGTAAGCTTCTTACCAAAACCAGGGAGGCTTAACCACTCCACGGGAAAGGACTTTAGACCAATAGTCTGTCATCCTTTCTACTAAAGATAATGGAAAGACTAACAGGATTTCATTTAAGTCAAGGGGCACTGTCGAGAAATCCGCTTCATGCCAACCATCACGCGTATCAGGTGGAAAAATCCTATGAATCAGCCCTCTACAACTAAATATACAGGATTGAGGAGGGATTCGCAAGGAAACAGGCCATCTTGTGCGTGTTTCTTGACATTAAGGGGGCATTTGACAATGCCTCTTACAATACCATAGTTAATTCTGCATGTCAGCACGGATAAAAAGATACCTGTTGAAGACACCTTTTGCAGGTGGATAAAATCTATGCTGATAGGTAGAAGAATGCAAACTTCACTTCTTGGAGAGTCTGTCTCTGTGAGGGCCACCAAAGGATGTCCACAGGATGGTGTCTTATCCTCACTCTTGTGGAGCCTGACAGTGAACAGCTTACTGACGAACCTCAACTAAGAAGGATACTACACACAAAGATATGCGGACGACATCTAAGATTCACACAGAAATGGTGTATCAAACAGGGATTAAAAATAAACCTGGTAAGACCACACTAACTCCATTCACACGGAAAAGGAAGTTGGATAAAATAAAACCACCATCCTCTTCGGTGAAAGACTACAGATCGCAAGGGAAACCAAATTCTTAGGATTGATGTTCGATATGTTGGAATACTTTTTAGACCCCAAGATATATCTATCTGTCTATCTATGTTTGTTATGTCTTTTTTCATTGTAGGCCAAAAAACATGATCCCTTGGAATACGTAGTGTTCCATTTACACCTTTATGAACTAAATGACAGGCACTCAATACTGCTTCGACCATATTTGTTGGTACTAATATTCTGTTATTTTTTTATAAAAATCCATTTATGGTTGATAGTTCTTTGTATGTCCAATGTTTTTCTAGAATTTTTGGATCATTCTTTTTTTTTGATCCTGGTCATCCTTTTAAAATCATTGCTTTTAACAGTTTCATTTCTTCGTTATTTTCTAGTTGTTCTTTCATTTCCATTTGTTTTTGTTGCGAAAATGGAATGATGACATGAATTTGTAATACGCTTTTTTTTCAATTGGTTTTTTATCGGAGCAGTCCTTATTTAAAGTATCTGCTATTGCGGTCGAAAGTAAAATTATAGCTTGATGATAATTAGTACCTTTGTTATTGAACGAAAGTGAAGAGCATGATGCAATATTTTGCAGCGGTAATGCGGGATCACTTGTACTTATAGACGGAGCGTCCATAGAAGTACTTGACCCTGAAACTCTTTTCGTTCAATAGGTATAGGGGTTTGATATGGTGCAGCATGTAGTGACCAATGATGCCTCTGAAAACAACGTTTTTCAGACGCTTTGAGGGCATTTTCCAGCTTGATGGCTGCTGTTCAAACAGTTGAAACATAACCGCCTACCATCAACAAACTGTCGTCGACGTTTTTCGTCAAGCTTTAAAAATTTAAAACATTTTGCTTGAAAATGTGGTCGCGAAATATAGGAAACGATTGGAATTCTTGTTGTTTTGCGATTCTGTAGTAGTACAAACAATACTTTTCTTGTCATGTTTTGTAAAAACTATTTGATCTTGGTGAATAAACCTGCGATAATATTTCCCAAGCCTGACACCGTTGATTCAAAGACCGTTGATTCAAATTCACGGTGAGTTTCAAAGTCAAGCTTTTGTGATAAAAAATAGACTAAAAATACGTCCAATAGGTAGAAAATGTGGTCGCGAAATATGGGAAACGATTGGAATTCTTGTTGTTTTGCGATTCTGTAGTAGTACAAACAATACTTTTCTTGTCATGTTTTGGAAAACTATTTGATCTTGGTGAACAATTCTGCGATAATATTTCCCAAGCCTGACACCGTTGATTCAAAGACCGTTGATTCAAATTCACGGTGAGTTTCAAAGTCAAGCTTTTGTCGTAAAAAATAAACTAAAACTATGTCCAATAGGGGCAACTCAAGTGACTTTAAGGAATTATAATGCTGGGAAAGTTCACTAACAAATTCACGCAAATTACTTCCTGAGGTTTTATTATAAATAACTGTTGACTATGAGTACCTTGTTATCAAATCCTTTGGGGTAATTAGCATCTGAGCACTCGATGTTTGAACACCAAAAGCCCCTCAAATACCAAATTTCATTCCAATCGGAATACAACTGTGACCACTAGAGAGTCGTCCACAGTCTGTTTTGGACAGCTTTTCCAATAGAGAATCAATGCTAAATATTATTTCCTATATAACTACACAATGCTTCATAAAGGAATAAAAATAGTGGGGTACTCTGTAGTTAGTAGTGTGTGTGTGTGTGTGCATATGTAATGAATAATAATATTATAATATAAATTAAGTGAGCATCACTAAATCCCCACTGTTAAATGACATCAAACCAACATCATAACACAAGCAGTCCAGATGTTTGTAATTATGTGTATGGATGTATGGTTTTACAGTAAATATTTTATTTATCTATTATTTAACATTGATTCCCTATTAGAAATTCATTTGAAAATAGACTGTATATATTGTAAACGTATATAAACGTATATATATATATATATATATATATAGATATATATATATATATATATATAGATATATATATATATAGATATATATATAGATATATATATATATATATTTATATTTATATATATATATATATATATATATATATATATATATATATATATATATATATATTGTGTGGTGTTGTTCACATGTACACCGCAGTTTCGACTTTATTTCTCGAAGGATTGTTCTTTGTAATTTCGTGATATAAATTATTAACACCACACAACTATTTATAAATTTATTTATTTACTGACGAATAACACAAATTACAAATATAAGATATTTTTTATAGTAGCAAGCAACCACATACACAATATAACGCCGGTCAAAATCAACAATAAATTCGCAAAATATGATGTATCTCTGATTTTTTAGTATGTTGTTTGGACCCATTAGGGCTATGTATATCCAAGTTTGCAACTCTCAAAAAGTTGTGGAAAAATTTTTACTCGCGAAAAACCGCAAAATTTTCGGACTTGTTTTAGATTCTGCTCTATATCAGAGCTCCGGTTGGGCTTAATTTGTCACAAATTTAATGTTCTTAAAAACCGTGTAGAGCTTTCGATGAAAAATGCATGGATCAGAAGATATAGAGCAGAATCTGAAACAAGTGCAAAAATTTTGCGGTTTTTCACGTGTAAAAATTTTCCCACAACTTTTTGGGAGTTGCAAACTTGGGTATACATAGCCCTAATGGGTCCAAACAACATACTAAAAAATCAGAGATACATCATGTTTTGCGAATTTCTCGATTTTTTGTGTTGATTTTGACTGGCGTATATTACTTACCGTGCTCTTGAAAACATACTACACTATGTATTTTTTGCTGTTTATTTTTTTCAATTGTTTTTTTTTTTTTTTTTTGGTTTATACAATAATTAATTAATTTTTAGTTTTTTTCTTCTCTTTTTTTACTTTACACATACATACATACATACTTGTAGTATTTGTTTTTATTTTGCTTATATTTGTAACGAAAAGACACTAACCCTGTAATAACTTACCGTTTAAATAAATAATAATAATAATTATTATTATTATTATTACACAATATTACTTGCTAAAAGGAACACAGTTTCTCACATTTGAATATAATTATCTATAGCATAGCTGGTCACAGTCTGTCTTCATGCAGCTCTAAGTGAGAGGTAGGAAGAGAGATAGAATAAATACAGAGTGTCCAGCAATTATTTTTTTTTTCTTTTTTGAATTAATTCTAATTTGAATTAGGCAATAGATTTTGAATATCGAAGATATTATTATGTTCTTTGGATAATTGAAATAAAAATTTCCATCCATTATTTAGTTTGCCTCAATATGATTACATTTATTCAAATATTATAAGCTTTTATTTAGTTTCACCTGTCTCGGTGTCTGTAATCGAATCTTGCAAGTTAAATTTGACCCACTTCTTCTTATCCTGCGGAGTTGAATTTTTACATGTTGTTTCAGTTCTGATGACAATGCATTTTTATGGTAAGCATGACCGGAATCGGAAAGAAGAAAGGGGGGTGTAGGGAGGGGGAATCACAAAATTTGGAATATCTATCTTAATATTGAAAAAATCGAAAAACGCATAAGAAGTAAAGTTGTAGAAAATTGGTTTTACTATAATTAAGTTTCTTATCATTTTTTTTTATTTCTCTAATATTTACAGAGATGTTGATGGTCGGCCGCCGCAAAATGGCGACTTATAATTTTCACATTAACCTAGGCTTGGGTAAAAAGTATCGATATATCAAAATATCGATATTTTTTGAGAAAATAATCGATATATATCGTCGATATTTTAATTCTCAAAATATCGATATTCGATAATTATTTCCGAGTATCAAATTTGTATCAAATTCGATATTTTTTTAAGAGCTCAGTACATACATACGTACTGAAAACAACAAAATCCGGCAATGAAACTGATGATGCTGCGTATTTTAATAAAAATAAAACTAATAAAACTGCCAGGATGTGTTTATTTTTTTCACTCTTGAATATTTTGACAGTACTTTTAGGTAACCATCACTTGGGGTAAAAATATCGATATATCGAAATATCGATATATTTTTTTTATTTGCCCATCCCTACATTAACCTATATGATATGGGTATCAAATGAAAGGGCTTAATGAGCGAAACACATTATATAACTTGACGTTATTCTAATTCCAATATGGCGGCCGCCGCAAATGGAGTTTTATAATATCCTCATAAACCCCTATGATATGGGGATCAAATGAAAGGGCTTGATGAGCGAAACACAGTATATAAACTGACATCATTCTAAATCCAATATGGTGGCCGCCACAAATTGAGATTTACAATTTCCACATTAACTATATATATATATATATATATATATATATATATATATATATATATATATATATATATATAAACCTTTCAAAAAGTAGTGACATCCGATCAAAAGCATAAATGTAAAAAAGGGCCTAGTTTTCGGGGAGATACTTTATATAATAGTGCTCCTAAGAGTGATGATATCCCAATTAAAGAGCCGAGCTATATTTATAAATTAAATAGTGAAAACTGAAATGTAAGAATGTAAGTGCAAAGTAAAATGAAAAAAAAATTTGGTGGAAATAATTTATTTCGTAAGTTTTCTCTTAGTATGTTTTTCAAATTTTATATCGCGGCAAGTAATTTGTTTTCTTTGATTCAAATATTTTAAATTAAAACTTATAGTGTCATTACTCAGTAGAATAATAATTATTTTTAATTCGGCTCTGAGTGAGAGGTAGGAAGAGAGATAGAGTAAATACAGGGTACCTATCAATTATTATTTTCTTTTTTTAATTAAAACATTTTCTGAATAAATAATAATAATACCAATCATTTTTTATTGATCACTATTATACAAAGTATATATATATAATACAAACAATACATTGAATACATACTTTGAAATTCTGGCATTCTGGGCGGGTAATTTGGGGCAAAAAATGTAACTTTTTAATATATTTGTGTATGAATAAAATGTAAAAGATATATAAATATTTTGATCCTTTACGTTTACCGCTTGACCATTAAATAAAAGAGGTAAATTTTTGCTAATAATTTAAATAGAATTGAAAAATAGTTTGTTTAGAGATAGCTGTAATTTTTTTTGATGGTTTAGATTTTTGGAAATTTCGAATAATTTTCCTAAACTATTACGTATCGGAGAACTTATAAACAATTATTTTCCTTATTAAATTATTTTATCTGCGTAGGGGGTATAGTGTCATCGGAATTTGATGACACAGGATACAATAAACATGCTAATGATAAGGCTGGGGGGGGCGGGGTTTTGTTACTGATTTCTCAATGGTTAAATTTTACATACAGTGGGAATTTAATGTTAGCTTACTCAACCTCACAGAGTTTCTTCGAGTTAGTCTACTTTGAATTGAAAAAGTGAAAAGTACTATTCGTGCTAGGCAAAATTATTTTTCGCATAATTTCTTTTTTCAAAAAAAATAAAAGTAGTGATTTTAGTGAATCGGTAATTTTACAATTTAATAATCGATTTAAAGATTTCGAAAATATAAATATAATGAGTGATTTTATAGTGGCCCCTTTTAATAGAAAATTTAAAATTCCCGCTTTAATAGAAATTTTTCTCAAATTTTTACGGATTCCAATGATTGCGCGTTATTAAACGAAATGATTACCCTTCCAACAAATTATAATTTATTAGGAGCCATGAACACGAGCACAAAAAGTATTTGGGAGATCGTTGCAGCAAACCCATCTTCGTTTGAATATCCGGAATTATTAAAAATAAATAAATAAAGAACTTGGTAGTTGTTTCGCATCTTCTTATCTATTTGAATCGGGATTTTCACGTATGAAACATATAAAATTAAATAAACTATGGGGCAATAATGTAACCACCCTGTATTGAAACATCGTCCTGTCTTACTTCAAAACATACCTCTCTTGCTTACTCTCACTCAGCTTATGGAGTGCCCAGTTGCTCTGATGAGCAACCCATGCCCACCTCTGAATTTTATACATGACGTATTTTACGTCGAGTCTTTAGGCGCCATCTGTGTACCTATGATGGAACTTTTGGTATCGTAAATCGTAAATAAATAAAAATTAATTTGTTCTATCTAAGTTCTTCACCTTTTACTTATTATCAATTATCAGTGACAAAATATTTACCGGTGACTCTGTAATCGAACTTGTGCCGTATTCTTTAACTGACAATTACACTTTAAACATCGAACAATATTTTTACTATCCAACTTTTCAATTACAAAATCATTTTCTTTTAAGAATGATTAATATATTTTTTTTTAAACAAACTCATTTTGATACAACTCAGTTGAAAATATGGTTAGAATTTTGAAATTGTGTAATTTCAAACGATCACCGTTAGATGACACAAAAATCGATGTATAATACCAAAGAATACAATACACATAGAAGCGTATAAGTACGATTTTTGTGTCACTTAAAATTTTTAGTGTGTATGCTGACCACTAGATGACAATAGCTGTTCGATTTAAGTATTTATTGCCATTATCAGCACAACCAACTGTACTTAGTACCAGTTACCCGGATCACATCGAAGCGGGGATGTACTTCAAATTTATATTAGAATCCACCAATTTAAACGAGAATCCACCAATATTGATGAAACTTTTATGATTTTTAAAATTAATTAGTCAGAATTTTTTAATTTTTTTTTTACAAGCTGTATATAATATTAATATTTGTTATATTTAAAAAACTTATATTTAAAGCGTATTCTTTTAAAATAGCAACTGAAACTACAAAAACAAATATTAATACAGCTTGTAAAAAAAAATTGAAAAATTTTGAACAGCTATTGTCATCTAGTGGTCAGCATACACACTAAAAATTTTAAGTGACACAAAAATCGTACTTATACGCTTCTATGTATATTCAAAGAATACAATATACATAGAAGCTCATAAGTACTATTTTTGTGTCACTAGAAATTGTGAATTTGAGCGTGACCGCTAGATGACAATAGCTGTTCGATTTCGGTATTTAGTGCAATTAGCAGCACAACCAACTGTTGTATTCTTTGTGCATATTGTATCCGACCAAAAACATAAATGTAAGAAAGGGTTTCGGGAAAATTTAAAATTAACACGGCAAGTTATTTTTTCTGATGAGTTCAAATATTTTAAAACTTGCCGCGTTATATAAAATTTTAAAAACATACTTAGGGAAAACTTACGAAATAAATTTCAACCAAACTTTTTCTTACATTTAATCAATTTACCCCTCATTAATTTTTTTTGGTTAATAGTTTACCGAGTTTACTTTGTAAATAGCTCGGCACTTTAATGGGATATCATCATTTTTTAAAGAGCAACTATTATATGAAGTCTAGAGATATTTACTTTGTAAATAGCTCGGTTCTTTCTTCCATATCATCACCTTTTAAGAAGCAACTATTATTTGAATTCTACAGCTATTTACTTTGTAAATAGCTCGGTCCTTACTCTCATATCATCACTTTTTAAGAAGGAACTATTACATTAAGGATTTTCCCGAATACTTGACCCTTTCTTACATTTATGTTTTTGGTCGGATACAATATACACAAAGAAGACAGTTGGTTGTACTAATGGCACTAAATACCGAAATCGAACAGCTATTGTCATCTAGCGGTCACGCTCACAATTCACAATTTCTAGTGACACAAAAATTGTACTTATGAGCTTCTATGTATATTGTATTCTTTGGTTACGCGTAACTACCCATCCGTGCTCCGAAACTTTTAATTTAAAAATGAAACTTTTCAGGTATACCAACGTAATTTCGGATCAAGCCACGTGGTGAACACTGACGAGAACTGTATTGCCGGCCGAACACTCGGCGAGAGTATACACCAGAGCCACTCGCGGCTCCTCGCCTTACGAATGTCTCGCCGAGACATTCGTCGAGTATGTACTGCCGGCATAAAAGTTAATGTGATATTTGTATTAATTTGTGTTAATTAATCGTTATGTTAATTTTCGGCTGTTCGTTTAATTGAAGTGGCAGCCTTAAATTATTAAATCCCTATTTTTACACATCACATCGATCCAGAAAAGGCGTCGACAATTACAAGTGGTAAAAAAATGTCTACTTTAAATACACATAACGTAATTTTTTAAGGTATAAACCTATACTCGGATTACAGTTCACATCTTGATTAACGGGAGGATATCACGCTCATCCTATGAGAATACTTACACGTCCTAATATTACTGGATCAATATATGTATATCTTTTTCTATTACTTTTGTATTTCCCCATTTACGAACTTCGCCTCATTTTTTAGCGTCAAAACACACACACAAAATTTCAGAATACTAATCTTGTATATACTATGTGTACAATAAATTACTTTATTATTAAATTTTTCCGTTCTAATTTCCATAGAAACTAGAGTCGACAAAATCATTTGAGGACATTTCTAGCAACATAAACGTTCTTTTTTGCCTAATTATAATAAAAAAATACTTTTAACGACGCGTCGAGACATCTAGCGATCGAAAGTCAAACGTTATAATGACTTAAGGTCACCTATATACAAGATATAACAACCATAATTTAAAAAAAGTGAAACTTCAATCTGTATTATTTATTATTATTTATTCACTCATCCTCACTGAATCGTTCTTACTTTTATCAAAATGTTTTTTATGTGTACCTCAAAATCTCAAAAGCCATTTAAATTTCAGAAGTGTCAGAAACGAGTGTCTTAAGATAAAATGAAATTGTGACATAGAAATTATGAGAATTACATTAACTAGAATTTTGTCTACGTTTCTGATAACTGCTGTATTATTAATTTTTTGGATTGTATTACGTGATACAATCCATCAAAATACAGGGATTGTTAGAATATGTAAACGAACTGAAGAATTTCAGACTGATTTGCACGATCTAGCATTCCGGTTAGATGTTTTAAATATCTAAAATGTTTATATTCTCTAAAATGATAATTTATTTTTTTGTTTCAGAACACATTCAATATTAACAAAATTTGCCTTGACACATTTCTTATGTTATGGTGCTTTATGGGGACAGATCAGATTGTCAAAAACACTACCTTGGGAAACTGATATCGAAATTTGTGTTTTAAACGAAGAAATAACGGCCATAGAAGAAGCTCAAATATATCGAGCATTCCAAAAAAATGGCTTAGTTATTCAATATATGTCTTCTAATGGAGTATATGTTATAAGTGATCCCACATTCGAAGAGGGGAGAATAGAGTTATATGTTTTTGAACTTAATATTTTGGTAAAAACGTATTTTTTAATATAATAGACTAAGTATTAAATTTGCAATTTATACATCGAGACTCTAGCCATATTCATTTTAAAGTATTTTACCAAGCTTTTACTATTACTTTGTAGCTGCGTTTTATATTGACTTTAAAATTTACAAAAATAGTAACTAATTTAATATAGTAAAACTTTTTAATGTTTTTTTGAGAGGACAAGACGAAAAATCCGATTCATTAAATACCGTCGTCTTTGTCATTAATAATCGGGGATTCTAAACGAACCGAAACTGCAACCGTTTGAAATAAACAAATATAAGCTGATATCAAAACCGACTATTTTACTTGAAAAACCGATTTTTAATCGTTATATTTTTTTGTGTATGACAAGGTAAATTTGAATTTTTTGCCGGAATACTACACTATATTTATTCCACAACGTCGTTCGACCTGCACTTTGAGTGAGTTAGCCTGAGGGAGAATCGCCTCTTTTAAATTACGTGACGAATCGTGATCACGCTGTTGTTTTCTTAGTAAATAATGTTTATTCACTGGCATACGTATGGACTGCGGTTCCTTAAACCGTAAAACAAAAAATTCCAAATTGAAGCATACACTAGTCACTATACTGGCGGTGTAGGAGCGAGAACTAAATATTAAAAACATTATGTTTTTTTATTGGATGTAATTAAATTTTTCAATAAGTTTTCTTTATAATCTTTTAATCTGATACAAACGACCAAAATTTTTATGTTTATAGTTTAACTTGAATTATAGTTGGAACTTGGATTGGCTTGATTTTATAAAACTTACTATGAAATATTACTAAATAACCGTAACCAAAACCGTTTAACATTCCACAACCGGAGCGTCAATCAAAACCGTTACATTGAGTAAACGGTTAGAATCCCTGTTAATAATAGACAACATTTCTACTATACCCAAGTCAACGAAGGCCAAATTTCAATGAATAAAAATAATTCAGCGAATGCTTTGAAATTTTGTGATAATGTTTATACACTGGCTTGATATTGAACGTGTTAAAAGTCCTGAATAGTTGAAAATCTGAAATCGTCTCCACCTTAGTAAAACGGTGCATTTTTATGGTTTTTGTCGAATAACTTCTTAATTAACAACTTTATTAGAAAATAGTATTTACAAAAATTGAAGAGCATTAAATTCTCTATGAAATGGTTAATTCATTTTTTCGAATAATAGAATAGAAATAATCTGTATTTGCAATAAAACTTACAGTGGTTGAAACAATAACATAAACAACAACAATAACGGTAAAATAATAACAACAACAGTAACAATAACATAAAATAATATATCAAATATAATGGCCATAATACAATATATAAAATAAAAAGTATACAATAAATTCCTAGATGAAGTTTGAATAAACATTTAAACAAATGGAAATCAAATAGTTATTAAGTTAACCAACTCAATAACTAAAGCGTTCAAATTAGAATAAAAATTAAATTATTAAAATTAAAGGCAAAGTGTTAATCATGGTTTAGAGAGAGGGCTGATTAAGAATTAATTTTCGAGGTCTATTCGTTTAATACGAAGCTTCTTATTTTTAAAGCACTACTTACGTAATAGAAAATATTGGTCCTTTAACATATCTATTATTTGTATATTTGGGTCTTTATCTTTTTGAAGATATTGATCGAGGTAGAGTTTTCGATAATAGGAATTTATTGGACATTCTAACATGAAGTGGAATGTTGTTTAGTGTACTCTCAGACAATACAGTTCGCACCGCTCTTGCTGATTTATTTTTTAATTGGAGTTATTAGCTTTAAGTTTGATCATATAGCCACCAGTTACTCTGAGCTGGCTTATCAGCTTAATTTTTTTAAATTTCAGGTACTCCTGAGTTTCTTCCAACGAGATAATATATTTATATATGGGACTGTAACTTGATTGTAGTATTAGTATCTTTCAGCGAAAGATGTTTACGGTACCGTTCTGTTAATGTTTCCTCTATTAGTCTGGCAGTTTGATAATCAAATAGATCATTGGCCCCTAGTGTATATAAAGTCTCCCTGACTTGACTTGCCCAGTTTTGCTCAATGAGCGTGCTACCATTACGGTCTAGTATTAGTAGTCTATTATAACAGATCTTAACCATTCGGGTGTCATCCATCTTCAAAACTTATATCCAACATATGATTATTCTTTTAAATGCTATTTTTTCGAATAAGTTGCTTAGTTATAGTACCAAATTTCATTGATGTGGAAAAACAAAAATAAATTTTGCGTAATAAATATTAGTTTCTGTTTGCAGAGAAACTTTTGAAACTCCAATCTTTCTATCCATAATTAAAAACCATAAAAATGTATGCTTGTTTTAAGATGGCGGCGATTCCGAATCTTCAACTGTTCAGGGATTTAACACGTTCCATAGTAAGCCACTATAAACATTATTACAAAATTACAAAACTGTTTTTTGAATTTGATAGATGTGTCGAAACAACTGGTCGAAAACTCAATTTATCATAGAACAATGCAGTTCTCGATTTTGTGATTAAATCAATTTTTTAGAACAAAATTGTATAATACTTTTTGCATAATTTAAGTCTGTCTCTCAAATTCTCTTTTGGTCTGAAGATTTACGTCAAATTATCAAAATTGTACACTGAAAAATTAGTAAACACTATGTTAAAAAAAAGTTATTTTAGTAAATACTTTGTTTAATGCATTAAAAAAAATTTTATTCCTTTTGGTACTGTATTTTATGATCTTTATGAATGCTGCAGGGAAAATCACACTATTTGCATGTATCAAAATCCATTAAAATTATACTCGACTTATAAATTTCTGAAACATTTTATTTTAAATATTTTGTTTTAGACTCAAATGTATAAACGAATCGGTTGGAAACGGAGAGTTCTTCCACCAGATTGTAAAGCAATGAAATCATTAGAATGTTTTCCACCAAGGCTAATAATGCCACCGCTTCCAAAGAAAGAATTTGGTGGTTATATATTTCCAGTACCGAGAGAAGGAATTGAATTGCAAAAGTACCATTATGAATATAATTGGTGGAAAGAAGTGAAACCAACAAACTGTTTTTAACTTTAAAACCAACCAACGTGATATAGGAAAAGCTTTTTACATTTTTACAATGAATTACCTCACATTCAAAGTTTTGTTATTTATTATTTAAAATTAGTTTGAAACTTTCGCATATTAAGTATGTACATATATATTCTTTAAAATAAAGATGTTCTGAAAATAGTTTTTTTAAAGAGTATTATGATGATATTCAAAATTTTTCTTTTGAATAAAAGAAAGTTCATAAAAGTTGAACCAGTTGAAACATTCTGAGTGTTACTGTATGTAATATACATATATTTAGTAATATTTACGCTTAGAATGTAACTTACTGGTTCAATTTTTATAAACGAGAGTGTATATATCTAAGGTGGTTTGGTTGTTATAGCTTTACGATCTTTTCAATTTTTACAACAGAAATTATGAATGTGTAGTAGTGGACTCGCTACTAAATCTCGATTTACTTTTATATTTAGTTACCTTTGCGGAATCACTACGTTAGAATGTTATTTAGTTATCTCAGTAACTATTAGCATATCCGCTGACGATATATCTCGTACAATTTTACCATAAAGATGAAAATGCTGTAGCTATGTCTAATTAATTGAACTCATTCTACCTACGTGTGAGATTTGTTTTAATTTATACTGCTGTAAAACTACTGTGGGACAACCACAGCATGATAAAAGCAGTAAATATTAAAAGGTTATTCTTTACATAAAATAACAAAAAAATATTTATTATTACATGATTTTATTTTATTTCAAAGTATAACATTATCTGAATTTAACTACAAATATAAAGAGTACGAACACCGTTTTTATTTTCTTACTCAAAATGTAACCAGTGCTAATAGCCAACTTTAATGATACAACCCAAATCGGTTGAAGCGATTAATCCCAACGAAGCATTTTATAAATATGCTCACATTGTCATATAATATACAATCCTATAAATAAATGAGTGTATTAAGTATAGCTACCAAACGTCATAATTTATGAGTTATTGTTAATTGGCATATTATGCCAAGTTGCATGCGCCATTTGATATCAAAATAGAATCGTTCTGGTGAACGATTAAAGAACGTTAAAGAATGCTTTTCATGATCTTAAATAGTTTGGGTATAACTTTTGTTCGTTGATTTAATTAGAATCGTTTGAATTAGATTTATTAATGTTTAAAGACGTTTATGCATGAGGCTTGAGAGTAAATTAAAAAAATTTCTTTAGTGAATTGAATAGCTCAATTACGTAGTTATCCGAGCTCACTGCGTACGCTATATCGGGGCCTGGTGCCCGAGCAGCATGAAGTAAGCTCCCTACAGCTTGCTGATAAGGAATGTTTAGCATCTCTGATCTTTTTTCATCAGTTTTTGGAGACATACTATTTGATAAACGTTGACCAGGATCAAGAGGAGTAGAAACTGAGTTACAATCTGACATGAAAACGATTCAAAATATCTTTAAGATAACCCTCTTGATCAATCCATAATTTCCCTTTTGATCTATTTCGAGTTATACGGAACCCTAAGGCATTTGAAACTTTACCCAGATCTTTCATTTTGAATGCAGAAGACAATTGATTCTTTACGGTTTCTTTAACTTCATGGTTGTTAGAGAAAATCGTCTACATAGACCGCGATCATTAAAATGTTTTTAGATTCCATTTTAAAATATACACATGGATCTGTCTTTGAGCATTTTAAACCCATATTTATCAATACTGAGTGCAATTTTTGATTCCGACATCTGCTGGCTTGCTTTAGCCCATAAAGTGCCTTTTTAGTTTGCACACCTTATTTCCATCTCTAAAACCTTCCGGAGGAGTCATGTACATATCCTCAAATAAATCGCCTTGGAGAAAAGCTGTAACCGCGTCCATTTGATCGATTTTTAGGTAGTATTTAACCGCCATTGAGAGAAGGTACCGAATAGAAGTGTATCGTACTATTGGAGCATAAGTTTCCTCATAGTCAATTCCATATTTTTGGGAACAACCCTTGATGACTAATCGCGGCTTGTATCGTATTGATCCACCCGATATGGATTTGGCCTTGAAAACTCACTTTGAATTTAAAACCTTTTTGTCTGGTGGTATATCTGTCAAAACCCAAGTACTGTTTTCAATTAATGACTTCTACTCTTCGTCAATTGCTTTTTTCCAATACATTACATTTTGCGAATTCATTTTGTGCTAAAAAGTTACTGGATCTTCAATACTTTCAGCATGTGTAATGTATATAAAATCAGGTTATATATTAGGTTTTGGTTTCCGTAATGATCTGCGAACAGATTCCCCCTGAGGCATTCTCTCGTTCACAATATCTGGTTCCTGCCTATCATTGAAATCGTTCACGCTATCTTCATTCGCTCTATCTCCCACTTCAACAAATGTTTCTATAATTCGGACATTTTGTTGATCATAATTAAAACGAAACTTGTGGATCAGATTTGTTTGACATGTACCTATGTATTTTCAAAAAAAATTACATCCCGAACTTTTTTTAATTCCATTGGTTTTGGGTGAACTACTCTGAACCCTTATGCATATTCGCAATATCTCACGAATATATACTCCTCAGCTTTTGAATCCCATTTATTACGTTTTGAATTCGGAACATGCACCAAAACTTTACATCCGAAAATACGCAAATTACTTAGATCAGATTTTTTACCACACTAAGCCTATTCTGGTGTCATATTTGATAAGGCTTTTGTAGGAGACCTGTTTTTGAGATAATTTTCTGTACCAATAGCCTTGGCCCAAAGTTTTGTGTCTAGGTTAGACTCTATAAGCATACACCGCGCCTTTTCTACTAGAGTTCGGTTTAGCCGTTCAGCAACTCCGTTCTGTTCAGGCGAATAAGAAATTGTTGATTGATGATTAATCCCCAAGTTTTTTAAGCAAATTTCAAACTCTCTATTAAAATATTCGGTGCCGTTATCAGATCTAAGTACTTTAATTTTATTGTTTGTTTCATTTTCAACTAAAGTCCTATATTCTAAAAATTTGCTAAGAACCTCATTTTTATGCCGTAAAAAGTAAACATGTGATTTTCTACTAAAATCATTCGTAAAGGTAACAAAATACTTTGCTCCTCCAACTGATTGTACTTTCATTGGCCCACATACATCAGTATGCACTAGTTCATGTGTTCTTTTACTGCGATTGAAACTCGATTTGGGAAAAGGTTTTCTACATTGTGTAGGATATGCGGCTGCAGCCGACTATGATAGGAACTATGCCGATATTCATCTGGAGTTCGTGAAGGAAACTGCAGAAAATCTTCTCAAGCATAGCCGGTTACTTCGTTCTTGTCCATACGCCGACAGTTTAGTCAATTAACCGCCCCTTTTTTTCTTCTTTTTTTTATAATTGACAAACTGCCGATGTCGGGATTCGAACTCATAACCTCCCAGTTTCCAAGTACTGCATACTGCTTAGACATAACGCCTTAGACCGCTCGGCTACTTGGACTGATCCACCCGGGGATAGTGTAGCTTCCCAACGGTGAAAGAATTTTTTTAATCGGTCCAATAGTTTTGGAGCCTATTCAATGCAAACAAACAAATAATCAAATCTTTCCTCTTTATAATATTAGTATAGATTAGACTTTTCATAAATTTGCAGAAGTTAAAAGTGACCAAATTAAATTATGCCTTTTTCGACGAAAAATTATACACCCTATATATTAAAGTTTGAGAAAAAATGATTAGGTAATGAATTTAAGTGAAGTTTTCTATAACTTTACATCTCATAAATTGCTCGACTTTTCTAATATTTTTTCTTGGAAAGTTTTTTTCTTTGTATAGTAAGTAAATGTTATAAAATCTGACCACTAGACAATTAAGTTTGACGTCCACTTTGGGTGAATCAGCTCTCATTAAAATTTTGTGACTAGTCTTGATCACGCTGTTGTTTTCTTAGTTTATGTTTATATATTATCACTCATACATACTGCGGTTCCTTGTAGCGTAACACAAAACACGATCTATTGTTATGAAGGAAGTTTGATCAGACAAAAAAATGGTACTATTGATAATGATCAAAGTGGAATGGATTATTGTTAATTTCTGGAAAAAACTTATTATGATCGATAATTATTTCTGTAATTGTGCTAAGAAAAACGATGCATCAATTGTCTCTTCATTGATATTATAAGTATCCTCATTTTTTATAATCCAATCCACTTTGATCATTACCAATAGTACTATTTTTTCAATCAATAGGGTACTGTCTGATCAAACTTCATCACAATAGATCCTGTAGTATATCTATTGATACTGGGGAAACCACGTTAAAAAAATTCGCCAAGTACACTACCTCATAAGTGGTGCGGAAGTATGCGCATATTATGCAGTATACGACTTTTACAACTTTTGGAATCTCGATATCTTAGAAATGTGATTCGTAGGAAAAAAGTATCGGGATAATTTTTGGAGACAATTGCATGATCTATAACGTTTGCCTGACCTATTTCCACGATAACACTTACCGTTTAAGAGAAATAAGCGAAAAACAGAAATTTTTGATCTTGAATAAAATTTTTAGCAGAAGTAGGATCGGTGGGTACTTTTGATATTTTATGTATGTATTAAGACCTGTACCAATTTTCTGCTCTATGCGAATATTTCCGAAGTTACAATGTTTTTATGTTTGTTTTGACTGGATTAATTGTTCTTTTATTGGATGCAATTAAAAGCTTAATCTTCATTTTTCTATTAGTTTCCTTTATAATATAACCTTTTAATCTGGCATAAGTAAACAAAGTTTTTAAACTTTTACATTGTATTATAGTTTTTTTATAATATTTACTAAATATAATAAATTTCCGTAACCGAAACCGTTTTATTTTAGAATTTTAAAACCGAGACCGTAACCAAAATCGTTACATTTATTAAATTTGGGTTTAGGTTTCATTTTTATATCTTAAGGCACGGTTTATATGCGTGTATTGCAATAGCTTACGTTTGTATCAAAAAATGTAAGAGGACAATGCCCATGTTTATTTTAAATTTAAGGTTCATTAGTTTTGTTCATGGCAATGTTTGCGATAAATCTCATCGTTTGCTAAGATAATTGGGAAAAAACATAGAAGAGAAATAAATTTTAAGCGATAGCCAGCTATTTTAATATATTCCGCCAGAGCAATTTTGGTCTATGGCATGGTTTATTTAATTATATACTTTTAACTAATATTAAGTTCGAAGTGCTATATTGAATTTGTCAGTAATCAATTCCCAGATTGTTTTAAAGGATGAGTTGAAGTACTAAACTTGTTTCTTTATTAAAAATTATACAATTTAAAAAATTCCGCTTGTAATTCAATTAAATCAATTTGAATTATTTCAATCCATATGATTAAGCCTTAGAGGTGAATATGCACCAAAAAATGTAGATACACCACGTCGTTTTTCATAAGGCGTCGTAATTTCTCGAGTATAGTATTTTCTTTCGATAATCTAAAATTATAATTTATCAATTAATATATTGAAATAGTCACAACAAATGATTTACATATAATTTTTTGAACATAGGAAAATTGACACAGGTAAATAACATAAAAATAACAGATAATATTTTACATATTAAAATTATTGAAGATAAAATCCTTTGATTTTGGTTGAGAGTAACTGAATTGATTACTCATATTGAACAGACATTAGGCACCATTTGCAGCGATACCCTTAATGTCGTTAAATTAAATACAATGCATGTCATAAATCTTACCATTCATCACCAAAATCTATTATAAAAATATAATCTATTTTTTGATTGCTTTATTTCGTTGTTTGACATATGTTCTTCTTAATCTACGTTTTTGTAATATTATGACATATGATACTTTTCGGGAGGAAGTTTTTGGTCCTAAAACTTTTATTAACAGGAGTTGAATCTCGGACTCCTTTCTGGATAACTGCTTTGAGATTTTGTAGAAAATAGTCCTAGCCTGTGTATTGATTAGTTAAAGATGGTGCGCATTTTCTTTGAATAAATTCGGTACAAATCGATAGCAATTCGTGGATATTTAAATTTCTTTCAAATATTTTCATTTGACTCATTTGGTCAGAAATATATCACATTAGTAAATTCATATTGACGATGGCTATTTTATTATCGAAATATTATGCATTCCGTGATTATTGCATGCATACATTTTATTTATTTTAGTAAGATGATATGTAAGGGGTTTATTTTAAAATTTATAGTACCTTTAAAATTAAAATAGCAAATTTATTAAAATTTATAATACCTTATCAAAAAATCGACTTAAAATGACAGCATTTGAACTACCAGCAGCAAAAGATCGAACATCCAAAGAATCAATAAATATTTCATCACAGCCACATTGTTCAGCTATCTTATTTCTAGACTTTTGACATGTTCTCATTTTAGAATCTAACAAATCTGATTTAGAGCCAACAACTAAAATCGGAATCTGAAACAGTAAATTAAAATGTTTTATCTAGAGCACGGTAGCGCGACAGGATGGAGTTTAAGGGGCATTTGGCCTTCTCACTTACAGTGCTATTACTTATCGAAAAATCAGAGGTGATTTGACCCTGAAATATCTTCTGAACGAAACGAGCAACAGTGATTTTCCGAATATAAGCTATTTGGGGAATTATAAGGTACTGTTTTTTCAATGATCGTTCACGAATTAACCGTTAAAAAGTTATTTCACTTCAAAAATGCAAAATTCGCGGTAACGCCTTAAAAAAGCGTGTATGATCTATCATAATTCTACGCTACTTCCAGATATCCTGTAAAGTTGATATTTGGCATACAGGTAGATCTAGTACCCAAACCGACGGGAAAATTGCGAAAACTGGAAATTTGTATCGGAAAAAAGGAAATTTTTACAATTTTCGTTTTAATTATTTAACATTATAAAGCAAATATCGATCTGATATCCATCTGATTCGTTGTTATGTATGCAAGTTCTTTCTGATTGGATGATATTTACTATAAATGTATTTTGCATGTTAAATTGCAATCATTACTTATGAATACTTTAAAGTGACAACACTAATTGTTAAAACTTTTCAGCAAAGAATAGTTCCTTCTTAAAAAGATAAAACAGATAAAGAGCTAATTTTTTGTGTGTTCTAGAACTAAAAGTAAGGTCAAATTCGTTAATGGGCAATTTTTACTTTTAACCGAAAATCAGATCTACCCTTCTTCCATTTATAATTTCCACATTAACCCCTATAATATGGGTATCAAATAAAAGGGCTTGATGAGCGAAACACAGTATATAAAGTGACGTTATTCTAAATCCAATATGGCGGCCGCCGCAAATGGCGATTTATAATTTTCACATTAACCCCTATGATATGAGTATCAAATAAAAGGGCTTGAGGAGTGAAACACAATAAGTAAAGTTAATTCATTCTAAATCCAATATGGCGGCCACCGCAAATGGAGATTTATAATTTCCACATTAACCCCTATGATATGGGTATCAAATGAAAGGGCTTGATGAGCGAAACACAGTATATAAACTGACATCATTCTAAATCCAATATGGTGGCCGCCGCAAATTGAGATTTACAATTTCCACATTAACCCCTATGATATGAGGATCAAATGAATGGGCTTGATGAGCCATACATATATATATATATATATATATATATATATATGTATATATATATATATATATATATATATATATATACATATATATATATATATATATAAATTAAATATATAATTTATATATATATATATATAAATTAATATATATATTATATAAATTAACAAAAAGTTTTGCTTTCGAAATATAAAAGTTTAAATATATTTATTGCTGGTACATCCTTAAAGAGTCGAGCTATTTACAAAGTAAATATTTATTTAGTATGAAAAACATACTAAGAAAAAACTTACGAAATAAATTTCAACCAAATTTTTTCTTACAATTAATCAATTTACCCCTCATTAATTTTTTTAGTAAATAGTAAATATTTACTTTGTAAATAGCTCGGCTCTTTAAGGATGTACCAGCAATAAATATATTTAAACTTTTATATTTCGAAAGCAAAACGGTGACAAACGATTTTTTTTTTTTTAATTTATATAATAAATATTTAGCTTTACTCTCCTAGTTTTTTTTTTAAATTCTGTCGATTATTTTTTCTAATACAACAGATAATAGTTGGACGGGCATGAAGTTTCATTATCATGCTTCTAATGAGAGAGAGTGAAAGCATAACTTTGATATTCATTATCTCGCGTTCTAAACGGTCAAAAATTCTGAAACTTCGGGATTTATTAGAAAACATTATTTTTAGTCTGTGAAAAAAAAATGAGCAAAATTTGTCGAAAAGTGGTAGTATGCTAGTACATCCTTAATGGGATATCATCACTTTTTAAAGAGCAACTATTATATGAAGTCTAGAGCTATTTACTTTGTAAATAGCTCGGTCCTTTCTTCCGTATCATCACTTTTTAAAAAGCAACTATTATATGAAGTCTAGAGCTATTTACTTTGTAAATAGCTCGGTCCTTACTCTCATATCATCACTTTTTAAGAAGGAACTATTACATTAAGGATATCCCCGAGAACTCGGCCCTTTCTTACATTTATGTTTTTGGTCGGATATATTGTTTTTGTAAACATTATATGTTGAACACTAATTTTATTAACCCGGCTTCAAAAAGCAGGATATTTTTGGAGGCGGTGTCCAAAATTTATGTGAATTTCTCTATGTAGACACCGACTCCAAACATAACAATAATTGTACATATATATTTAAAAATTTTAGCTTAGGTGAACTAAAATTGGCACAATAATATGGAATTATTTTATTACTTTTTAGTGCATTTTTTGTTTTAGAATATTTGATTTTTAAGTCGGGTTTCCATTTTGTCAAAATAGGTTTTATTATATTAATTGTTATGACCACTATTGTTTCATCATTTATATTTATCCATCAAAATTATGACCATTGTAAATATAAATGACGAAACAACTAAACTTGCCTTTTTTATAGATATTTATAGATATTTAGGGTCAAATAATGTATACTTAAATATTCTTATTATGAAAAAAAAAATTCAAAATCGGTTCATAAATGACGGAGTTCTGAGGTGACACATAAAAAAAAATAAAATAAAAAAAATACAGGCGAATTGAGAACCATCCTCCTTTTTGAAGTCGGGTTAAAAATACACATAATGTTTACAAAAACAATTAAAAAATATTTACGTTCATGATGTATCTTAATAATTTGTCAGTAGTATGCAATAAAATTAACACATCAACTTGTTTCATCTATAGCTTAGTTGGAAAAGCCTTAACCCGAATAGCTAAAGATGCGTCGTGCGGTTTCCGATAGATATGCATTTTTTTCATATTATATTAATTTAGAAATTAAAAAAGTATAAATAATAAATGCAATTTAAAATAGAAACAATAGTTTATGAGAGGATAAGGAAAAGGTTGGAAATTACCATTACCTGTGTAGAGCCCAAAAAGTTTTCGCTGTCAAATTCATCATAATGCGAATAACTTTTTCCAAAACTACAACTCTCCGGGTTTAACACTTCGGATAACCATTTTTGTAAATTTTCTTCACTTTTACGATTTGTTAAATCATGGACCAATATCATCCCTGCAATGAAAGCAATTTTGGGTAATAAATAGTCATTATTTGATGGGCATTTTTAAATACCATGTGTAGGCGTATAAAATACTGATCTCGTATTTCTATGTGCACTACTACCTCCCAAATCCCATAGTTCAATAAAATATTGTTTTTGAACAGGAGTTCCTTCCCTATATTCATGAAGTTTTACTTCCACAGAACACCCAATTGTCCAACTGGGAGAACGGATGACTCTATTATGACTTATCAAATGTACTAGTGATGTTTTTCCAACACCTGAAATCAAAAATATTTTTACAAATAGAAATTATATCTAACACTGGATTATAGTAATCTTCAAAAGACGTCCATAAATATTTACATACTGGCACTTCTACGAATCCGTAAAAGTTTTACACCAATTTAGTGGAACTTTTGTTAATACCACTTTAATGTAATAAAAAAATCATAATTGCTTTTTCGTTTGGTTTTTCAAGCTTTACTTTTTCGATTATGAGAAAATTTACATATAACGGTGCAAGTTTTTTAAAATGTTAGAAATTTCTTATAGTTTCACGCAAAATGAAACAAACGGAATCTTGTACTCTTTTTAATTAAAGGCCTCCTTATAGTGATAAATCTATATGAAAATTTAAAAAAATAGAATACCTCGAAAATTGCTCAATTTCTTTCTTTTACCTTTGCCTATGATTTTTTCGTAAAAATACTCTTATGGAAGTTAAATTAAAGGTCTCCTTCTATACTTAAATTGAGGCCGTTAGGTAATTTGGCTAAATTTTATTTATGATTCTATCCGATTAATATATTTTATTTCCATATAGTGAATTGTTAAAAGACAAATAAGTTAGTACAACTGGTTGTCAATAAAAAATGATGATAATTTAGGATATCTCTTAATCTCCCACCTCTCTTAGGCCATAAAAGGTGCGGGGCCAATAGGCACCTGCCTATATGGATCTATTGGATAATCCGACGTTCGTGTTAGCTGTAAAATTTTATAATTTAAAAAAAATGACTTCTGGCCAAGGCAAAGTAATTAATTTAAATATGATGCACATATTAAATCATCAAATTAAAGTTTTGGTAAAATTATCTCCTTTCTTGAACATGAAAAGTCATTGAAAAGAAAAAGTGCAGCAAATTTCACCAAAGATGAAAAACTACTCTTGCTACAATTGTTGATGTATCTGAGCACTTTAATGCTCTTTATTGTCTGCCAACAATTATTGTAGATTTGTAGACTCGATAAAAAATACTATGAAAATTTGAAACGAGATTTGGAGAAGGAATATTTAGAGAGGTTGTACGTCGCATCGACATATAAGTTATACTTTAGTTCAGTGGCATATCAGACTTTCCTTAAATGACAATTAAAATTGTTTTGTGTTAGAAATTATATTTGTATCAATTTGAGCCTATCAAAATTATCATTTACACTCCCGTTCATAAAAATCGAACCACCAGTAAGTCACATTCTAAGCGTATATATTACTAAATATATGTATATTACATACAATAACACTTAGAAGGTTTCAATTGGTTGGATTTTTATGAACGGGAGTGTACTTTGATGATGTCTTCGAAGATTAATAACAACGCTTACTCGTAAATCGGAGGGGAGGGGGCAATTGCCAGTTGAATTATTTCTAATTGTGCATTTGAACATGCCTTTCTCGAATCTCGTTTTAGATATTCATATCATATTTTTATCGAGTCTACGAGTCTGTAATGATTGCCGGAAGATAATATAGAGGTTCCCAAACTATTTTGTCCTGTGGACCCCGTACCGATTTGGTCTATTTTCTGGAGCCCCGCCATCTGCGTTACGCGTATTATAACATTTATGGAACGTCTAACTTTTGATGATAACCTAACTAAATGGGATCCTTTTTCGTAGACTCTCATTTACATTTCATGCACTCCCAATTTTTTTTTCACCGATATGAACCCCTTACTGGTCGGGATCGATATGGGCCACTTTGGGAACCATTGACATAGAGCATTATATCATGTTTGGCTATATCATGCTTCTTGTTTTAGATTCCACATCATTATAGCACTTTTCATTGATTCAATTATTTTCAGCTTCCAGTTTTTCAACTTTGCTGAAATTTACTGTTCTTTTTCATTTTAAAAAATGTTCATGTACTATGGGCCACAAAAATCGTGTCCTTTTTTCAAAATTGTATAGTCACTTTCCCAAAAACTGAATGAATGACTATACAATTTTGAAAAAAGGACACGACTTTTGTTGTATACGACCATAGGACAAGAAACGAAATAATTTTACCAAAACTGTTATTTGGTGTATTGTCTTGACAAAAAGTCAAATTTAAACAAATTATAAAATATAACAGCTAAGACGAAGTCACAATAGTTTCACTGTGAAAAAACAAAAACGTTCCTTGGTATCCCACACTTACTACAGTTAGTTTCTTGTACATGTGGGCACAGAGGACCCGTTGGTCCAGGTGCTAGGGACCCACTTGCGGTACCCCTCTTTCTAATTATTATTATTCTTGTACATGTAATCGGTGCAACATAATTAATATTTCTGTGTCATTTATGTTTAAGTGTAACTTAGTTAAACTATACGATATGGCTATTCGGATACACGCGGGTGTCTTGTGTGTCTTCAGCTTGAAGCGTTTAAAGCCATTATAATATATTTTTGTTCGGTCATATCCCGAGTTGGTCGGATTTGCGTTATTTGGGCCCCCGCAAAAGGCGTTCTATATATTTCGCATATTGTGGCAATAACTAAAGTACTAGGTTGGAATAGTTACCTTATGTAAGTTCAATAGTTAAGCATTATATTAACTATTTCAACCGAGTACTACAATCTTTCACTTTATCGGTCATATCTCGAGTTGGTTGGGTTTGGGTGTTTTTGGGCCCCAGCACTAAAAGGCGTTCTATATATTTCACATATTGCGGCAAAATCTAAAGTACTCGGTTGGAATAGTTATCTTATTTAATTTCAATAGTTTTTGCCACAATATCTGAACGTTAGTTTAATCTAAATTTTAACTCACGCTGCAGATCCGCCTGTGTCCGAATAGCACGACTCTCTATAACGTTTAAGGAATATCGAAAAATAATTCACACTGGTAGTCACTTTCCCTTTCTGATAACAATAGTTAATGATATTTACGAGCCGTCGTTTTCCTTAATCTTCGAAGTCCATGATCATTTTTAAATCTCAAATTTAACTATACAAATATAGTTTCTGACACAAAACAATTTTAAGTGCCATTTAAGGGGTATAGGAGCCTAAATGTTTAAATGTTTTCATTATGTTTAATGTTTTCTTGTATTGCCCTGCAAGATGTGCAAGTTTAAATTTCTAACTGGTTTACCATATCTTAAGAGTTCCATAACAAACCTGTAAGATTAAATAAGAAGCTTGAAAAAATTCAATTTTGGCTTATTTGTATATTTATTATTTATTATGGACTGCTTGCCTTACCTTGCGTAATTAAAAATAATAAATATAATAATAAGATTTAAATTTTTTACCTGAATCGCCTAATACGATAACTCGAACTTTATCAATTGCGGCTATCACATTCAAATTAGCCATACTTTATCAAATTTAAATTGACAACTCAATTAAACTGTTCCACTTGGCAATTTGCTGTTCCATCACTGACCTCCACTATATGCTCCATTAATAATCTGAGCCGCTATGATCATAAATGAAACGTCAAAAGCATGAAGAATAGATATATTATTGGTCGTGGTCGGCCGAACTAAGAAGTTAGTAATCTTAGTAAGATAGTCTAAGAATCTTTTCTTATGTCGCCATTTTACTTAGTATCTACGTCACGGACAGTGTTGCCAGATATCCCGTTTAACGGTAGATCTACCGCTTTTTTAGTATTTCTACCGTTCTATCGTTTTTTGAAATTTTTTGAGTAAATAAAAAAATTTTTGAATTTGTGTCATTTTTTTCAATTTTTTATAATAATAATTAATTTAAAACTCCCCAGTCGTACTAATACAAAATCAGTCATTACAGACCATATTCCATTATTTGAAATAATGGAATTTGGTTCTGTAATTACTTTAAGGTATTATTTTATAGTGAGATTTTAAACAATAAGTAATGCAATATAAGATAAATACAAAGAATTAATATTATTTAGTATTTGAAGAAAAAAAATTCTATAATATATTAAATACCAATGTAATATAATTTTAATTATTCTGAATAAAAGTATTTATATCAAACTATTTAAATTGGAATTTTCACTTTTTGAATCTACCGCTTTTTTTCTTAATCTTCCGCTTTTTAAGATATCGGCTGGGTCATGTAGAAGTTCCTCCATTAAAATACTCCTTATAAAATTATCCATTTTATTAAATTTTTATCTCACATATTCTGAATTTGATACATAAACAAATAGGTTATGATCAGTGTCGCCAGTCCGATTTCTTAAAAAGCGGTAGATCCACCAAAATACAGCGGTAGATTCAAAAAGTGAAAATTCCAATTTAAATAGTTTGAAATAAATACTTTTATTCAGAATAATTAAAATTATATTATATTAGTATTTAATATATTATAGAATTTTTTTCTTCAAATATTAAATAATATTAATTCTTTTTATTTGTCATATATTTGTCATTAGTTATTGTTTAAAATCCCATTATAAAATAATACCTTTAAGTAATTACAGAACCATATTCTATTATTTAAAATAATGGAATATGGTCTGTAATGATTGATTTTGTATTTGTACGACTTTGGAGTTTTAAATTTATTATTATTATAAAAAATTTAAAAAAATGACACAAATTCAAAAATTTTTTTATTTATTCAAAAAAAAAGGTAGATATACTAACAAAGCAGTAGATCTACTGTTAAACGAGATATCTGGCAACACTGATTAAGAAGCAACAGAAAGTGTCCAGGCCGAAACTCGCTGCCTCAGATGCTCAGAACAAAATTATATTTATTCTATCTTACTAAGATTTCTTACTTCTTAGTTCGGCCGAACACACACATTAAGAGATCGAACGACATAGGCAATTCGTCTGTTTTTGCGTCCTCAAAAACGTGTAGAGATCATAGTTATTATTTTCGCCACTAGCGACAGTGCGAATCTACCCGTACGGAATTATTATTTTTATTACATATTAAAATCAGCGGTTATCACATCTTACAAATAAAAATTGTAAGTATAAAAATTGTTTAATTTTATAAATGTGGAAAAAATGGGACGATGTTATATAGTGAAAGCATAGATATACTCTTATATATCTAGATATCTATGAGTGAAAGGTTGTTTAAGGTTAGGAATGCGTGTCTGCATTTACGAAATTTATAAATATAACATATGTCGTTGATTTTTGTATTGATTTTAGTAAATTTTTCTATTTGATGCATTCAATAGTTTTGATATTTAGTTTTGTGATCGTATTTAATTGTAGTTGTATACAAATTCAACATTTTAGGTTAGTAAATATTAATAACTTAGTAAATATTTATTAATTTTTACTTTATAAACATTTTAAATGAAAGATACACATTTAAAAAAGACCGAGACATTATTAAATTATAAAATTTGCTAAAAAAACGCCTACAGAATTAATTTTACATATGTCATGTAAATTTACTTCTTGTTTTGGTAGTTTTTACAGTTGTATTCATAGACACTAAACAAGGATACCTCCATGACCATAACTCCATGTAAACAAATAATTGGCAAAAATAAGATGTCAGTAGTGTTCCTTCGGCACCGGAAACAGAACAGAGAGTACAAGGCGCGAGTTTTAATTGAAAAACATTACGTATTTATATTATTATAAAAATTATTTCCAGCCAAAGTATTTTTCCAATAAAATATTTTTTTAAATAAATGATAAGTAATTTCAATTTTTCAATAAGGAATTAGTTGAAATTGAAGTGATAGTTAAAATTCGCAAAATAATTACATAAAAATAAAAAAAAAACATCAAATAATTAAATAGTAACCTGTAATGTTGGAATTGTAAAAATGAAAATAAATTATTGAATCAGATCAGAAATCAGATCAAAAATTAAACTTTTATTTATTTTAATCTAGAGCACGGTAGTGCACAAGGCCGATTAATAATAATGCTGAAAATTAATATTTAATATAATGTCATACAATTTAATTAATTTTGGAATATTTATACTCGCTTTTGGTACTTTAAAAAGTCATGGTTTTTTAAACCCAATTGATCCCGTTGCTTATTGTCACAAGCACTACCACTTTTACAATTGTCTACTCCACATACTCTTCCCATTTTAAATGATTTTTAAACAGTTTTTTATTTAATAAATTTTGTTAAACAAATTTCATACTTCAAAATAATCACTTTGAAATAAAATTATTTACTTTTGGCTACTTCATTTCTATTTATTATACTATACCGTACGTTTAGTTTACATCTTCGCATAGCAGATCTCCCACGAGTATGAGAGAGTACATATGTATACATTAAGACCTCCTTCTCCTACACATTGCTTAATGTATACATATGTACTCTCTCATTCTCGTGGGAGATCTGCTATGCGAAGATGTAAACTAAACGTACGGTATTTCACTTCGGTAAGGATGAGTTCCTATCAAAAACTAGCGACCCTAGCGGCATAAAAAGTAAATATAACTTCTACCATTTCGTGGCCATATTTTGTCAATTTTCCCATTTGAGTTAGATCTCCTTTATATAGTCTCCATGATTGTAGTGATCCATTTATAATTTTATACGCGAAAATTTGAGTTAATTAAAATTATTAAAAAAATTTAAATAAGCTGTTAAATATTTAGTAACCGATTATTTTCCTGATTATTTACAATTGTATGGGAATAATCTCCCCAAGTTCATTTTTCAGAATATTATTTATGCAAATCGTATGAGAGAAAACAAAAATTATTTGAAAGTTAATATTTTTCACGTAAGTACGATTTCAATTTTTATTTGAAGTTGGCCCCCAACTTCAAATCTCAAAACTTTCTTTTATGCAAATCGGTAGAGAATCGTTACAGAAAAAATGAATAAGCAATACTTTACGTCTTTTTTCATCTTATTGCAAACTGTACAAAAAGCGCATGCGGATGAAAAACTACGAAAAGGTTTAATCGAAAGAAACGAAAAATGCGTTTGAATATATATTGCCATTTTTTAGTTAAATGTTTTTCGAGATAACTTTAGTTTTAGTTTTTTCGAGGTGTATAGTGTAATCAAAAATAATAATATAAAAAAATAAAAATAAAAAAATAAATAATCAGTTCGTTTCTCGTTATCCATGGCAATATTGCACACGAGGCAGTTTGAAGACATTGTGTGTGTTCGGCCGAACTAAGAAGTAGGAAATCTTAGTAAGATAGTCAGAATAAATATAATTTTGTTCTGAGCGTCTGAGGCAGCGAGTTTCGGCCTGAACACTTTCTGTTGCTTCTTAATCAGTGTTGCCAGATATCTCGTTTAACAGTAGATCTACTGCTTTGTTAGTATATCTACCTTTTTTTTGAATAAATAAAAAAATTTTTGAATTTGTGTCATTTTTTTAAATTTTTTATAATAATAATAAATTTAAAACTCCAAAGTCGTACAAATACAAAATCAGTCATTACAGACCATATTCCATTATTTTAAATAATAGAATATGGTTCTGTAATTACTTAAAGGTATTATTTTATAATGGGATTTTAAACAATAACTAATGACAAATATATGACAAATAAAAAGAATTAATATTATTTAATATTTGAAGAAAAAAATTCTATAATATATTAAATACTAATGTAATATAATTTTAATTATTCTGAATAAAAGTATTTATTTCAAACTATTTAAATTGGAATTTTCACTTTTTGAATCTACCGCTGTATTTTGGTGGATCTACCGCTTTTTAAGAAATCGGACTGGCGACACTGATCATAACCTATTTGTTTATGTATCAAATTCAGAATATGTGAGATAAAAATTTAATAAAATGAATAATTTTATAAGGAGTATTTTAATGGAAGAACTTCTATGTGACCCAGCCGATTTCTTAAAAAGCGGAAGATTAAATAGTTCCAATTTAAATAGTTTGAAATAAATACTTTTATTCAGAATAATTAAAATTATATTACATTAGTATTTAATATATTATAGAATTTTTTTTCTTCAAATATTAAATAATATTAATTTTTTGTATTTATCATATATTGCATTACTTATTGTTTAAAATCCCATTATAAAATAATACCTTAAAGTAATTATTGCGTTACTTATTGTTATCATATATTGCATTACTTATTGTTTAAAATCTCATTTTAAAATAATACCTTAAAGTAATTACAGAGCCATATTCCATTATTTCAAATAATGGAATATGGTCTGTAATGACTGATTTTGTATTTGTACGACTGGGGAGTTTTAAATTTATTATTATTATAAAAAATTGAAAAAAATGACACAAATTCAAAAATTTTTTTATTTACTCAAAAAATTTCAAAAAAACTGTAGAACGGTAGAAATACTAAAAAAGCGGTAGATCTACCGTTAAACGGAATATCTGGCTACTGCCCGTGACGTAAATACTAAGTAAAATGGCGGCATAAGAAAAGTTTCTTAGTAAGCATAAAGTGTCCCGGCCGACGACTAACTAAGATAATTTGACTATCTTACTAAGATTACTAAATTCTTAGTTCGGCCGACCACGACCATTGATTGATAGTGTTTTCGAAAAAAAGGCAGAGGACAAGATGTAGATCAGTGGTACACGACATATTCGAATACCCAAAATTAAAAAAAGTACGTGAATTATATATTGTGACGAACGAGGAAAGAACAATTTGATAAAAATATTTTATTCGAATTGCCTTCAGTTCGTAGATATTTTTAATTCAAAAAATGCTTCCAACAGTGAGTTACAAAGAATATTGAGTTAATTGTTTAATGTTACAAGTTCGAGTTTTAATGCATTGCTCTTATGGAGAAACCCATATTTTTACACATATTTTGATAATTTTCACTTGGGATAAAATAAGACGAATAAAACAAAAACTACGCAAAAGAAAATATAAATATTAATATAGAGTATAAAGAATATTAAAATAATCAAAGAGAACTTTAGATTTTTTGAAATTAAATTTCGAATTTTGCCTCAATTCCTAGATGAATTATTTGTATTTTATAAATACGTATTTCGACTACAAGGTAGTCCGTAGTCATCATCAGTATGAATTAGCTAATCGTAACTATGTCTGGGCTATGGAGTCAGAGATATGTTGCTCGTTGCTAATTTGGAGCATGTCTCACAATAATATCAAAAAAGTTTTGTCAGAACATATAAAAGACAAAACTTGTTTAATATTATTATGAGACACCCACCAAATTAGCTTGAGATGATTTAGGTGATGACTTCCTTGTAGTCGAAATACTTACGTATTTATAAAATACATATAATTGGTCTAGGAATTGGGGCAAAATTTGATATTTAATTAATAAAGAGATTGATCCAATGAAATTCAGGTATGACGGGCTTAAAAAAAGATGTTTAAGAAAACGTCTGAGATTTTTGGTAAATTTTATTTCTGTCAGCGGTGTCTTAATTACCCGTAATCTCAGTTTTTTTTCTTAAATATCTTTTTTGTTAGCCCGGTATGACGGGCCTAAATTAAATTTTAATTTTAACTTACGACAAAAAATAATAAACATTATTGTGGACTTTTATGAATGTACTATATAAGATTTTGACGAATTTTATAAATGGGCTATATATCAGCGCTCGTAATCTTTAAAAACTGGATAACAATAAAAAGTGTAAAGAACTCACACCATTACGATAAAACTTATAACTATATGTAATAAAATGCGATATTGTAAAGGGCCCACAATATCACAGATACAATCAATAAGTTGAAAATATAAAACATTTAAAAATGCAGAGAAAATTGTACGAGGCTGTACATAAAAAGCACATAAAAGAGACGACTTTTTAAAATAAGAGATGTTACCCCTAGAGTCTCCGTAGAAGTTGAGACTCATTTAAAAATATAATCATCCTCTTCACGGAGCTCGCATTATAGGATAATGCTCGTGCTACATTCTCTTTGCCGTAAAGGTTCAAAAACTACACAATCCTCAACAATATGCCTCACGGTTAGCATGCGAAGAGAAGATACGCATGCGAGATTTGAGTGTGGTCTATTCTCATACGAGTAAGGGTCACACTCTCTTTGCGGCTCAGATTTACAGGTTCCGGCATCTTACTGATGCTTGGCTTGGCCTGTTTGAGCTTTTCCGTGAGGCTGTTCCACTCACGCTGCCTTTTTTCATTAATTCTAAAGCGTATGCACACTTTCAGGTCCTTTGAGCGTATTGGAATTGGATCCAGGTAGTCTGAATCAGCCGCGACCCACGCAGCATTATCAGCCACCTCATTCCATACAAAACGATGGATGTGTTTTGGAGCACGTAGGGCATCGTCTGGATGTTTTGCACCAGAAGGTCCCTTGTCAGAATAAATGAAGAATGTATTGTGAAGGTTCAAAAACTCTTCACACTATCGCAGGACTTGCAAAATTGCATATAATTCCGCAGTGTACACGGATGCCTGTGGGGAGAGCGACCAAGTGCATGAGCTATTGCCTCACACCAGAAATGGTTTTGGAACCACCCGTATACACGTACAAAGAGTCATTGTATTCACTGATCAGTTGTTGGAAGCAGGTCCGATAGAACTGGGAACTGGTCTCTTCTTTGTGGAGACCAGCAGCGGCACCTAACCTTAGGGATCAGCCAAGGAGGTACTTCATGAAAAGTATAGGAAAGTACCTGAGCGAATTCGAAGTTAAGACTCTCTAAAAGCTCCTGCGTTCGAACGGCCAACGGTCCAGTGATCACGACACGTCTCTCATAGAGTCTTCTCAGAAATCTTGACTTTCTGAAGAGAGCCGGGAAGTTTACATGATTGAGCTTGGCCCATACCCCTGCAACATAATTGAGGATCAGGCGCTCACGCCTCAACTTCAATGGGGGCAATACCAGCTCTACACATAGACTCATAGAGGGACTCGTTCGAAAGGCTCCTGTAGCAAGTCTAATATCTGCGTGGTGAATAGGATCGATTTTGAGCGTCTACGTCTGGACGGAGGAGAATAGTACTGTTGTGTTGAAATTAATTAAGAATAATTTTTTGCACCTAACACATATTTCTAAGTTCAAAAAAAAGATGAAATATTTTTCTCCTTAAGAAAGGAGTTTTTTTTATAGGGACAAAAAGAAAATGATAAGATCTAGTTTTGATTTTTATTTTTAAAACAAAGATTTTTTTTAAAATGAAATGAATCAAAAAAGTTATGAAATTAAATATAATTTATTTATTTTAACATATTTTGAAAGTATAAATTAAATTTTATAAATAACTTTTATAGCAAAAAAGTACGTACCAACATAAACAGTTATTTATGTTGTAAAATTTTGAACTGGAGAAATATCTATCAGTGGCCGCGAGCACTAAATCATCACAATATAATTTTTTATAAGTTTTATTAGTTATTGGTCCCTCTGAATTATTGCCCATTTATAATTATTAATTATTACCCATGGTTGTTGAGAAACTAATTTGTTCTAGAATATGTTTTCAAAAACAATATTTTCTGAAGTTTCAATGTTTCTAAAGTGTCATGTTTCTAGAAAGATCTATGATGGGTATAATAGCAGCGGAAATCGTCAGTTTAAGATCAGTTTAAAGTAAACTATTGTTCGATTAAGATCAGAGTTTTAAATTAGCTATTGTTCGATTAACATCAAGTTTAAAATAAACATTGTTGGATTAACAGTCAGTTTAAAAGTAAAATTTCTTCAGTAAAATTATAAGTTTTATATTGTTGAATTAAAAAGAGATAGAGATTCAATTAATTGTGGAAATAAAAAATAAATAAATAAGTTAAATTCAAATTCAAATTCTTTTGTTTCAAATCAAAGAACAGGTTTTAATATCATAAAGTTTTTTGTTTTAATTAATTTTTTTCTAAAGTGCGTGTTATCAAATTGACATAGATTTAGTAAACTTTTACTAATATTTTGTTTTTTGTGTGTGTGTCGAGTATCGGAATCTGTTGTAGGTTCTACAGCGCTTCTTTAACGGCTAAAGAGAGCCAAGATACCGTGACACCACACAGCCATAATCCATCCTGGGCAGAACCAGCGATGAATAAAGCCGCAGAGCACTCCACGATGTACCAGCTAATTTCTTAAGCGAATTCATTGCCTTGCGACAACTCGCTGCCACGTTAATTTTTTGTCAAAGACAAATCCCAGAAACGTAAAAGAGTCGGCACATCCAAGGCGTGATCCCTTGGATGATGGACCACTGATGGACCGCAGAAATGGGCCACTTTAGTTTTCGTGGAGAACCGAAAACCAGCACTTGCTGCATAATGCACCACTTCGTTTATGCCCTACTGGAGTCTCGTTTCAATTGTATCCATTGAGGGAGCTCCATAGAAAATTGCAAAAGTCATCAACATAAAAACATTGAAGAGTTGGCTGAAGCTGCGATGTGTTTGACCATTATAGCAAAAAGGGTGGCACTAAGCGTCGAGCCCTAGGGAGCACCATTCTCCGAGAAATGGATCTCAGAGGCAGTTCCACCCCTCTCCCTCCCGGACAAGAAATGTGCGGTCACATAAAACTTTGAATGAACTGGGGCAGAGATACTCTTTGACCCCATTCATGCAGCTTCCTGAAAATGCCATACCTCCAAATCATATCATATGCTTTCTTCAGATCGAAGTACACTTCCACAAAGTGATAACCCCGGAGAAAGTTGTAGTGAATGACATTTTCAAGGCGAACAAGTTGATCTGTCGTCGAATGGTATTGTCGAAAACCTGTCTGATATTTACTTATCAGACGATTAGTTTCCAGCCACCAAACGAGACGTCTGTTCACCATTTTTTCCAATATCTTGCTGAAGCAGCAAGTTGACGGTAGCTTGATGGTTGCGATGAATATTTCCCCTCCTTAAGCAACGGGATAATAATGGCTTCCCGCCATTGCCTCTGCCGCAAAATACTGTTGTTAGATCCAGTAATCTGCACTTACCAGGATAAGACAAATTCTGGATCATGGCATAGTGTATTGTATCGGGGCCAAGTGATGTATCTGTTGACCCCTTTAGCGCCTTCAGTATTTCTTGCAATGTGAAATCTATAACAAACGATTGGAGAGATTCATCTGAGAAAAAATCATGATCATCATGTTGATCGTGATACATCTCGACCCGCAGGAATTCCGGGTCAAAATTTTGGGAGCTACAGAAGTGCTCAAAGTGCAATATGACCCGGCACACTGCAATATGACCCGGCCATCCAAATTAAGGAGGGCAGGCGCTGATGATGTAGATAATTTCGCCAAAATTGCCTTCACCCTCCTCCATACCTCCGAAGATGGAGTGGAGGTGTTGGTGGCCGAGACATATTGCTCCCAAGATAGCCTTTTCTGATCACGGGTGGTCCTTAATGCAATTGATCTTCTTCTTTTAAAGGCTATCAAATTTTGTTTGAGGGATGTGAGAATTAAATTAATTTATAATAATTGAATTGAATATTATTTATTGAAACCAGGTATTTTCGATACGATCAGTCAGTCAGATCAAACCAACCAAACAAAAACCAACACGGCATATCATTATCATAATCAATATTATCGTGAAGTCCAATGCCATTTGTTAGCATTTCAAAATTATTTAAATTTGTATCACCAAGAACCTCTTTGATTAGTAAGGACATTGATATCATCACTTTGGTTGAACTGAAGAGACAACAATCACGGTAAAATACAAAAATAGCAAAATAAAATTTCTTGACTTTCCCAGGTTATTCATGACTAAAAAAGTAAATTTCCAGGTTCATATGTCTAGTAACTTTTGACATTGTAATTTTATTCATCTACATTTGTCGCCTGACATTTCCGGACATTTTGGAAATTTATGGTAACTAATATTATAATTTATTCTCTTTGAAAATTTATAATTCAGTACACAACAATTTGCAGAATTCACATACAAGTAAATATGTTTTATTGCTTGTTTGTTCAATTGCAGCAAGGGTAATTATTTTATCCGTTAGATAGAGTCTCTCTTAGCTGGAAATAGTGGTAGGGTGTGGTCCAAAATACACTGCGAGTACTGTAAGAACCCTTCATTTATTGGTACGGATCCCTAACCATTTATGTTGATGTATCCCTGTCTTTTCTGGTGTCTACGCGCGCGCATATCCCTATGCAAAAAAGAAAAACAGGTGAGTGTAGATTCAATTATTAATTAATAAATGTTCGATCGATCGGTTGTGTCAAAAGTGTTATATATATATTTTTTATTAAAAATTAATGTGATTGCAGAATAAAAGTGATTAAGTCAATAAAGAATGCAGAATAAAAGGTAGGCGCCAATTAACTCCCAAATTTCGTTCCGTTCAAACATTTTGGTCCCTCGTAGCCGGATACCTTTCCCGTATGTTTCTTTATTCGCTGGGATACATTATTGCCGTGACAAAGTGAACATTTAATTAATTAGATTCGCAGTAATTACTAATTGATTGGAGTCATTAATTGCCATTTGATATATTTCAATATTAAAATTGCATATTTAATTTTGATTTAGTAAAATTTGGTTGTTGTTAACAACAAAATTGTTGTCTATTTTTGTGTTTGTATTTTGACCCTTTCATTGCCACGTGGTGAAATTTATTTTATAAATTTATTTTGTGAAATTAATTAATTAATTTTCAGTAAATAACTAATTTGATTTGAATTACTTTTGTTAAAACCTTTTGTTTTTCAAATTGTCTTATTTTATCCTTTTTTGTCATTAAAATGCCTACTATTCAGGAAAAGGCGGCTTCCGATCTCCAGGTTTTAGTTACCACGCGTCAACGGTATTTTCAAACTATACAACAAGCTTTCGGTTTAATTCCTCGTTTAAATGATTCAATTATTTGCATGCAATTTAAAGCAAGATGTAAAACCTTAGACAAGGCTTATTCTGAATTTGATGCCGTTCAAAATAAAATATTGGAAACGAACGCCTTAGCAGTTGAAGAACATCGTATATCAGACGTTTTAGCATCGTCAAACGCATGTGTGGACTTATTCTATGCTGTTAGAGCTGCGGAAGCCTCTTTGCCTGAACCACAAACCATTCCACCACCTTCCACGCCAACAATCAAACCAAAACTGCCTCATATTACTCTGCCTACATTTGACGGGATTTATGAAAAGTTTGATTCATTTAAATCATTGTTTGACACTTTGGTTCATAACCAAGGCCACCTCTCAACCATCGAAAAGTATAGCTACTTACGCTCTTCCGTCTCCGGCACTGCACTGACTGCCATACAAGGTCTACCATTTGCGGAAAATTCTTATGACACTGCCTACAAAACTCTGGTGAACAAGTTCACTAACAAAAGAGTTATTGCATCTAATGTGTGTCAGAGGTTATTTTCTGTAAAGCCTTTTACGCATGAAGGTCAGCTTAAAGGATTCCTAGAAGATTTTAATGTCCAAGTAGAAGCCTTAAACAACCTTGATCTAACTAGTGTTTCGGATTTTCTTATTTCTTTCATGGCTCTTAAACTGCTTGATCCTCAAACACTGCTTGATCCTCAAACACGTTAAGTTTTTGAGAATACAAGAGCCAACGATGCTACTGTACCTACCTATGCTGAGGTCCTGAAATTTGTAGAATGACGTATTGCCACATGTGAGGTAATTAACTCCTCGTCAGCAAGGACATATTACCCCAAGCTGGTTGTTTCTACGAAAACCTCAGTTAAAAGAGCTATGGTTGCTCATGTTTCTCCTCCGCTGAAGTCTAGTGTGCAATCAACCTCTTCCAAGCCTGCCACAGATTTAGGTCTCTTCTGTACATGTTGTGCTAAATCTCATCGAGTCGTAGAATGTAGCCAGTTTGGTGATATGACTATTGCGCAACGCTATGAAGTCTTACGTAAGAAGATTTATGCTTTTCCTGTTTTGGACCACATCCTTGATCGACGTGTTCTTCTAAATTTGCCTGCAGACACTGTGGTTCCAAAGCCCATCATACCATGCTTCATTATGACAGCCAGGCCAATAATCCTTCTATAGCACCAGTCAGTGCACCTTCCGTTGCGCTGCCAGGTAATATCATGCTTTCGTCTTCTGTACGCCAGCCTAAATAAGTCCTATTAGGAACAGCTATGGTTCGTATTCCTGACGTTTTTGGTCACCATCATGATGTCCGAGTTTTAATCGATCCAGGAAGTATGATAAATATTATTTCCCAGTCACTAAGAGATCGTCTTACCTTACCAATGACAGCGTCTAACATTCGCATCTCGGGAATAGGATCCGGGAAACCGCATCCAGCCAAAGGTACTGTAATTTGTATTGTTGAATCGAAACATTGCTCGTTATCTATCACCGTTGAAGCGGCTGTGTTACCAACCATAGCAACCAATATTCCTGCCGTTCCGGTTTCTCAAGAAATCGTGAATAAGCTTTATAAGCTGCAACTTGCCAATCCTCAGTTCTTAAGCCCTGCTTCTGTTCAAATACTCATTGGAACACAATATTACGCCTTATGACATCTGAACCTGTGGTTCCAGGTCATCCCTCTCTGGTTCCATCCGTGTCTGGAATACTTGTCATGAGTGAATGCTTACCTACATCATCGAATGAGTGTCAATCAAATTTCATATCGCACTCTGACACAGATATTTCCAACCAATTACAGAAGTTTTGGGAAATTGAAGAATTGCCTGTTAAAATTCCGTTGGACCCAGAAGAAGTTAAATGTGAGGATCACTTTGTCAAAACTCAGCGTCGTGACTTCGATGGAGTCTATATTGTACGGTTGCCATTTCGTGACGGTGAAACTCCTGACCTAGGTGATAACCGTGTCTATGAGTTGAATCGTCTTGTTAATCTAGAAAAGCGTTTAGAAAGATAGCCAATGTTTAAAGATTTGTACCATGCAAATCTTCAAGATTACCTCACTACTAGTCACATGGTACCTGCCGAGAATGAATTGTCTTATGTTTTGACTCATCATGGAGTTGCGAAAGATAGTTCCACAACTAAAGTAAGAGTAGTATTCAACCCCACTGAGAAAGCCAATTCCTCCTTCGCTTCCTTAAATGAAGCTTTATTGGCGGTCCTAAGCTTAAAAATAGTATTAACGATATTGTTTTGAACATTCGTTTGCATAAAGTTGCTATCACAGGTGACATTAAACAAATGTACCGAGCTATCAAATTAGATCCAAAAGATAGCAAATTTCAGCAGATACTGTGGCGTTTCGATCCCTCTCAACCTGTGCAACAGTATGAAATAAATCGTGTTTATTTTGGTGTCACTAGCTCGTCTTTCCATGCCCTCCGTGTGATAAAACAATTAATCCAAGACGAAGGGTGAAAATATCCGACTGCTGCTAAGGTCTCAGAAACTGACATGTATGTCGATGATGTGTGTACCGGAGCCCCCTCCATTGCTGAAGCCCGTCAGTTACGTGATGACTTATCTGCCTTGTTATCGACTGCTGGGTTTGAGTTGCGAAAATGGGCAAGCTCTCATGCTGCCGTTCTGAATGACCTTCGTCAGGACTATATGGAGAAGCCTCACAAATTTGGTGATGTCGAGATCATTCAGGTTCTTGGAATTCAGTGGATATCTGAAGACGATGTCTTTTGTAATCGAATTGAAACCATCCCTAATTGCACCACTAAGCGCCAAGTTTTATTACAAATGGCCCGTACTTATGATTTACCAGGATTTCTGGGACCTGTAGTCATATGGATGAAAATATTAATGCAAAAAATCTGGTTACAAGGAATCGGGTCAAAGAAATGCCTTGTCTTCAAACCATCAAGATTCTACATTCCTGACATTCTTGATACCTACATTCATCCACCTGGGCTCATTGGATTTTCTGATGCTTCTAGCTCTGCAATGGCTGCTGCTGTCTATTTAACGCGTGTTGATCAGCTTGATTCGTGCAAAAACTAAGGTTGCTCCAGTGAAACCAATCACAATTCCCCGTCTTGAGTTAAGTGCCAGCTGCATGCTTGCCAAGCTCATAGAGTCTTTATTACCACTCCGAGCTCGAGCTCGCCTTCATATAGAAAAGCTTTACCTCTTCACAGATTCTATGATAGTTTTGTCATGGCTGCGCACCCCAAATTATCTTCTCAAGGTGTTCGTAGCTAATCGTGTCGTTAGCATCTTAGATCGGACTTTACCATCCCAATGGTTTCATGTACCAACTTCTGACAACCCTGCTGATATTGCCAGTAGTGGCTATGTGCCAAGTCAGCTCGTAAACCATAAGTTGTGGTTGTCTGGTCCCGATTTTTTGCGTGAAGATTTTACTTTATGACCATGCCAAGAATTAGTAGCCGTTCCTGACCTGCCCGACCTGAAAGAGGTCAGCACATCGTTGATAGGACATGTAGCGGGTGGAGATGGTGGTGTTGTTCTTCTTGAGCGCTTCTCTTCCTTTGTTAGGGCCAAGCGAGTTATAGCTTGGATATTGAGATTTAAGACAAACACTTCGCTTTCCGAGGAACAACGTAATTTCTAGTGTTTCTCACGAAATAGATGCTGTCCGTCAAGGAAATCGATCTATATCGTTTCGCTCCTTAACACCCTTCCTCGATAATGATCTTCTCAGGGTGGGGGGGGGGTGTTCGTTTAACCGAAGCACCAGTCCCATACGATGCTCGCCATCTATTTATCTTGCCTGCCAAATCCCATCTCTCTAAGCTATAGTAGAGCATTTTCACGTCACTAGCCTACACAGGGGTAATAAAATCGTCCAGTGTCTTGTCCAACGATCATATTATATTCCTCGGGTACGTGAAAAATTATCTTTAATTGTACTCGTTGTGTCCGTTTTATTGCCAAGCCTAGTCAGCCATTCATGTCCAGTTTACCAGCGTCACGTTTCGTCCAAGATCGACCCTTTGTTCACACTGGGGTAGATCTAGCAGGGCCATATCCCATGAAAGATGGATCTCGACGCAACAGCCCTATTAATAAATGTTATTTTGCCCTTTTTGTTTGCTTTCCAACGAAAGCCGTTCACCTCAAGTTATTATCATCCCTCTCCACATACTGTTTTTTTGCCGCCTTAGATCGTTTTATAGCGAGAAGAGGCTTACCCAATTGTATGTTTTCTGATCGAGACACGAACTTTATAGGTGCGTCTCGAGTTCTTGACGAAACTTTTCAATTCGTAAGAGAGAACAATAATGTTTTATCTGATTATCTTGTAGGACGGGAAATTAAGTGGGTTTTTAACGATCCCGCCAACCCGTCAGCCAGTGATTTGTGGGAAGCCGGGGTGAAGTCGGTTAAACACCACTTAAAACGTCTCTTATCTGATCGTGACCTCTTATACGAAGAATTTTGAACCCTTCTTGGGTGTTTCTGCCTCGTGCCCCATTGACGACATTTCTTGTTTGACCCCTGGCCATTTTTTGATAGGAGCCCCTTTATTATCTCGCCCGGAACCTGACATTACCGAGGTACCATCTAACCGTATTCCAAGGTGGAAACTTTTACGTCAAGTGTTCCAGCATTTTTGGAAAAGGTGGTCCCGAGAGTATCTGCACTCTCTCATTCAACGGCAGAAATGGTGGGAACACGTTGATAATGTTAAAGTGGGTGATGTTGTTATCATGACCGAAAACCAGCCTCCTACTAAATGGCCATTGGCAAGAATTACTGTCTTGTTGCCTGCAAAAGATGTCCTGTCCATAAATTGTTGGTTCTCCCTGTCTTTCCTTAGCGTTGCCATACAGTCCACAAGTTCTTTCATGTGAGTGTTCCGTTTCATGTTAACGTGTCTTTATTTTATTTGTATTTTCTTTATTATTGTTATTATTTTTCCTTGCCATAATCGTTTGCGTCCTTTATTTGTCCTAGCAGTCATCATCCTAACAGTCATCGTCCTAATCGCATACCCAACTTTTGGGTATACACTGTTGATTGTTACACGTGAAATCTCATGTATTTGGACAAGCTTTTACGGGTGGTTTATGATTTGGATCGGCTTGACAATGTTCACCATCATCCATTAAACGTTTCTATGATTAATAGAAACTAAAAAACAATATTAATAAAATAAAAAAATGAATTGAAATTAATAAATTAATAAATTTCTAAATTAATAATATTATTTTCTATATGCCTTTACCCTTTATTTTTCACTCCGTGCTTAAGTAGTTTTAGGTATAACCGTTATGTTTAAAAATGTTCATTTTGGTGGTGGGTAATGTACGAATCCTTCATTTATTGGTACAGATCCCTAACCATTTATGTTGATGTATCCCTGTCTTTTTTGGTGTCTACGCGGGCACACATCACTATTCAAAAAAAAAACAGATGAGTGTAGATTCAATTATTAATTAATAAATGTTCGATCGATCGGTTGTGACAAAAGTGTTATATATATATTTTTTATTAAACATTAAAGTGATTGCAGAATAAAAGTGATTTAGTCAATAGAGAATGCAGAATAAAAGGTAGGCGCCAGTTAACTCCAAAATTTCGTTCCGTTCAAACAACGGTATACTGCTACCTCTACAGTGACGCGGTTTTTCAAACCAAAACAAATTTTATAATCAAACGATTGTGTCATCAAAAAATGGCAAATCTTAAAAAGTTGTTTTGATTTTCATTTCTATCATGCATAACCTAATTTACCGACGAAAACAAGGAGGTACTCAATTCAACCTGTATATTTTTATTTTTTTTAATGTATGATCACGCATAACTTTTTACAGTGTAGTCGGATTTTGATAATTCTTTTTTTAGTTGGATAGGGTATTCTTGAAAGTTGGTCCCATATAAATTTGAATAAAAATTTCAAATTTTAGCCATAAAAAAAAAATAAAAAAAATAAGACTACCCAGCGCTTCCACTAAAGAACAAATATCATAATCGCTGTATATTGTCTGTGTGTAAACACTTTGAAAGCACTCAATATCGTTGCGCAATTTGAATACATGTATGTATATATATATATATATATATATATATATATATATATATATATATATATATGACCACGCATAAAAATTTTATAGAGTAGTCCGATTTCAATAACTCTTTTTTTATTGGGTATACTTCGAAGCTGGTACCATAAAATTTGAAAAATAAACTTCGCCCTTAAGGATAGAAAAATTGGGAAAAATCATATATTTAATACTACCTGTATTGCTAGTTGGTATAGCGAGAGAGACTTAAGCACTACGGTGCAGACATATATGCTCTTGCATTAATACCCGCTGAGGCTAATACAAATATTTGATTATATATAATACATACACTCCCGTTCAACAAAATTGAACCCATCTTTAACACAAATATTACCTATTTGTTAAATTTTATATTTATGAGATAGACAGAATACTTAATTTTCATGTATTTTGTATCTCAAAAAACTAAAATAAAATTTAAAGATTCATATTTATTCTTAAAAATATTGACCATTTTTGAATAATTCAAAATTCATCGAAATATAGGATGCAATAGTAGCACGAAGGATTTTCAGATTCTAGATTATATAATTGTAATGAAATCCATAATCACTAATGAGAAATTTTTTTGTTAATACCCATTTTTAAATGTAATAATAACCAAATATTGACTTGTCAAATAATTTCAAAACGGTTATTAACATTAAAAATATTCGTGACTATGGGTTGATCTATTAAATATAAAATCTGAAAGCCCTTCGTTTCAGTAACAAATTTTGATAGATTTTTAATGGGTAGAAAATGGTCAAATTTGGGATTTTTTAAACCAAAAAATTTATATCATCAATTTTATTTGAAAAATTCTTTGAAGATCTTTTAAATTTGAATGTAGCCAAACAATATGCTATAAATTTAAATAGATAAATATTTAAACAATTTCGCTATAAAAAATTGAGATCAAATTTGTACCATCATGTGCCAATTATTTCTCGACTGCACACATTTTTTCCAAAAATAAAATTTAAAATAGGATATATATATATTATTTCAAAGTAATAAACTTTGTACACTCGCCAAAACAATTGTAGACTTTTACAAAATGTAAACAAGTTAAAAATTCAGATCGGTTCAATTTTATTAAACGGGAGAATCTACATAATTATACACTTGCGCACAACTGATAAAAATAACCAAAAGAGGCAGAAATAGACAATTGCTGGCTCACTTCATCGGCCACACTTATGGGAACTAGCAATATAGTACTAATAAATATATGGAAAAAATGGATTGTTCACCCACTGAGTTGTCACCTGTGAACCGATTCTGTTGAAACTTGGCACACTTATGTAGTTCTAATAACACTATAACATGTACGAAAAAAGAAAGGCACTGAAAAGTGAAAAATAAAAACTTAAAAAAAATAGAACCGACGAAAGAAGAAAGTAACTGAAAAGCAAAAAAAAAAACTTTTAAACAAAAAATTAAACCTTCGAAAAAAGAAAGGAACTGAAAAGAAAAAATTAAAAAAGAACCTTTTTAGTCTAAGTCTTACACTAATCTAAATACCTAAATAATTTTTAGTCGGCGCCAAAAAATCTCCATCGAAATGGGCGATAGGTGATTCTGGTTTTCGGTTAAAAGTAACACACGTCGACTCAAAATTATTTAGGTATTTACATTAATGTAAGACTTAGACTGAAAAAGGTTTTTTTTAATTTTTGCTTTTCAGTTCCTTTCTTTTTTCGAAGGTTTAATTTTTTGTTAAAAAGTTTTTAATTCAGTAATTCGTTTGTAAGGGTAATAAGTGTTATATAAATTGTTAACTATAATGCCGGCTGTACACACTCGGCGAGACAACGCGATATATAGCCAATGTGAGAGTGAACGTTCGGTCTGCCTTGCCTAGACTTGCCTCGCCTCGCAAACGCTCCTTTAAAAGTAGGTTTTTTTTAACACGAGTCAAAGAAAGCGAGTGATGAATACATTTGACACGAGCACGAAGGACACTCTCGTCTACATTAGATTCAACGTTCAACCGCTATTTTTAAATATTCAACTATCAACCACTTTAATTGTACCCATTAAACTGAATAGTAGAACACGAAAATAAATAAAAACTGTATAAATTTATGAATACTTTTTTTATTCTTTTAGTGTCCTTCAATACTCATGTGAATAATAATTATTTTTAATAGTTTAATCAAAAAATTATTACTCCGTAATTATTAATTTAATAATGTAATTTTTCATGTTCACCAACGTAATTTCGTTGACTAAATGACGAGAACTGTATTGCCAGCCGAACACTCGGCGAGAGTCTACACAGCTCCACTTGTGGCCCCTCGCCTTACAAATGTCTCGCCGAGACATTCGCCGAGATTTTATGATAAAATATATGATCCAGGGAATAAAAAACAAAAAAAGACCGAATCTCGGAAAAATTAGGGGAAGCTGGATTTTTGTATGAACCTTCTATCTGTGGTTATAAACAAAATCCCAAAAGTCCCCATCGATCCTTGTGTCGCTACAAAAGTTACTCGGGGTCAAAGGTCACAAAATAGGGGTTTTCGCTCATATCTCGTTAATGGTCACTGTTATTGAAAAAATAGTAGTTAACAAATTCGTAGATTAAAAAATTTTCTACACAAAATATATTTCATGCCTTATGTTAAAATGATATATATGTGTCATATATTTGCAAGTAAACGTTGTATATGTCTTAAAATCATGGAGACTATATAAAGAAGGTCTAACTCAAATAGGAAAATTGACAAAATATGGCAACGAAATGGTAGAAGTTATATTTACTTTTTATGCCGCTAGGGTAGCTAGTTTTTGATAGGAACTCATCCGTACCGAAGTGAAATACCGTACGATTAGTTTACATCTTCGCATAGCAGATCTCCCACGAGTATGAGAGAGTACATATGTATACATTAAGACCTCCTTCTCATACACATTGCTTAATGTATACATATGTACTCTCTCATTCTCGTGGGAGATCTGCTATGCGAAGATGTAAACTAAACGTACGGTATAGTATAATAAATAGAAATGAAATAGCCAAAATTAACTAGTTTTATTTCGAAGTGATTATTTTGAAGTATGAAATTTGTTTAAAAAAATTTATTAAATAAAAAACTGTTTAAAAAACATTTAAAATGGGAGTATGTGCAGTAGACAATTGTAAAAATGGTAGTGCTTGTGGCAATAAGCAACGGGATCAATTGGGTTTAAATAAAGTGACCAACTATTTTTTGTTCAAAAAGAGTACACTTTGCAAGTAACTTTGCCGTACATACTACGCATGCGTCAAGACTTTCAAGCATGCCGTACATACTGCACATCAAAGATCAGCCTGGGGATTACGTACACAAATATTGGAGAGATAGATATATCCATCTCTTTTTACAAATGTAATTTTGACGTTGTTAGAAAAAGAGGTTTGTAGTATCTATCTATCTCTCCAGGTACATAATACGGCCTCTCAATTGTGCCGGAAACGCCAGCCATATGTGTGCGCAAAATTCAAATCACTGTCAAACTCGTGTCTGGGGTTTGCCCTGTCCTCTGACGTGTCGGAAACGGCAAGCAATATGCGCGCGTGAAATTCAAATCACTGTCAAAATAATTTTAAATATTTAATTAATAAAATTGAAATAAAATAATCTAAAAAAATGTTTTAGAAATACAAATGAGTATAAAATTATACAAATGAGTACTTTCAGAGTACAGGATTTGAAAAGAGTACGGTTTGCGAAAAAAGAGTACAAAACTCAGTAAATGAGTATAGTTGGTCACCTTAGTTTAAAAAACCAGGGCTTTTTAAAGTACCAAAAGCGAGTATAATAATATTCCAAAATTAATTAAATTGTATGACATTATATTAAATATTAATTTTCAGCATTATTATTAATAAATAAAAGTTTAATTGAATATCTGATTCAATAATTTATTTTCATTTTTACAATTCCAACATTACAGGTTACTATTTAATTATTTGATGTTTTTTTTTTAATTTTTATGTAATTATTTTTCGAATTTTAACTATCACTTCTTAAGATAATTTTAACTATCACTTCTTGCGAATTTTAACTATCATTTATTTAAAAAAATATTTTATTGGAAAAATACTTTGGCTGGAAATAATTTTTATAATACTATAAATGCGTTATGTTTTTCTATTAAAACTCGCGCCTTATACTCTCTGTTCTGTTTCCGGTGTCGAAGGAACACTACAGACATCTTATTTTTGCCAATTATTTGTTTACATGGAGTTATGTATCCTTGTTTAGTGTCTATGCTTAAAATATTCAAAAATTTATCTATGTTAAAGTTTTAAAGCCTATAACAATACAAACAAACACATATATACCGATGTTCTCATCATTGAAACAGCAATTGAAGAATCTGATAGAACAAGTATTATTGTTGGTGAACACGTAGATTTTTAAAACTTGGAAAAGGAAAAATTCAAACAATAATATATTCTACACAAAGCTTAAACTTATATCCAAATTGTAAGGATCATATTTTATCTTTACATGCAATGGCCGGTTGTGACACTACGTCAGCTATGCACAAGGGCAAAATACTTTCAAATTATAAGAAAAAATTATAGAATTAATTAAATACGCCGATGTTTTCACTAAAACAGAATGTTCTCCCGATGTAATTTTAAATAACGGTATCCGTTTTCTCCTGGCTATGTATAATGCACCTGCGAAAGAAGAATCTATTAACAATCACAGGTATACAGCATTTGCAAAATTATCGCAGCTTAAAAAACCTGTTGAATTCTCTTCTCTTCCACCAACAACTAACTAGTGCTGCTCAACAACATTGTTATAGAGTTTACTATCAAGTGCAAGTATGGATAAGCAAATAACTTAACCCTCTAGAAGTCTAGACTGGGGATGGATGGTACAAGATAACATTTTGGAGCCAGTTAAAAGTCTTCTTCCACCTGCTCCTGACATTCTATTAAACATCATTTTTTGTAACTGCTCCAAGGGATGCAACTTGAAATGTGGTTCCACAAAAGTTGGGTTATTCAGTTCACCAATTTGTTTGAATGTGTCACGCGATACTCATAATGATATTGACAATGAAAATCCTATTGACGACTTCGATCCATCGTGTTTCTTGGTTAAAACGATGGAAATCGAGGAAACAGGAGGAGAAGAAGAAAGAGATGATAAAGAGATGATTAAGTTGGTGATGGAAATGGAATCTGAAGAAGAACCATAATAATGAATACATTAGTGAGAATAATTTATTACAATTTTTCTCAACAAATTAAGTTTTCAATCACAGATGGACGTGGATCAGGCCTACTGGGGACACCACTTTAAAAAAAACGGACCCTGTACTCTACCTCAAAGCTGGTGTGGAAAAAAGTGCACGTTCCATGACAAACAAAAACATTACAACTTTTAGAATCACGTTATCTCAAAAACCGTTAGTCTTTCAAAAAAAAAATAATGAAATGTTTTTTGTACAAATTTTTTAATCTACAAATTTGATAACTACTATTTTTTCGATAGCAGTGACCATTAACGAGATTAACGAAAACCCGTTTTTTGTGACCTTTGACCCCGAGTAACTTTTGTAGCAGCACACGGATCGATGGGGACTTTTGGCATTTTGTTTAGAACCACAAATAGAAGATTCATGCAAAAATCCAGGTTTCCCCTAATTTTTCCGTGGTTCGGTCTTTTTTTGTTCTTTATTCTCTAGATCAATATACTTATTTAGTATAATATTAATTCAATTAATAATTAAGTTGAATGCCAAATATTTCATTTATATTTACAAAATTTATATTGACAAAATATGACACCGTAATAGTAGAAGTTATATTTACTTTTTGTGCCACTAGCGTCGCTATTTTTCATTTTGCACCGAAGTGAATATAGTATAATAAATAGGAGTGAAGTATATATTTGTCATTTTTTTAGACTTATTATTAATAAATAAAAGTTTAATTTAATGTTTGATTCAATAATCTTTAAATTGATTTCAAAAATTATAAAATAATTTATTTCTACTTAATTTATTTTTATTTTTACAATTCCAACTTTACAGATTACGATTTAATTGTTCGATGTTTTATAATTATTATATTTTTATTGTTATGTAATTATTTTGCTAATTTTTAACTATCACTTACTTCAACTAATTACTTTATTTCATTTATTAAAAAAAGTATTTAATTGGAAAAATACTTTGGCTGCAAATAATTTTTATAATACTACATAAATGCGTCATGTTTTTCAATTCAAACTCGCGCCTTTTACTCTCTCCACTGTTTCCGGTGTAGAAGGAGCATTACTGACATCTTATTTTTGTCAATTATTTGTTTACATGGAGTTCGGTCTCTTTGTGTAGTCTTATGACGCCAGTACTCGCAGTACAAAAAAGGCGGTGATTTATGATGTCATATATTCCCCTAGGCTACTGTGGCAGTGTACTGGCAGCAATAACGGAACGAATTTCTCCCCAGTAAGAGTACTGAACAGTGCTCGCAGTGTATATCGGAACACACGCTTAGATATAACCAAAGAATCGCTTATCTTGAGCACGGTAGTGCGACAGGCCGAGTTTAAGGGATTTTTTGCCTTCGCGCTTACAGTACTATTACTAATCGAAAAAACAGAGCAGATCTGACCCCGAAATATCTTCTGAACGAAAAGAGCTTCAGTTCTGGTTTTTCGAATATAACCTATTTAGGGAATTATAAGAGAACAAGTTATTGCTTTTCATTAAGCAATAAACGGTTAAAAAGTTATTCGCATTCAAAAGTCGTTAAAAAGCGGGAACGCCCACAAATTTTGGCCATACATAATCATAATTCCAGGGCCTAGACCATAAGTCCTTAAAAGTTGATATTTGCCATACAGTTAGATATAGTGACCAAACCGAAAGGAAAATTATCAAACAACGAAATTTATATCGGCAAATGGGAAAACTTTCGCATTTTTGTTTTGATACAATTAACATAGGAAATATTGCTGCTGTATGATTGGTCCATATTTCTATATTTATAGTAAAATGTTAGCACATACGACTTGTGAGAGGTGTGTGTTATTTTTTTAAACTTTGTTGCTCCATTTCCAGAAATGCTAGAAGGGTGTGGTTTTTTGCATTCGACGCAGAATTTTTGATACTTTAAATAAGAATCTTTGGGAAAATTTAATTTTCTCAACGGAACATATGGAAAATCGAAAATTAAATTCCTTAATATATCTGTACACATTAGAGCAAAAATGATAAGGTGATGAATTGTAGCAAACTTGTTGTAATATTAATTTATTAATAGCTCGGCTCTTTAATTGGGATATCATCATTTTTTAAGAAGCAACTATTATATGAAGTATCTCCCCGAAAACTCGGCCCTTGTTGACATTTATGTTTTTGATCGGTTCTATAAATTACGGCTCGTAAACGTAATTTTATAAGCGTTACACCTTTGGTGGTAGTACGATGTAACTAACAAAAACATAAGTAAGTAATAAATTTACATATAAAACATCTCAATATTTATGTAAATTTATCATTTCGATATTGTTCAGTGCCTTTGGGTTCATCCAAAGAAAGAAGAAGCCTAGAAATTTCGTTCTATTATTTTCCAAATAGCTAAGTAAAGAAAAAAATATCCTAAAATTAATAAAATCGCTACAAAATAATAAAATATTTTAATACAAACACAGCGAGGCACATAGACCGTTTTATGCGCATGCGATTTTCGTACTGTCTACGATAAGATGAAAAAAGATGTGATGTATGGCTTATTCATTCCTTCACATTGGGTTTTTTATCCACTGACCTCTATATAAACTAGACAGTTATACTATGTTAATACTTTACAAAATTTTTCATTATCGATATATTAACGATTTGAAAAATTTATATTTATGACTGCGCGAGTATAATAAAATTAATATCATTAAATTGTAACGAAACAAAAAAAACACCAAATATTTATTTTTAAATAAGATTTCATGATGTCCAACTTTCTTATCTATGGATGCCTGTGTGATAGTGTTTGTGTGGCTGTCACATTTATTTCTACTATATACATAAATATTTAGTACCTTGGCTAGTTTTTGCTAATATGCTGACTATCATTGAGTTGGAGCCGTTATTTTACGTTTAGATCCATAAGCATAATCTGTCCAATTATGTAGAGGTCAGTTAATTTATCTTATAAACTTAACTTTATTTAGGATTCGCTGTATATACATCGTAGCATAGATAGATAGATTGTAGAGAGGGTCATGAAGGAAACTGCAGAAAACCTTCTCAAACACATCCGGTTACTTCGTTCTTGTCCATACACCAACAGTTTAGTTAATTAACTGCCCCTGTTTTTTTTTTCTTAATAATTGACAAACTGTCGATGTCGGGATTCGAACCCATAACCTCCCAGTTTCCAAGTAGGCATACTGCGCAGACATAAGGCTTTAGACCGCTCAGCCACTTGTACTGGTAGACTTGGTGACTTGATTGGGGTCTTTATGCCCAAAGTTTCCGGGTGCAATCCATGGAAAATTTTACTCCTTCTGATTCTATTGCATCATACAAATCTTTTGTAGATGCAATAAACTCCTCCTCAAATATAGCAATTCCAAGAACCAGACCACTCCGTATATCCCATACTCCCACTTCTTGGGGGGGGGGGGGGGTGAAGAGTGTAAGAAACTTATACGCGAGCGAAAGTCTAGTACACGAAAACTAACACGTGATTTTACGATGGACAACTGTTTAGAATATCGACGTATATGTGCGAAAGTAAGGAGAGTATTCAAGTAAAAAATAGACTCTCATGGAGAGAATTTTGTGAGAGTTTTTCAAGATCGACTCCCATTTCCAAAATATGGAAATATTAAAATGTTTTGCAAAGGGTCTGTACCTTTCGCTGATCGTTCTTCGAATGATGATTGGAAGGTAGAATTAATGGACAATTTAGCACCCCAAACTATAGTTTCCGATTCTTTGTATTACTTTCCTGTCCAGTCTGAAAATATTCTAGACGATCCTTTTTCCACCCAAGAATTAAATTCCACTATCTCCTGAATTAAAGATTCATCGTCTGGTTCAGATGGCATTTACTACAGTATGATAAAAATCCTTAATAGCAAATCACATATTTTCACGCTATCGCCCCATTGCTATGAGTTGTTCTTGTCTTTCAAAAATCATGGAACATTTAATCAAAATCAGATTAGAGCGGTGATGTGAATACCACTCCATTTTACCTGATTGTTAGTTTGGTTTTAGTAGAGCGATGAGCACGACCGATAACCTCTCCTTGCTTTACACCGATATTCTCGAAAAGTGCATTCGAAAATGTAAACATAGAGTTACTTCTTGATAAACTAATCCAACTAAATGCACCACCTATTCCGTAAAATTCCTTGGCGTGATTCTTGATCAAAACTCTTCTGGCGGGAGTATATCAACTCAATGGCTAACCGAGTTCAAAGCGGACTAAACGATGTGAAAGCTATAAGGTCTACATGGTGGCGTGCAGACCCTTACACTTTGCTAGCATTCTATAATGCTTTCGTCCAGTGAATTTTCGATTATGGCTGCTTCCATCTTTCTTCTGTGGCACAATCCAATTCCAAGGCCTTCGACTATGCTGAGGCCATATGCGTTCCTGCCCTACAAACGCTTTTCTAGTTGAAGCAGGTTTACCTCCACTACAACTCAAGAGAATTTACATGGCCAAAAAATGTATCCTTAAAAAACTCTTATTTTCCCAACATCCGCTAATCCTGCTTTTAGGTTATCTGAACCAAAAGATCCACAACTCCAGATACTGGCGTCGCAAACCAATTCCTTCTCTAATAATAGCTTACCGTTCCTTCTTCGAAATACCCATCCATCGTAGCCCCTCGTTCCGATCTTGTGGTCACGATTACTGTAATGAAAATCATATTCTCTCTGAGTGTCCCCAGACATTCCTAACAAAGAGCCATACCAGAGATTAGTGGAGCCATACTTTATAAAACCTTACTATCCCAAAAAATAACATTTCCTATTCATATTACCCACCTCCTATCTTTAAATTTAACAAAATCATCCTTAAGTCTATAGTCCAATTCTTCAAATCTTCTAACATTTCCGTATAAACACCAACCACCATCTCATTTCTAACAGGACACTGTATTGTCCTATTTAATATCAATACACTTTTCTCTCTTTTGTAACCCAATCCAAGGACCCCATCATTTATGTTTGTGTTCAAGTCCCCGCTCCGACGGGCTCTCGGCAGCGAATCCTTTTCTCCTATGTTACCACACTCCAGTGTCTTTGTGCTGTCCATGATTTTTGAGAGTTTTGCTGTTTTTTACAAGCTTTTATTTAACTTGCAATGTATGTATGCATGTTCGGGTCAAGTCTTGCAAGCTGAATTAGAACCACTTCCTCTTATCCTACGGAGTTGAATTTTTACATGTTGGTTCAATGCATTTTTATGGTAAGCATGACAAGAACGGCAAAGGGGAAAGGGGGTTTAGAGGGAGGGGGAAACAAAAAAATTGGTATATCTATCTTAATATTGAAAAAATCGAAGTAAAGTTTAAAAAAATTAGTTTTACTATAAAAAGCTTGTTTTTAAAAATGTTTTTTTAATAGAAACTTATTTCAACGATTTCTTTTTTTTCGGAATAAATTTTTATTTTTTGTATAATATATATTTTTTTTGAATATTGTGTATGTGCTTATATGGTAAATTAAGCCCTTGCTAAGTTTATTTTAAATATAAAAAAAACTTTATTTAGTTAGTTTATTGGCCACGCGACGCTACTATAGAGATAATATATTATCTCTATGGACGCTACCATCTTAAAAAGTTTCGCTAAATAAATCGTAACGACCATAGTCTATGGTAACGACGTAACGTAATTCGTATAACATTATTTTGACATGATGACTGAACATAGGTTGTGTATTTGCTCAACCTTGTTTAACAACACTTAACAGCAGTTTACTCAACAGATAAATAAATAAGATGTAAAAAAAAATATTTCTAATTCAAATGAAATTTGAAAAAATATATACGGAATGAGAAATAGATTTAAAGTATTGAAAAAAAATATTTTTTTGAATGAAATTTTATATTTGATGCTTTCAATATGACTGAAGATAGGTTAGTTACAGAGGTGCCGAGTAGTTTAAAACAACTTGCTCGATTAGTTGTTCGAGGATTTTATATTATTGAAGATGCATTAATAATTGATATGCTTGTACGGAATCCATGTAAGTTTTCTATGAAATATGCTCAGTTTACAGAGTTTAAGGAAATACAAATTTTTAGTAATTCTACTTGTTTATTACTAGATCTTGAATATTGAATAGTATTATCTCACTGTTTTCATTTTTAATTTTATAATCATGATTCTGTACCGTAGAAAAATGTAAAATATTTAATGTTTGTTGCTTCTTAGGTATGAAAGAAGATGATATATGTGAGTTACTTAAATTTGAAAAGAAAATGTTACGTGCACGAATTGCAGTTTTACGTAATGATAAATTTATACAAGTGAGGTTGAAAATGGAAACTGGAGCTGATGGAAAAGCTCAGAAAATTAATTATTATTTTATTAATTATAAAAGTTTTGTTAATGTTGTGAAATATAAATTAGACTTAATGCGAAAACGAATGGAAACTGAAGAACGAGATGCCACAAGTCGAGCCAGTTTTAAATGCCCTTGTTGTTTGAAGACTTTTACTGATTTAGAGGTAATTCGCGCTGGTGCTATCTAAAATTTTGGTTATAATTCTCATTGTTTTCTGAATAATCTAAATATTTTAAATTTTATAATATGATTATACTGCGTTTTAGGCCGACCAATTATTCGATTTTGCCAGCGGAGAATTTCGATGTACATTTTGTCGAGAGATTGTCGAAGAAGATCAGTCTGCACTGCCCAAAAAAGATTCTAGACTTCTGTTAGCAAAATTCAATGAGCAGTTAGAACCTTTGTATATATTGTTAAAAGAAGTTGAAGGTATTAAACTTGCGCCTGAAGTATTAGAACCTGAACCCGTAGACATAAATACTATTAGAGGTTTGGATACTAGGAGAAATTCAGTACTTCGTCCACCTGGAGAACCATGGTCAGGTGAGGCGACTAGAAGTCAAGGTTTTGCTGTAGAAGAAACTCGAGTTGATGTTACAATAGGTGATGATAATATGTCACAAAATAACGAAACCCAACGTAAAGAGCGTCCCATATGGATGATTGAATCAACAGTTATTACAAATGATAATTCACAAACTGATCTTAACTTAGTTCAAAATAATTCCGATGCTATATTGGAATCTGCTGCTCAATCTGCAACAGGAGCAATAAGTAGCAGTACAAGCTCTGGAAAAACTGATGATATTATGAGTGTATTATTAGCTCATGAGAAAAAAGGCGCAAATGTTAATAATGCTGTCAAAGGATTGCCCGGCGAAGAATCGGATTCTAGTGATGATGATATGAATGAAGTGGGGCGATCTCTACAAAATATTATTGATGATGACATAGGTATTTATAAAAACTTCCAGTTGTATCTTCCTATTTGTTTGATGATTAGATAACTTTTTTTTGTCAAAAATTAACAAAACTTTCGTATTTAATACTATCATGTAAATGTTAAATGTAAATACATAACGTAACAAATATTTTTTCAATGGCCAAAATTAGACATTCGTCTTTTAGTGTGTTATGTTTAATTTGACGGCTATAAGTTGCTATTTTGAGTAATTCCCCATACGTTAATTGGACCTTTATTGGTCCAATTCATTTTTGTAGATGATCTCTGATGTAATCTCATCAGAAACATGTTAAATGAACCAGGGAAATAAAAACTTTTTCTTGTTATATACGAATTACCTGATGTGTTTTACATTACCTCGAAAAGGTAACCAGCACACTCGTCATAACCGTTTGAAAATAATGGTCTAAGATCCGGCATTAGTGAAAACCTTCCCTCATCTGTTAATTGATTGAAATATTTTTGAAAACGTTTATTGCAATATAAACAATTTGGCAATGTAATGTCTGCCAGGGTAGTTCTGCTGCAATTAAAATTTAATTAATTAAAAATTGATTTTTTTATAATTAAATCCTTCACGTGTTAATTGAATTTTGCTTGTTAAATAACATAGTATACGATACGACAAATCTTGTAATAGCAGGCAGCGCTGCTTATTACTGCTACGGTTACCTGCAGCCAGATGTTCACAGGTAAGTAAACTTAACTTACTTCACTCATATGTTAATTGAAAAATATTTAGCTAATTTAAAAGTTTATAATAATTAGAATACATCCATAACTGGCAGCCATCTTAAAATCAATTGCAGCCTATATAAGAAAAATTTAAAAAAAAAGAAATTAAAAAAAAAACCTTGTAGAGAGAGACTATTGCATTATTCAACGTAACAAACAAGGAAAGTATATGATTCATGCATTTGTAGAGTGTATTCCGTTTATCATGAACTCTGCATTCTCTATACACAATACCACTATTAGTATAAATACACTTATAAATGAAGTAGGCTCTACAAATGCGTGAATCATATACTTTCCTTGTTTGTTACGTTGAATAATGCAATAGTCTCTCTGTCTCTACAAGGTATTTTTTTTTTAAATTTCTATTTTTTTAAATTTTTCTTATATAGGCTGCAATTGATTTTAATGGATTTTAAGATGGCTGCCAGTTATGGATGTATTCTAATTATTCTAAACTTTTAAATTAGCTAAATATTTTTCAATTAATGTATTAGGGAAGTAAGCTAAGTTTACTGTAAGTTTGAAAACCTGGCTGCAGGTAACCGTAGCAGTAATAAGCAGCGCTGCCTGCCATTACAAGATTTGTCGTATCGTATACTATGTTATTTAACAAGCAAAATTCAATTAACACGTGAGGGATTTAATTATAAAAAAATCAATTTTTAATTAAATGTTAATTGCAGCAGAACCACCCTGGCAGACATTACATTGCCAAATTGTTTATATTGCAATAAGCGTTTTCAATAATATTTCAATCAATTATCAGATGAGGGAAGGTTTTCTAATGCCGGATCTTAGACCATAATATATAGTGATAAAATCTCTGTATCAGTGACATTAACACGCTCTGCCTATAATAATAATTGCCAATCTTTTCGAAAAGTGAAAGATCTTATAAAATATATTGTTAACATCCTCATGAGCGAAAATGAATTAAAATTTTCTATTATTAAACAAACTCAAGAATACGTACATAATTAACAGTTTTTCTTAAGAAAATTTATATTAACAGGGTATCAGTCAATATTGTTAAATTAATTGAAATTCAAACCATTAAATATATCGTTTTTAACCCGACTTCAAAAAGGAGGATGGTTCTCAATTCGTCTGTTTTTTTTTTCTTTTTGCTTTTTTTTTATGTGTGTTACCTCAGAACTCCGTCATTTATGAATCGATTTTGAATTTTTTTTTGTTATAAAAGGTTTAGTTTCCCATTGGCACCAAATCGCATTCTGATGAGGGACAACCCGGGAAATCGAGGAAAATCCTCATTTTATATGTGATAACCGATTTCTGCGAAAATTTTTTTTTTAAAGGGTATTCTCATTTATAATGGGAAAATAAAAAAATTTTTTTTTAAATCGACTTCAAAAAAAAATTTTTTACAAAAAAAAAAACAAAATGCATGTAAAAAAAATTGAAAATCTGTTATAAAAAAATGCACTAAAAATTAAAAAAAAAAAACACGGGTAAAAAAAAAAGTGTTATAAAAAACTGCACTAAAAATTAGTAGGTCTACCCATATTTAGACAAATAAAATCAGTTATAGAACTTCAAAGTCACTAAAAAGCGAGAAATAAACCATATTTTGTTTTGCACTAAAATGTAAAAAAATAATAGCATATTCATTCTTGTGCCAATTTTAGTTCACCTAAGCAAAAATTTTTAAATATATATGTACAATCATTATTTTTGGAGGCGGTGTCCAAAATTTATGTGAATTTCTCTATGTAGACACCGACTCCAAACATAACAATAATTGTACATATATATTTAAAAATTTTAGCTTAGGTGAACTAAAATTGGCACAATATGGAATTATTTTTTTACATTTTAGTGCATTTTTTGTTATAGAATATTTGATTTTTTAAGTCAGGTTTCCATTTTGTCAAAATATGGTTTATTAAAATAAAAGGACCCACGAAACTTCCAAATGTGTGTGACGTTTTTGGAGTGTTTAAATAATTAGAAGTTTGGTTTGATGGAGGAGTTCCCTCTTGGTTTAAGAAGCCATATGTGGTCTTATTTTTACAGTCGATTTGTGTATATCAAAATATTAACAACTTTTGTTCTAAATATTTTTTGAAAACCGAATGAATTCGGCTCAAATCAACTGTAAATTATAACAAATCAAATTATTTAAAAAGAGGGTCCTTTTATTGCCACATGGCACTATATATTTCACAATTAATTGGTGTTTTTTTTTTAAACAAATTATTTTAATCCGTAGACAGAGGTTTTAGTTGTATTCTTAATAATTGCCTAAATAAATTGTTGTGATTATCTTGTAATTTTTTCAGGTGAAATAGAAAATATGGATTCAGATGAAGACGATAATACACCAACAGTTACCGTTGGTTCTCGAACAATTCCCATTACAGAAGTAAATGATACTCTGATATCAGAAATGTCACCAACAGAAAAAGAAGTGTATATACAAGTTTACCAAGAATATTATTCGCATATGTACGATTAATGATGTGCCTATATGAGATTAGTTGTAGTTGATTTTTTGTAATTATAATTATTTTGAGTATTGACAATGTACTGATTAATTTGTATTATTATATATTTTGAATTAAGAAATGGTATTTATTATTTAACTGATATGAAAAACATTATTTATATGTCGAAAGTTTACTAAAAAATTTTCAAAATTTTATTTTTCTGCATAGTTGAAAATGTCACTCAAACCCATAGATAAGAGTTAGGGCCCGTACCTTTCTTGCACCATTTAAATTGTTTATTATTATCGTAGTAAATATAAATTTTGGTTTCGAAAAAAATCCGATAAGTTGGATCCCTGTGGAAATCTTTATTATGATGCCCTAAAAACATTCTGAAAAGAACCCTTAATTTGAACAATTAATCCAATCAACCTACGAAATCGGTGACATAATTGTTATCAGGAAACAAAAAATATGATGATGTAGAAGAACATAATACAAAAAAGATAGCGTTTTATTTTTTCGGCTTGTCTAGTTTCCCTGAGCCTAAAAAATTTTCAAAAGTAAAAAAACCGGTTTTTAAATTAAAAAAAAGTTGACGTCCAATCCAAAAAAGTTAAATTAGAAAGTTGTAGGTCTTAAAAAAACCTATCGAATGGTGGCCATTGAATTAAAATTGGATGCGTAGTTTCTGAGAAAAATTGGAAAAACAGGCGAAAATCGCGTTTTCTTTATAACTTTTTTTTAAAAATGATTACAAAGTTGTTACTTGGTAATAGCTCGACAAGTTGATATTGGTAATAACTCGACAATATTCTAGTTTTTTTCTTGACAAGAAATTTTGCAAATCTTTCGAAAAAATTAAGTTTTTCGAAAAAAAGGCTCGTTTGTAAAAGCATTCCTCTTGGTCTAGAAATTATCGTAGAGAAATTTTTCAAAGTTCAATCTCTTCGTCTTGACTTGTGCTATTATAAAATTGTAACAAAAAGTAAAATTTGTTAATTTTTGATTCCGAAAATGGTCCCCGAAAAAAGTGTCATTTTTTTGCGTTTTTTTAGTAGTTTGTTAAATATCGTAATCAAACCAACTGCAATCAATAGTTGGCATTTTTCTACGAATTTACAAAATTCGTAGTTTAAGTTTTAAATCCTCCAATCGATTGTAATTACAGTAGACTTTTGAAACTTGCACGATTGATTTTTAATACTTACTCTATAATTTAAAAAATATTTGCAATTATTCTCCCCAACAGATGTATTTCAAATACATTGATAAAGTTACTTAAAATTATGCAACGTGCAAATTAGCGTGCAATTATGCAAAATTATTAAACGTAAAAATTATATGTACAATAATTTATTGTGAATTGTATAAAATAGTTTTTAAGGGATCATACATATATACATACTATTAGCAACTAAAGTTGCGCACTTTTTACTTAGTTTTATAGTTAATTTGTGCCCCTATTAATTGGATTTTTGAGAAAATGTTTCGTATAATGCTTTTACAAGAGCCTTTTTTTCGAAAAACTTAATTTTTTCGAAAGATTTGCAAAATTTCTTGTCAAGAAAAGAACTGGAATATTGTCGAGTTATTACCAATATTTTTACTAACAACTTTGTAGTCATTTTAAAAATAAAGTTATAAACAAATTAAGAAAACGCGATTTTCCAATTTTTCTCGGAAACTACGCATCAAATTTTAATTTAATGTTCGATAGGTTTTTTTAAGACCTAGAACTTTCTAATTTAATTTTTTGGATTTGACGCAACTTTTTTTTTTTAAATTTAAAAATCGGTTTTTTTACTTTTGAAAATTTTTTAGGCTCAGGGAAACTAGACAAGCCGAAAAAATAAAACGCTATCTTTTTTGTATTATGTTTTTCTATATCATGGATATCGTGGTTACACAGGCAATTTTGATTGTCTTGAATTGTTAATTGAATCTTTTACAACGATTAAATTCTATCTACCGGACCTTGTAACAGCATTCTTTAAAACACAGCTTAATTTCGTATATAACTAAAAATTTTATGCTGAAAATAGATTACAAAAATAAAATATAATTCATTCAAATACTATTAAAATCATATGTCAATTTAAATTAACTATTATTATATATTTTAATTTATCACATATCATTAATTAAAAATATCATCGTAAATTACTAAATCTCGTTTATCACGATGATTGCCTTTTTGTGAATTACTTGCTGCGGCAATAGACCACGTTGATGAAGATGTGGCATCGTTAATTGGTTCAATTTGTGGCTGCCTTCTTGCAAACGATACATTTAATTGTATACCCGACGTCATACTTCCATCAAATTCAGATATAGCTCTTTCTGCATGTTCTATTTTATCAAAAGTTATAAATCCACGATTTTTTTCAATTTCCATGGATATATTAACGATATTTCCAATATTACTAAAATGTTTTCGGAGATACTCTTCAGTAATTTGATAACCAGATACGTATATTGTATTCCCATGTCGTGGTTTATCAGTTTCTTTACGTTTATCAGTGTTACCGCGTTCCTCACGATCACGTTGACTAACAAATGAATCGTATAAATTCTTATTTTTGATTCGTGGTGGTCGATTTTCAGGTGATTCGGGATCTCCATTTTCTAATTGTGTCGCGGAAAATGGCTGATAGCTACTTAAAGTTTTATCGGTTATTAATTTTCGTTCTAATCCTCGTGGTCGTTTGAAAGCTTGGTCAGAACTTTTTTGTGGTTTAGAAATTGGATTTATTGCACCCGATTTAATTAATTTTTTTGCAACTTCTCGAGCATCTCTAGCTTCTGCTGGTCGTTTTGGTATTATTGGTTTTTCTGGTTCAGGTTTTGGAGCTTTTAAATCTTGAACAGCTTTCCGTTTTTTCTTAAGCTTTTGGTATTTTGCTTGTAACATCAATTCTTCTTCAGTTAAATTTGAAGGGAAATGTATGTAAACCATATTGTCATTGATCAATTTTACTTTGTTGATGAAATATGATAATTATTATTTTTTCATTTATTATTTATAACACAACTTTGACATATGTGGTAGACAGTCAGAGTCGCTAACACCAAAGAATACAATATACAAAGAAGCTATGGAGGTTAGAGATAGGAGGAGAGCTATCTCCATGTTATAAAAAGTGACCCAAAAAAGAAGAAAATTAAGATGGCGCTAGTGTACTGGAATACCAATTTTAAAGAAACAAAGTAGATATTAAAAGTAGACAAGGACAGGCTAACATCCGCTTTGTAAAGGCGGACTTTTTAAATTATTACATAAATCATATGGAACCTCAGATGTTAAAGAAGTAGAAAGACTATTTATTTAAGAAATTCCATGAAAATAATAAACATTGAATTAGTGATGAATTTTCAAGTCACAATCAATTTGAAAAGTTAAAGGTATTTTAATAACAAAATTATAATTAAGAAACTTGAAGTAATATATATTTCAATAAATAAATTTTGTTCAAAAACTTGAATAATGAAATTTTTATCGAAGAAAGAAATTAAAAAATTGTTTAATAAAAATTTAACGAAGCATAAATTGAATATTTATGTATTAAACTGTATATATATATATTTTTATGTATATTATTTTTTATTTATAAATAAAAATGATAATATTCAAAATGGGATTCAATGTGGTGTGTAACAAAAAGCAATAACCAAAAAATTATGATATAGAAAAGATATTTATTCACTTTAAATTTTTATTCTGACAGTTTTTTTAAATAGTGCACATTAAAAAGCACTAAATATAAAATAATATACAAATATATATAACTTAAACAATTTTGAACAGATAGGCAATTTTTAATTGCACAATTTTTCCCATATTACATGAAATTATATAAACACGCTACAATAATAAAAACTCTCCTATCTATAAAAATGGTATAATTCATTAACTCAATCACAATTCACAATAAAGTTTTTAGGTTATGGAAAATAAGTCAACTACTCAAGTCTGTGTGATTATTTTGTGATATTTTATACTACTTCCGGTTGGCAACTTCACTTCGTTCTACAGTAACAATCTTCAGAGCAAGTCCACCTTCTCACAAGTGCCATTGTGGCCATTCACTGAACCCTAATTTTACGTTTTTCGGGGGACACTTTTTGAGTTTAACAGCCATAAGAGATAACTCTCCTTCTATCTCTAACCTCCATAATAGAAGCGTATTAGCAAAGAATACATGGGGCTGTTCGGCCGAACTAAGAAGGTAGTAATCTTAGTAAGATAGTCAAATTAACTTACTTAGTCGTTGGCCGGGACACTTTATACTTACTAAGAAACTTTTATTATGCCGCCATTTTACTTAGTATCTACGTCACGGGCAGTGTTGCCATATATCCCGTTTAACGGTAGATCTACCGCTTTTTTAGTATTTCTACCGTTTTTTTGAAATTTTTTGAGTAAATAAAAAAATTTTGAAATTTGTTTCATTTTTTTCAATTTTTTATAATAATAATTAATTTAAAACTCCCCAGTCGTACAAATACAAAATCAGTCATTACAGACCATATTCCATTATTTGAAATAATGGACTATGGTTCTGTAATTACTTTAAGGTATTGTTTTATAATGGAATTTTAAACAATAAGTAATGCAATATATGACAAATAAAAAGAATTAATACTATTTAATATTTGAAAAAAAAAAATCTATAATATATTAAATACTAATGTAATATAATTTTAATTATTCTGAATAAAAGTATTTATTTCAAACTATTTAAATTGGAATTTTCACTTTTTGAATCTACCGCTGTATTTTGGTAGATCTACCGTTTTTCAAGAAATCGGACTCGCGATACTGATCATAACCTATTTGTTTATGTATCAAATTCAGAACATTTCTCATGTGTTGACAATTTTTATTATTGTAATAAGTGAGATAAAAATTTAATAAAATGGATAATTTTATAAGGAGTATTTTAATCATGAAAATAGATATATTAGGAGATTGAACGACATAGGCAATTCGTCTGTTTTTGTGTCCTCAAAAACGTGTAGAGATCATAGTTATTATTTTCGCCACTAGCGGCAGTGCGAATCTGCCCGTACGGTATTATTATTATTTCATATTAAAATCAACGGTTATCACATCTTACAAATAAAAATTGTAAGTATAAAAATTGTTTAATTTTATAAATGTGAAAAAATGGGACGATGTTGTACAGGGAAAGCATAGATATACTGCCATATATCTATGAGTGAAAGGTTGTTTAAGGTTAGAAATGCGTGTCTGCATTTACGAAAGGAATATGGTCTGTAATTACCGGTTTTGTTATCTTCTTTCTTTATCTAATATATGTCAGTTATTGTAAACATATATTGTATATTATTATTATTAATTGCAAAATTATCACTATGATTCTTCATCTTTTAATTTATTGCAATTATTAAGAATTCTCTATTATTAATATTTATTTAAGTATTACTTGATAATCGAAAACAATTTTTTATTATCTATAAAACTAAGACTTCTTATTAACTGAATGAAAGTGATTTCTTGGCGCCTACATTTAAACATTTAAATTCCGTACGGCACTGACACCAGTGACCCCTACTGATAAAAGATAGTTACACCAATTCTTGACTGTTTTTTTAACATTACGTTCGCTCTCCTAATATATCTATTCTTCATGATTTTAATGGAGGGACTTCAATATGACCCAGCCGATTTCTTAAAAAGCGGTAGATTCAAAAAGTGAAAATTCCAATTTAAATAGTTTGAAATAAATACTTTTATTCAGAATAATTAAAATTATATTACATTAGTATTTAATATATTATAGAATTTTTTTTCTTCAAATATTAAATAATATAATTATTTTATTTGTCATATATTGCATTACTTATTGTTTAAAATCCCATTGTAAAATAATACCTTAAAGTAATTACAGAACCATATTCCATTATTTCAAATAATGGAATATGTTCTGTAATGACTGATTTTGTATTTGTACGACTGGGGAGTTTTAAATTTATTATTATTATAAAAAATTGAAAAAAATGACACAAATTCAAAATTTTTTTATTTATTCAAAAAATTAAAAAAAACGGTAGAACGGTAGAAATACTAAAAAAGCGGTAGATCTACCGTTAAACGGGATATCTGGCAACACTGCCCGTGACGTAGAAACTAAAAAAAATGGCGGCATAAGAAAAGTTACTTAGTAAGCATAAAGTGTCCCGGCCGACGACTAAGTAAGATAATCTGACTATCTTACTAAGATTACTTCGGCCGAACACGACCATTAAATTGATTTGTAATAACCTAACCTACAAAGTCTGAAAAACTATTGACAAAAAAGAAAATTTTAACAAAATGGAAAATATTAAACTTGAAACAGAATTAAATACTGAGTTAATTATTAAAGATGAAATATAAGATGAAGGTTTTACAATGGAACATGAAATAATGACAGACGAAACATTTAATGAAAATGTTAAAATGGAACATCAAGAGATAAAAGAAGAAATATTTAATAAAACTATTAAAATGGAACATGAGATAAAAGAAGAAATATTAAATGAAACTAATAGAATGGACTATGAACGAATCTATGAAAACATTAAACTTGAAAAAGAATTAAATACAGAACTAATAATTAAAGATGAAATATTCGATGAAAATGTTTTGGAACATCAACAAATTCATACTGAAAAAAAACTTAATACATGTGATGTTTGTAACGAAACATTTAAATATCAATGTTATTTAACTAAACATAAATTAATCCACACTGGAGAAAAACCATTTTCATGTGCTGATTGTGAAAAAAAATTTAGTGTACAAGGCAATTTAACTCGCCATAAACTAATCCACACTGGAGAAAAACCATTATCATGTGATGTTTGTGACAAAACATTTAGTCAAAAATGCAATTTAACTCAACATAAACGTATCCACACTGGAGAAAAACCATTTTCATGTGATTTTTGCAACAAAACATTTAATCATAAAAGCGATTTAACTCAACATAAACGAATCCACACTGGAGAAAAACCATTTTCATGTGATGATTGTAACAAAAAATTTAATACCCGACGCAGTTTTACTACACATATTCGAATCCACACTGGAGAAAAACCATTTTCATGTAATGTTTGTGACAAAACTTTTAGTCAGCAAAGCAATTTAGCTCAACATAAACGAATCCACACTGGAGAACAACAATTTTCATGTGATGTTTGTGACCAAACATTTAATTATAAAATCAGTTTAACTAAACATATGAGACAAACGCATGCGACATAAAAATGAATAAAAACCGAACGATATTGGTCGGATGTTTGACATCAGATAATTGAAAGAAAAGCTGAGCTTAGTGGAACCGAATCCTGATATTTTTATGAATTATCCATTTTATTACGATTCAAATAAAGCTTAAACTTAAAAAGCACCCTTCTCTAATTTTGTTTTTTTTAACAGCTTGGCGGTGGCAAAGATCTCTCGAGAACCACAAAATCGATTTAAACTTATCTAAAGGTCGATCCCGAACGAACAAATTTTAAAGTACCGCTTAATTGTACCAAAGAATACAATATACCGTATAAGTAGGATTATTGTGTCACTTAAAATTTTTAGTGTGTTTGCTGACCACTAGATGACAATAGCTGTGCGATTTCGGTATTTAGTGCCATTACCAGCACAACCAACTGTATTCTTTGGCAGAACTAAGTACCAGTTGGCCGGACCACATCGAAGCGAGGATGGACTTCAAATTTATATTAAAAGGGAATTCACCAATATTAATGAAATTTTTATGAATTTTTAGAATTAATTAGTCAAAATTTTTTAATTTTTTTTACAAGCTGTATAAAATATTAATATTTGTTTTTGTAGTTTCAGTTGCTATTTTAAAAGAATACGCTTTAAATATAAGTTTCTTAAATATAACAAATATTAATATTTTATACGGCTTGTAAAAAAAATTTATAAATTTTGACTAATTAATTCTAAAAATTCATAAAAATTTCATCAATATTGCTGGATTCCTTTTTAATATAAATTTGAAGTACATCCCCGCTTCGATGTGATCCGGGCAACTGGTACTAAGTACAGTTGGTTGTGCTGATAATGGCTCTAAATCGAACAGCTATTGTCATCTAGTGGTCAGCATACACACTAAAAATTTTAAGTGACACAATAATCGTACCTATACGCTTCTATGTATATTGACCCCTAGGAAGTTGGCCCGACACTATACTCACCGAGCAGCGTTTTCCACGTAGATGGTGCCGATAAGAGATTGGCTCGTCCCGAGCCTATAGTCGCCGCTTTGGTACACCAACGTTAATATTGAGCGGAAACTGTTTATGGGAGCATGGCGGAACGAGCTCTCGCGAATGATTCTAGAATAATTTTACGAAGGAGCAATTAGAATTAGAGTCGGAACCAAGCTCTCGCGAATGATTCTCGAGCAGTCGATTTGTATTTTGTGCTTTTGAATTGGCGCCTTATTCTGGTGGTTCTGCTTCGCGTCGTCCGCCAGCAGTGTCTCTTCCGTCGAATAAGAAATTGAGGTTAAGTTCTGTACAAAAATTTATTTTAATTAGCGAATAACTTAATTACGGCAATTAACGCAATTACGGCGGAGCAATTAAAAATAAGGATGGAGCAAATTGAACCGACAAAAGAGCAATCGTTTCCGCCCTTATTCTATTCATTTCCATCCAGAATATCTATTCCCCACTTAGTTGAAAGGTGTTCGAGCTGTACATTCAGATTCAACTGGCGATAAATAATTAATAACTCGGTAATTAAGAGGGAGCAAATAAAAAACAAGCTTCCACTAATGATTCCTGAGTAATTATGAGGACGCCATCAGTTCCAGTCAAAATAAGCTCTTGAGAATGATATTCCAAAGCAATTCTTTTCGTATGTGTTTGAATTACGCGCTCAGAATTCCACTTGAATGTCCAGCATCCGGTTAGGTCTTGATGTGAACAGATTTTCTATCATTAGTTTGGACCCAATTGAGGAGCAATTAATGAGTTTTTCGGAGCAATTAAGAGCAATTCGGGAGCAATTGATCAGTTCAATTCTTTTTCAGTTTCGTTTATTATATTCATTCCAATTCGGGTTGTGAAGTTGGCCTACCCCCCACCACTTCCATAGCCACTTCATGTTTTTCGATTATTTCTCATATAACGAATGTGAATTTGTTATATCTAATAGTGGAGCAATTACGAGTAAACAAGGAGCAATTGTCTGGTTCATAAAAAACTCTTTAAAGCGTCTTGGTTCAGCTGAACATCGGTTTTTCAAAATGTCCCTAGGATCTAGTTTTTTTTCACTTTTACTTTTTTGAGTTTCTCTCAAAATCTATGAAGGAACAAATAATAAAAACTGCGGAGCAATTAGGAGCAAATCGGGAGCAATTATTTGGTGTATTATTTATTGGGAAATTCCAAAGTGTCGAGCCAACTTCTTGGGGGTCAATATACATAGAAGCGTATAGGTACGATTATTGTGTCCATGAAGAATAGATAAATAGGAGATTGAACGACATAGGCAATTCGTCTGTTTTTTCGTCCTCAAAAACGTGTTAATAGTTATTATTTTCGCCACTAGCAGCAGTGCGAATATACCCGTACGGAATTATTATTATTATTACATATTAAAATCAACGGTTATCGCATCTTACAAATAAAAATTGTAAGTATAAAAATTGTTTAATTTTATAAATGTGAAAAAATGGGACGATGTTGTACAGGGAAAGCATAGATATACTGTTATATATCTATGAGTGGAAGGTTGTTTAAGGTTAGGAATGCGTGTCTGCATTTACGAAAGGAATATGGTCTGTAAAAACCGGTTTTGTCATCTACTTTCTTTATCTAATATATGTTAGTATTGTAAACATATATTTGTATATTATTATTAATTGCAATTATCACTATGATTCTTCATCTTTTAATTTATTGCAGATTAATAAGAATTCACTATTATTAATATTTATTTAATTATTACTTGATAATCGAAAACAATTTTTTATTATCTATAAAACTAAGACTTCTTATTAACTGAATGAAAGTGATTTCTTGGCGCCTACATTTAAACATTTAAATTCCGTACGGCACTGAGACCAGTGACCTCTACTGATAAAAGATAGTTACACCAATTCTTGACCGTTTTTTTAATATTACGTTCGCTCTCCTAATATATCTATTCTTCATGATTGTGTCACTTAAAATTTTTAATGTGTATGCTGACCACTAGATGACAATAGCTGTTCGATTTAGTGCCATTATTAGCACAACCAGTACTTAGTACCAGTTGCCCGGATCACATCGAAGCGGGGATGTACTTCAAATTTATATTAAAAAGGAATCCACCAATATTGATGAAATTTTTATGAGTTTTTAGAATTAATTAGTCAAAATTTTTTAATTTTTTTTTACAAGCTGTATAAAATATTAATATGTGTTATATTTAAAAAACTTATATTTAAAGCGTATTTTTTTAAAATAGCAACTGAAACTACAAAAACAAATATTAATATTTTATACAGCTTGTAAAAAAAAATTAAAAAATTTTGGCTAATTAATTCTAAAAATTCATACAAATTTCATTAATATTGGTGGATTCCCTTTTAATATAAATTTGAAGTCCATCCCCGCTTCGATGGGATCCGGCCAACTGGTACTTAGTTCTGCCAAAGAATATAGTTGGTTGTGCTGGTAATGGCACTAAATACCGAAATCGGACAGCTATTGTCATCTAGTGGTCGTCATACACACTAAAAATTTTAAGTGACACAAAAATCGTACTTATACGCTTATATGTATATTGTATTCTTTGCTAACACTCAAATTTTTTTCCCCTAAAAGTAACTTAAAAATCCCAAAAATCGAACCAAAACCCCCTTAGCTGATAATTTGAAAAGTGTTTTTTTTAATTTAGCGCGTGTACCGATATACACTCCGAGCACTGTTCAATGCTTGTACTGGGGAAAAATTCGTTCCGTTATTGCTGCCAGTACACTGCTAAAGTAGCCTAGGGAAATATATGACGTCATAAACCATCGCCAGTTTTGTACTGTGAGTACTGGCGTAATCGAGGTAAGGTGCTCTCAGTGTTTTGATCACGTGATGATAACAAAAAACAGCCACTAGAATTTTACGTTTTAAGTTTGCATCAGCGGTAAATATAAATTAAATATTTGGCATTAAACTTAATTATTAATTGAATTAATTACATACTAAAAGTATACATTTTATCATAAAAAATGTTATATTTAACAATTTATATAATACTTATTACCCTTACAAACTAATTACTGAAATTAGGTTATGCATGATAGAAGGGAAAATAAAAACAACTTTTTAAGATTTGCCATTTTTTGATGGACACAATCGTTTGTTTATTAAATTTGATTTGGTTTTTGGTTCAGTATACTGTACTGCGTTCCGTTTTACACAGTAACCAGTATAGCTGGCTATAAAGGAACGACTTCGCAGTATACTAGATTGACGTCATACCTTACAGTGCTCGCAGTGTATATCAAAACATACCCTTAGACTATCACGAAGTATATATAATATAATCTATAATTCGTGTAGAGTGTCTTCAAAATTCCTACACGGAGGATAAACTTCGACACGTGCCTGGCACTTATTTGGTTGTCTTCACTAAAATTATGGAGGTTAGAGTATAAAAGGAGAGTTATCTCTTATGGCTGTTAAACGCAAAAAGTGTCCCCCGAAAAACGTAATATTTGGGTTCAATGAATGGCCACAATGGCGCTTGTGATAAATAACTCATAAACCAAACATTTAAAAAAACCAAACATTATAAACATTTGTCAAAGTCGTCGTAGATAAAAACAAATTATAAAATAATTATGTACAAAAATATGTAACAGTAATAATATGAAATAAAGAGACTTTTACTACTAAATCATGACGCATTTATGTAAGTAGTATTATAAAAATTATTCGCAACCAAAGTATTTTTTCAATAAAATGCTTTTTTTAATAAATGAAATAAAGTAATTAGTGAAGTAAGTGGTAGTTAAAAATTAGCAAAATAATTACATAACAATAAAAATATAATAATCGAACAATTAAATCGTAACCTGTAAAGTTGGAATTAAATTAAATTAAACTTTTATTTATTAATAAAAAATTCGTTACGCAGGAGCTGCGTCAACTTAGTAAATTTCCTTAGAATACAGAAATCACTTTCTACCGGTCATAATTTTAGTGTGATCAAAATGAAATATAATATCTGATATGACTTTAGTATTTGCAAAAATTAAATTTATTAATAGCCAAAATAGAGCGGTATAACGATTATAGTTTATAGTTACTATGGAAACGACAGTCAAAATTTTGTACAATAAAATATATTTCATGTATTCGTCTCAAACAAACACCAAATATTAAATATCTCTCTTAATATTAGAATAATCGAAAAATGTATAACGAGTAAAGTTGTAGAAAATCAAGTTTGCTACAATTCATTACTTGATCATTTTTCTCAGACTCTAATGTGAAGAGAGATATTTAGAGAATTTTAACTTTCAATCTTTAATTGTAAATATTTCTGTAAATATTAGTGTAACAGAAAAATGATATGAAACAAAATTACAGTAAAACTTTGTACCTACAACATAATTCCTGATAAATTTTTCGATTTTTCAAATATTAAGGGAGATAGTCAAATTTTGTGTCCCCCCCCCCGTCTAAACCCCTTTTCCCCTCGTCCGATTTTACCCATTAACGAACTTGACCTTTAGAATACCAAAAGCGTCTCAAATACCAAATTTCATTCCAATCGAAATAAAACTGTGACCGCTATAGAGTCCACAGACATTTTAAAGGGAGTACATATGTTGATATATATATACAAATTTTAGCGATTATTTTTAACATGTAATAGATAGGATCGATAGACATTTGAAGAAATTTTTACGAAATTCCAACATTGGTGCAAAAACAATAGCTGCATTTTCTTTGGAGGAAATTCGCTAATAAGTCTAACAAAATGACAAATATATACTTCACTCCTATTTATTATACTATTTTCACTTCGGTGCAAAATGAAAAATAGCGACGCTAGTGGCACAAAAAGTAAATATAACTTCTACCATTACGTTGCCATACCTCCGTAAAGTTAGCCACCCGACTTCATTTTCAATAAGTTTTCTTTATGCAAATCGTTTGAGAATCGTTAGAGAGTGTTTCAGAGAAAAGAATAAACGTTTGATAGTTACTATTTTTTATGTAAAAACGATTTTAATTTCGAGTTTCAACTTGGCGCCCAACTACAAATCTCAAAACTTTTGCAAATGCAAATCGTTAGAGTATCGTTTGAGAGAGTTTAAGAGAGTACAACAATTGTTTGAGAGTTAATATTTTTTACATAAAAACGATTTTAATCTTGTGTGTGTGAAGCTGGCCCCCCATTTAATTTTTTGTGTGAAGATCATTGAAGCACTTTGTCCCATTGCATTTCTCAAAACTTTCTTTTATGCAATTTGTTAGAGAATCATTAGAGAGAGAACAATAATTATTTGAGAGTTAATATTTTTTATGTAAAAACGATTTCCAGTTTTTGTGTGAAGGTGGCCTCCATTTTTTCCCATTGCATTTCTCAAAACTTTCTTTTATGTAAATCGTTAGAGAGAGTTTGAGAGATAACAATAATTATTTGAGAGTTAATATTTTTTACGTAAAAACGATTTCAAGCTTTTGTGTGAACGTGGTCCGCATCTGGTCCATTGCATTGCTCGAAACTTTCTTTTATGCAAATCGTTAGAGAAGATTTGTCTTGTTAGTTTGGAGTCTAGCATCACTTCAAAGAATTTGATATTCCATGCCTACTGTAGTTCACCGAATAGGATGGGCCGTTTTATTTTATTCATTTTCCTTTTTCGTGTGAATGAAATTAGTGTGGCTGTACCTGGTTTTACTTTTAACCCTTCGTTGATACACCATTCCTGTGTGATTCTAAAAGCGTTTTGTATAAGTGAGACTTCCCATTGCATTGCTCAAAACTTTCTTTTATGCAAATCGTTAGAGAATCATCGTCGACTTCACTAAAAAATATGGGGGGCCAGCTTCTCACGCAAAAAATTATAATTGGTTTTATGTACAAAATATTAACTATCCAACAATTTTTGTGCTCTTTCAAACGATTCTACAACAATTTGCATTGAAAGTTTTGAGATTTGAAGTTGGGGGCTAACTGCATATAAAAAATGAAATCGTTTTTCGTTAAAAATATTAACTTTCAAATAATTTTTGTTTTCTCTCAAACGATTTGTTTGAGCAATTCAATGGGCCAGATGGGGGCCACCTTCACACAAAAGCTTGAAATCGTTTTTACGTATAAAATATTAACTCTTAAATAATTATTGTTTTCTTTCAAACTCTCTCTAACAATTCTGTAACTATTTGCATAAAATTGTAACGTTGTAATTATTGGTTTAATTATGATTTTAAAGAAAATAAGTAAGCGACTAATGTGACATACGAAAACTATATTTAGAATGACATTTCAATAATAACACACAAGTTTTACACTAGGTGTCTATACTTTATATCTCCCATTCTTTGTAAATTATAATCATAAATTGCACAGCACAACTTAATGTAACTTATAAAATAATATTGTAATTACTAATTTAAGTATTATTAAAGATCAAGTCTATTGGTTTAATTATTCTACCAAATCTTGATGATCTTAGTGCTGTCGCTGGTTGAGCCAGGTTTGACTTCTGCAAATGATTAGAAGTGTCTGATGACGAGCTTGTTGATGCTGGGAGTGACTTAGGAACAGCTGGTGATTGTTCTTGTGCTGGAACCTGTTGAAATGCTGGTTCATCTGTGTATTTAGTTTCAGGAACTATCACTCTGTTGCTGGTAATGTCTGCTTGTGTCTTGTGCAGATGACTGAAGTTTCTACGTAGGATTTGGCCTTGATCAGTTTGAATGATTACAGATCTTGGTAGACCTTCAGGCTTTTCTACCACTCTTGCCCCTTCCCATTGGCGATGAGCAACTTTGTGTCTGACTTTTTCATTAATTTTAAAATTATCTGGTCTTTTAGTGTGTTTATTACTGTAGTTGGCTTGTTCTTCTCTCAATCGTTTTAGATCAGCTGTGACTCCTTGCATTATTTTTGGTTTTAGGTCACTGTCTTTTGTAGGTAATAGAGATCTGGTTATTTTGCTGCATAGACGTTGGTTGGGTGAACCTAAAATATTATTTCTTCGTGTATTTCTCCAGTTTAATAAAGCAAGTTGAACATCGGACTTGTCAATATTACATTTTTTTAATATGTTCTTGGCTACTTGAACTGCTTTTTCGGCGAGCCCATTGCCTTGATGGTGATGTGGACTGGATGTGACATGGTTAAATTTCCACTCTTTTTGAAAGATCTTGAATTCTCTAGACATGTATTGTGTTCCATTGTCAGTTTGTAGCTCTTCTGGTATTCCATGAACAGCAAACCATCTTTTCAGTTGTTCTATAACTTCATATGAAGACTGACCTTTTAGCTGTTGAAAATCTAAATATCCAGAGTAGCTGTCACAGATTACGAGGTAAGTTTTTCTTTTTAATTCAAATAGATCAGATGCAACTATTTGCCATGGAAGTGTAGGAGAATCTTTTTAACTAGCACTATGTCTTTAATATTGTCTTTTTGTGTTTGTTCACAGACAGATCAGGTTTTAACTAGTTTTATGATGTCGTCATATTGTCCCTTCCAGTAGAGAATTTGTCGTGCTCTACTTAAACAGCTGTGTATACCTGCATGTCCTTGATGAATATTCTTTAACATTTTAGGGATCTGTGATTTTGGTACTACAATTTTGTTTCCTTTGAAAATTATTCCTTTGAGATAGCTCAATTCTTCTTTAAAGTTAAAATAGTGTTGTAGTTCTGTGGGAAGTTCACTGACTTTTTCTGGTAATCCTTGTATTATTGTCTGAAGTAGTAACTGCAAATGTGGATCTTCCTTTGTAGCTGTAATTAACTCCTATTTTGCGTCAAGTGACATATGTAGTATTACTGTAACTTTCAAATTTTCTTCTTGTTCATATTTCAGATTAGATGCACTAAGGAAGTCTGCTGAGGGTATTTCTGTGCCTTTTTTAAATATGACTTTTGGTGCGTATGGTGCAAGATTGAATATTATGCGTTGCAATCTCGCTGGAGCAGATTGTATGTTTTTCTTGAAGATTGTCTGAAGTGGCTTATGGTCTGATTCCACTGTCAGTTCTTTACCATAAACATATTCGTGAAACTTCTTACATCCGAACTGTATAGCGAGTTCTTGTTTTTCAATCTGTGGATAATTCTCTTCAGACTTGGTTAACGCTTTTACTCCATAGGCTATTGGTTGTCCTTCTTGAAGAAGTGCAGCGCCAAGATTTTTTGAACTTGCGTCTACGCTTAATATTACAGGTTTGTTTACATCGTATAGTCTCAATACTGGAGAACTTTGAAGAAATTGTTTTATTTTGTTCAAAGCTTCTTCGTAATGAATTTCCTATATAAAGCTTGTATTTTTGTGTAACAAATCTCTCAGTGGGTTTGTTAGGTCAGATATTTTCGGAATAAATTTATTTAGGTATGTGATCATTCCTAGTAGTCTCTGTAGCTCTGTTTTGTTCATTGGTGTCTTCATTGCCTGTATAGCTTCTACTTTTTCTGGGTCTGCTTCTAGTCCGTCTGCTGAAACAATGTGCCCCAGGAGTTTTATTCTTTCCGATTCAATAATACATTTATTTTTATTAAGTTTGAAGCCTGATTTCTTTAGAGTTTCTATGACTTCACTAACCGTTTTTTGTAGTTCTTCTCTACATTTTGCATATATAAAAATGTCATCGATTGATACTCTTACATTTTTAAATTTAGTGAGCAAATTTGTTAAAATTTCTTGGAATATTTCAGGTGCTGATGATACTCCAAACGGAATTATCTTGAAAGAATATCTTCCCCATGGGGTAGCGAATGTTAATATTTTTTGTGTCCTTTCTGAAAGTTTAATTTGCCAGAATCCTTTTGTGCTATCTAATAATGCAAAGAAGTTAGAACCTTTAATATCAGCTGAAATTTCCTCTATAGTAGTAAGTGGAAAATGACGTCTCAGTATGTTTTTGTTAACATCTGATGGATCTATACAGATTCTTATTTTGCCTTTTTGTCTAACAATAACCATAGGACTTACAGCAGGGGTAGGCTCTGTTTCTGATTTTATGACGTCTAATTTCACCATTCTGTCAAGTTCTTGCTTTACCTCATCTCTTATAGCATGTGGAATTCTTCTTGACGGTATGATTTCAAGTTTTGGGTTCTCGATTAAGTCAATATCATACTCATAATCTTTATAACAGCCTAAACCTTCGAAGATGTCATCTTTACATTCACTTTCCTTCAGTGTTTTCACCCTTGCAATAAGTTCTAACTTTTCACAGGTATCAAGTCCTAGGATCGGTGTAACCTTTTTTTTAACTACCTTGAATGTAATGTTGTTTTCTTAATTTTTTATCTTCTGTGTAACTTATTAAATTTTTTGTTCGGCTTGGTTTCAGACTTGCTTTCGTTTTTTGGTGAATCCTACAAAAAAGGGAAAAACACATTTTGGTGAATCCGACAATAAAAAAGTGAAATCATATATTTTGGGTAACTTAACATACAATAACATTCTAACAAATCTCTACGGTTTTAACAAAAACGTGTAAAATTCACCTCATGTTAACTGGTCAAACCCGACGATTTAATAAAAAATGTGTTTCTACTATTAAAACAAAGTGAATTCGTGTGTATTATTACGGAAACCTACTAATCCATCAAAATTTTGGTAACATCGAACAAACAAAACGTAATAATTATCTACAATTTGGAAGTTTCTTAAACTTAACACGTGCACCCAATTCTTCATTTCCGCTACCAATACACATGCGCACTACATATTATACACTACGCACAACATACTACACGCATGCGCGACACACAACGACGCCATTATCGTACAAACGTCTTTGCGCCTAAACTTTCTTCGAACATTATAAAAAAACACAATTTTAACACAAATTAAAACATGATGCCAGGAAGTGAAATAGCACGCGTATCCATACAAATTCCACTCTTCTGGAAAAAAAAACGTGAAGCTTTGGTTCACGCAACTAGAATCACAATTCGTCACTTGGGGTATCACTAACGAAACGACTAAATTTCATTATGCCCTTGGTGCCATCGAAAGAGATATATTCGAACAAGTCAGCGATTACATCAACAATCTACCCACGGAAAATCAATTTACCCAATTGAAGGAAAAATTAATTTCCCGCTTCAGCGATTCAGAAGAACGAAAAATTAAAATACTTCTCAACGAATTGGAATTAGGTGACAAAAAACCGTCAACACTACTTCGAGAGATGAAAAATTTAGCCGGCGAACAAATTGCCAACGATTTTCTACGAAGCATGTATCTGCAAAGACTGCCATCGAACGTTCGTTCTATATTAGCCACCAGCACCGACGAACTCGGAAAAGTAGCTGCTATGGCCGACAAAATTTTGGATATTTCTACACCAAATACTTCTATTTCTTCACTCATTCTTCGGATAAACTCGCTACAAGAACAAGTATCTGACTTATCCAAAATGATTTCTGTTATCTCAAACAATAGCAACCCACAACGTAAACGGGACCGTTCTAAATCACCCTCACGTGACGTAAACAGATATCCAAACTGCTGGTATCATCATCATTTTGGTGACAATGCAAAAAATGTTCACCACCTTGCAAATTTAATTCAAAATCTTTAAACTAAAAAGTCCATTGTCTATCGCGGCACACAATGGATCACTCGCAAGACGCCTGTTCGTCAAAGATTATAACTCGCAAACGACATTCTTAATAGACACAGGTGCGGATATTTCGGTTATTCCCCCAATTTGTTAAGTTCACGCAACACCCGCAGAATTTAAACTATTCGCTGAAAATGGTTCAAAAATCAACACTTACGGATAGAAACTATTTAATTAAATTTAGGATTACGTAGAGAATTCAAATGGCGTTTCACTATTGCAAACGTCGATAAACCCATCATCGGAGTCGATTTTCTCCGGCATTTTAATCTTCTAGTCGATCAGAACAAACGTCATTTAGTGGACGGCATCACATAAAATCGAAAAAATACGCCAGGTCATTCCTATTGAGCTTTCAACTATCAACAACAAACTATACGACGCTATATTACTCAATAAATACAGCGAAATTTTTAAACCTCGCCAATTTTCAAAACAAATTATTCATTCGGTAAAACACTTCATCGAAACTAAAGAACCTCCAGTTACTGCACGCGCACGTCCACTTTGTCCTTCTAAATTAGAAATTGCTAAAAAAGAATTCCAACAAATGGTCGAACTTGGAATTTTCCAACCTTCTAAAAGCAACTGGGCAAGCCCGCTTCATCTAGTCCCTAAAAAAGATGGTAGTGGCGCCCATGCGGTGATTACCGCGCGTTATACAACATAACAATTCCAGATTGTTATCCATTACCACATATACAGGATTTCAATCATCTTCTCGACGGAAAAACTATTTTTTCTAAAACTGATGTATTTCGCGCTTTTAACCAAATTCCAATCAATAAATCAGATATACCCAAAACAGCCGCCATCACACCTTTCGGGTTATTTGAGTTTTTGGTTCTACCTTTCGGACTTCGAAACGCGGCGCAATCGTTCCAAAGATTCATACACGAATTGCTAAAAGATCTAGAATTTTGTTTTTCTTATCTCGACGATATTTTTGTGGCATCAACGTCAGAAACCGATCACCGTTAACACCTCGAAAGAATTTTCCAAAAATTCATTGAGTACGGAATTTCTGTAAACAAAGCAAACAGCAAATGAATTCTCCCGCTTCCCGACCGAATTCAAGCTATTCGTAACTTTCCGCAACCCAAAACCGTAGTTGATCAACGACGTTTTATCGGAATCATCAATTACTACCGTCGATCACTGTCCAGAGCCGCAGAAATTCAAAAACCATTAATAGAATTAACTAAAGGGAACAAAAAAGGTGACCACTCTCTTATTCATTGGCATTCCGAAGCAAACACGGATTTTGAAAAACTTAAAGCGGGCATAGTTTACGCAACCTTACTCGCACACCCGTCTCCGACTTTACCTTTATCACTAACGTTGACGCATCAAATTTTTCGATGGGTGCCGTTTTACAACAATCACGCGAAAATACGTACGAACCACTCGCATTCTTTTCAAAAAAATTCACTGATACTCAAAAACGATACAGTACGTTCGATCGTGAACTCCTTGCCGTATATACCGCTGTTAAACATTTTCGGTACATGCTGGAAGGCCGAAACTTCACAATTTATTTTGACCACAAACCATTTATATTTTCCTTTAAAAAAAAGTCAGAAAATTTAACCCGACGACAATATCGTCTCTTAAATTACATGTCGCAATTTACGATGGACATTCAACATATTTCTGGTCGTTCTAACGTTATAGCCGACGCATTATCTCGTGTCGAAACTTTATATATTCCACAAACGATAAACTACAATGAACTCGCGCTCACTCAAACACAAGATCAAGAACTTTGATCTTTGAGCTTTGAAATTTGATCATATCACCCAAATGTTCATTAGTACTCAAAAGAATTAAAACTGTGTATAGTGAACAGCCATTACTCTGTGACACCTCAATACAAAACATTCGTCCATACGTTCCAATGGATTTTCGCAAAACTGTTTTCGATTCATTACATAATTTGTCACATTCTGGAACCTAAGCATCAGTCAAACTAATTCAAGAACGCTTTGCCTGGCCAAGGTTAAAGGGTGAATTCGCTCAATGGGCACAAAGTTGTATTCCATGTCAAAAGTAAAAAATCCACCGTCATAACCGCACCCCGATTGGCGAATATTTTATTCCATCTATTAAGTTTCCACACGTCAATCTCGATTTAATAGGCCCACTACCTTCTTGCAAAGGTTTCAACAACTATTGCGTTACAATTACTGACAGATTTACTCGATGGCCAGAAGCAATACCTATCCCCGACATTAGTGCTGAAACAGTAACTCAATCTGTGTTCAGCGGTTGGATCTCACGATTCGGTGCTCCAACATACAATACAACTGATCAAGGACGTCAATTCGAATCTTCCTTATTTAACGAGTTAACGAAAATACTCGGCGTTAAACACAATCACACGACACCTTACCACCCCGCGTGTAATGGCAAAATCGAACGATGGCATCGTTCCTTAAAAGCTGCCATCAAATGCCACTGCACTGACAATTGGGTAGATGTTTTACCAAGTGTTTTATTGAGACTACGATCCTGTATTATCAAAGATATTAAATTTTGTCCAGCAGAAATGACATACGCTTCAACACTTCGTTTACCCAGCAGACGAACATAGTACAATACCGGATTCAAATACTTTTATTGCTAAACTACGTCTAATCATTAACAAAGTTAAACCCACCCCCACCCCAATTCACGGTAAACCACCAGTTTTCATTCAATCGTCTTTACCGAACTGTAAATACATTTTCGTTCGTTGCGATGCTGTTAAAAAACCTTTACAACAACCATATAATGGCCAATAAAGATTATTAAAATAATCAAAGAGAACTCTAGGTTTTTTTGAAATTACATTTCAAATTTTGCCCCTGTTCCTAGAACATTTGTTTGCATTTTATAAATACGTATTTCGACTACAATGTAGTCATCATCAGTATGAATTAGCTAATCGTAACCGTCTCTGGGATATGGATTCAGAGATATGTTGCTTGTTGCTAATTTGGTGCGTATCTCACAATCATATTAAAAAAGTTCTGTCCTTTTATACGATTTGACTGAGGGTATAATCTTGACTACTGGATTAGGTGTGTGGAAAGCCCCACCTATTTATTGGCGGTATTCTTTGGTGGCTATGCGGCGTTTGTTTTGTCACTAAAGTGAGTGTATCTAATATTTGTTTATTTGTGTATACTTTCGTGTCAACAGAACGATGTTTGTCCACATTCCTTTCGGTTACGTATGACAAACTGTAGAAGACTATAGCGTATACTCCGAAAAATTTCATTGTCATTGAATTTATTAATTAAATTAAATACTGATACGAAAGTATACACAAATAAACAAATATTAAATAAACAAATCACTTAAACAGAAGCAATACTGTCTAATAAATAAAAAATTAGAATAATATGAAAAGGTTGGCTGTTGCATCACAATCGTCTTTGGTGTAGCGGAAGCATACTGGACTAGTTATCCAGAGGCCCGAGGTTCGATTCCTGGTTGACGAGTTAATTTTTTCATATCAGTATTTAATTTAATTAATAAATTCAATGACAATGAAATTTGTCGGAGTATACGCTATAGTCTTCTACAGTTTGTCATACGTAACCGAAAGGAATTTGGACAAACATCGTTATGTTGACACGAAAGTATACACAAATAAACAAATATTAAATAAACAATTCACTTCAACAGAAGTAATACTGTCTAATAAATAAAAATTTAGAATAATATGAAAAGGTTGGCTGTTGCATCACAATCGTCTTTGGTGTAGCGGAAGCATACTGGACTAGTTATCCAGAGGCCCGAGGTTCGATTCCTGGTTGACGAGTTAATTTTTTCATATCATTATTTAATTTAATTAATGAGTGTATCTACGTTAACCTTGTGACATTCAGGTATTGGATTTTTATTTTTGAAAATGGTTTAATTTTATTAAATCAGAATTTGGAATTGGGCCATTGTCTAAATTCATTATCTGTTTTCTCAATTTGTATATGTAGATACTTTCGTATGCATCTAATTTCTGTGGAGTTTTGTACCGATTTAAAATCCAATACCTGAATATCAAGGCTAACGTAGATACACTCACTTTAGTGACAAAACAAACGCGGCATAGTCACCAAAGAATACCGCCAATAAATAGGTGAAGCTTTTAATCCAATAGTCAGGCAACTCAAATAATCCTCAAGCCTGATTATACCCTCAGTCAAATCGTATAAAAGGACAGAACTTTTTTAATGTCATTGTGAGATACGCATCAAATTAGTAACAAACAACATATCTCTGAATCCTAATCCCAGAGATAGTTACGATTTGCTAATTCATACTGATGATGACTACATTGTAGTCGAAATACGTATATATAAAATACAAAGAAATGTTCTAGGAATAGGGGCAAAATTTGAAATGTAATTTCATATAATGGCCCTTACAAAGTAGTCAACCGTTCGCAAAAATATTTCACTATAGACATTAACGGTACTAATAAAAACATTTCCTTAGATCGTCTGAAATCTGCATATATTATGTCTGAGGAATCATTCGACACAACTTATCCTACTTTGAATATACATATTCTCAAACGAATAGAAAAAAAATTAAGCGTCTAAGTCTATTATTTAAGGAGATAAAAAGACAGGGGGCCAAGTTGACTCTCGAAATTAAAATCGTTTTTACGTAAAAAATAATAACTCTCAAACGTTTTTTCTTTTCTCTCAAACCCTCTCTAACGATTCTCAAACGATTAGAAAAAAAATTAAGCGTCCAAGAATATTATTTAAGGAGATAAAAAGACAGGGGGCCAAGTTAACACTCGAAATTAAAATCGTTTTTACGTAAAAAATAATAACTCTCAAACGTTTTTTCATTTCTCTCAAACCCTCTCAATCGATTTGCATAAAGAAAAGTTCTGGAAAATGAAGTTGGGTGGCTAAATTTACGGCGTTCGTTGCCATATTTTGTCAATTATCCCGTTTGAGTTAGGTCTCCTTGTATACTTTCCATGCTATAGAGGTAAACATATGCGTTTTCCAATTACAGCACTCAATGTTGAATGTTTCTACACTACAGCAGCGCTTCGCACAATCGAGCACTTTGAAAAGTACTGCTTTCGCGTGATGCGCGCAATGGATACCAACTCAATAGCAGAAAATATTTAATATTTTAAATAAATATATTATTTGATGATGAACTAAGATGATTCAATTAAAAAATATATAATTTTTTTAGAACTCATCTAAAAAAATTATTAGTAAAAACAAAAAATTTTTTACTGAAATAATAAAAATCGAAATTACTTAAAATAACCGTAAAAAGTTTTCGACCAATTGTTATTGTATACCACTTTATTTATACATTAATGAGGTTAAGTCCATGAATGTTTTTTTTCTTTCAACACCGAACCTAGTGCACTCTGCTGGTGTATTTAAAAACTAATGCACGTTCCAATTAAGCATTAGCACACTTCGGCATTGTGCTCCACTGAGTCGCATTATGCTCTGTAGTTGGGAAACTACCCATTTAGCGACTTTTAAATGTAAAATAATTATGTATGAATAGCAGATCGATTGTCTATATACAGTTATTTAGGTTTCTTCATGTCTAATTTTCCCAATTCTTCTGCTAATCTACGGATCCTACAAACTTCATCAATTGCTGATACTCCAGCACGATACTCAGCTTCAGCTGTTGAGGTTTCAACGAGATGTTGCTTTTGAGTTGGCCATATTATTGGCCCACCTAGTAGTAATAAAATACCATTGTCGACCGTTGTGTTTCCAAGTCTCCTCCATAATCCGAATCACTATATGCTATTAATTAATCTTCTTCATCAATGATAGGTTATGTTAGGTTAGAGTGGCTGTCCTGGGGTGAGACACACTTGGACCGTAGAGTCCGTTGTTATACCGAAAAAGTAGGTTGGCCCATCACCAGCCACTACTCCATGAACCATTTGGAGTGTATTTGTATGCAATGGATGCTTTGTATATTTAAGCCTTGCAAAAGTAGTCATATCCGATTAAAAACGTAAATGTAAAAAATGGCTGAGTTTTCGAGGAGATACTTCTTATAATAGTTGCTCCTTAAAAAGTGATGATATCCCATTGAAGAGCCGAGCTATTTACAAAGTAAATAGTGAAAAGTAAAATGTAAGAATGTAAGTGCAAAGTAAAATGTAAGAACAAATTTGGTTGAAAAAATTTATTTCGTAATTTTTCTCTTAGTATGTTCTAAAAATTTCATATCGCGGCAAGTTTTAATTTAAAATATTTGAATCAAAAGAAAACAAATTACTTGCCGCGTTATAAAATTTGAAAAACATACTGAGAGAAAAATTACGAAATACATTTTTTCAACCAAATTTTTTTTTACATTTCAGTTTTCACTATTTACTTTGTAAATAGCTTGGCTCTTTAATGGGATCTCATCAATTTTTAAGCAGCAACTATTATATGAAGTATCTTCCCGAAAACTCGCCCCTATTTTACATTAATGTTTTTGATCGCATCATAATTATATATAAAATCGTGATATATATAAATGGTGAATTATATATAAAATAATTATATATAATTTAAAAAACTGTGCACAACTCTCGAAAGTGGTGTGTTGCTAAATTTTAAGTATATATATACATATATATATATATATATATATATATATATATATATATATATATATATATATATAAATATATATATATATATATATATATATATATATAAATATATATATATTCTATATATATATATATATAGAAATATATATATATATATATATATATATATATATATATAAATATATATATATATATATATATATAGAAATATGGACCAATCATAGAGCAGCAATATCTCTAATGTATTTATTATCTTAATTTTATAAAAAAAAAACGCATAAATTTTCCATTTCCTGATATAAATTTCATGATTTCATAATTTTCCCTGTGCCTTGGGTACTAGACATACATCTCCTACCATACCTCTAGGCATGGTAGGACCTTGTAGTCGGTAACTATTTTGCTGGCAGGAATACACACGCCGGACTGGATGGCCTTGAGAAGCACGACCAAGAAACCATGCAACAAAAACCCAAGCTACGGTGCGGGGCATTGTGTCAAGAGATCTAGCCGAAGGCTAGGGCAGCAGGGTTAAATGCTGTCATAAACAATCCCCTTGGAGCAACTGGCGAACTCCACTGTATCAATGCCCTCCCCATGAAGGGGCCGATGGGGTAGTACATGGCCCGTTTGGGTAGTACATGGCCCGGGAACAAATGGATAAACACACTAAAAAATATTATTAATTCTGGGGCTCAAATCCCCTCAAAAAGTGAATCAACCGAGGCTGCATAACAAAAAACTGCAGGTGCATCCAGCCCAGCAGAAAATCTGGACGATAAACTCCAGAATCCTTTCCTGAAGGTGGAAATGAAATATCTCTCGGGTGCAGCCCAGAGAAATGCAGTTGAAGAGAAAGCCAGAGCTGAGAAGAAACCGATTCCTCCGATAAAGAGGAAAATCCGGACAAAAAGCCCTACAGCCCTGTTATTCTCAGAAACAGTGATACCTGTGGGGAGTGTCTAACTCAGGGAATCAACCCTCGAAAAATCCACAGGAAAAGAGATTGAGATCTGAAGATGGGACTCCAAGCCCGAAACAGATCTCGAAAAAGCGTAGAAAGGAGGAACAGGCAAGTGCTATTAATACCTTTGCTGAAACCACCTCAACAACAAATATATGCATTGCATTGCGGGGGTATCCTGAGGTGAAAATGACTCAGGAACAATTCGAAGAGGTGCAACTCTCGATGCTACAAACTCTCATTAGCCAAGAGCTCGTTGAGGGCCCACAATATCGGGGTTGCCATACAACAGCCATACAACAGCCATAAACTGGCTCATGGAGAACGTCCCGAATATCAGACCATGGGACGGAGCGGAACATGTCGTCGGGGATGCAAGAGCCCTGACGAACACATCAAAAGTTCTGCTGTATGCTCCCCAGATCTATAACTCCGTTGAAACGGGCAAAATAATCAAAACTCTTGGAGCGCAGAATGCAAACCTGCACACTCAGGAGTGGCGAATAATCAACAGCACGAGGACCAATGCGGGACACACCATCGTGCTGGAAGTGAGTGCAGCGGATCTGGGGTTGATTCAGGACCGAGGGTTTAAATTATACCTCGGGTTTGGTCAAGTCAACCTTAGACCACTGAATGCATCAAAGAGAAAAAAGAATGTCTGATCTTCGGATGATTCAGATAAACCTTCAGCACAGTAAGGCAGCCTCCGCTGTCTTCTGTCAAAATGTGCTGAAAAGGGGAATCTCCATAGCTCTGATCCAAGAACCTTGGGCTGTAAATCACATAATTCTTGGACTAGGAGATACTAGAGGACAAATTATTTACGATAAAACTTCGGAAAGCATTTATGCAAGAAAGGACATCAATGTCTTGCCGCTGTTAGAGTTTTGTGAGAGAGATCTAACAGCAGTAAAAGTAAAATACAACATGGAGAATGGAACTGGAGTGGTAATCATCGCTTCGGTCTACCTACTCTATGATGCATCTACTCCACCACCATCAACAGAGATGGAAGACCTGATCCAGTATTGTGAGGCAAAAAACCACCAACTGATCATGGGATGCGATGCAAACGCGTATCACACTGCGTGGGGTAGCACAAAAACAAATACAAGAGGTGAGTACCTCTTTGATTATATCATAGCTAACAACTTAGATATAGTTAATCAAGGCAACAAGCCAACTTTTATTAACAAAGTTCGGAAGGAAGTCATTGATGTAACACTGAGCATTTATGAAATCACTAGTAAAATCAAGAAATGGCTAGTGTCCGATGTACCATCTGCATCGGATCTCAGACAAATGTATTACAATGTGGAGGTGAGAACGGACCAATGGAGGAGAACAAACTGGGACGAATATAATTCGACACTAAAGTCCAAACTCACCACAATCCCGAAAAACAGTATTGGACATTGAGCTTACTGCAACTGAGCTTCAGCACGCAATAACTCCTTCCAAGAAAACTGCCCGGAGGTCTCAAAAGACATCAGCAAGTCGACTTGTTGGTGGAATGAGGGCCAAAGGAGTCAGAGGCAAAGTGTTCGCCTTCTATTTAACAGAGCAAGGAGGTTGGGGAACTAGGATAATTACCATGAAGCCCTTACCGAATACAAAAGGTCTCTGAAGAAAGCCAAAATGGACACTCGGAGGAAGCTCTATCATGATGTTGAATACACATCTGAGAAAGCAAGATTCCATCGTATCCTGGCGAAGAAACTCGCTGACACCATCGGGTCACTTCGTAAACCCGATGGTGAGTATACTAGCTCCGCGAAGGATACACTCGAGACACTGCTCCGGATTCGGTGGCAGTGGACGGTGAAAACCCTTCTCAAGAGCAGGTTAACTAGCGGCGATTGCCATTAACCGCTCGAGGACGAATGGGCAATAAACTCATTGGACCCCTACAAAGTACCGGGACCCAGTGCTTTTACAAAAAGGACTAGAGCATTTTTTAACCCTGCTTGTTCATATATTCAGGGCAAGCCTGGCTAAGGTTATATCCCAACCGTATGGAAGCCAGTAAGAGTGATCTTCTTGTCAAAACCGGGGAGGCTTAACCACTTCACGGGAAAGGACCAATTAGTCTGTCATCGTTTCTACTGAAAACAATGGAACGACTAATTGGATTTCATTTGACTCTGGGAGCATTGACACGAAATCCGCTTCATGCCAACCAACAGGCGTATCAGTTGGGGAAATCCTGTGAATCTGTCCTCCACAACCTAATATACAGGATTGAGGATGGATTCGCAAGGAAACAAACCACCTTGTGCGTTTTTCTTGACATAGAGGGGGCATTTGACAATGCTTCTTACAATTCCATGGTTGATTCTGCAGGTCGGCACGGAGTTGAAGACTCCTTTTGCAGGTGGATAAAATCTATGCTGATAGGAAGAAGAATATAAACTTCCCTTTTTGGATAGTCTGTCACTGTGAGAGCCACAAAGGGATGTCCGCAGGGGAGTGTCTTATCCCCACTCCTGTGGAGCCTGACAGTGAACAGCTTACTGACAAACCTCAACCAAAATGGATACTACACACAGGGTTACGCGGACCCTGTGTGTAGTATGTTACTGGGACCCTGTGAAGGCACAATCTCGGAGCTTATGCAAAACGCTCTTAGAATCGCACAGGAATGGTGTATCAATCAGGGATTGAAAATTAACCCTGGTAAGACCGCACTAATTCCATTCACACGTAAAAGGAAGGGGGATAACATAAAACCACCAATCCTCTTCGGTGAAAGGTTACCGATCACAAGGGAAGCCAAGTTCTTGGGAGTAATGCTGGACTCCAAACTTACATGGAACCCTCATCTGTAACATATAACAAATAAGAGCAAATCTTCTCTCGTGCTTTGCAAGGGAGCATGTGGAAAAGTGTGGGGTTCCATGCTAAAACCCAAAATGATCCACTGGCTCTACACAACAGTAGTCAGGCCCATTATAATCTATGCTGCTCTTGTGTGGTGGCCAAAAGTTAAGCAGATTACTGCGTGCAAAAAACTGTCCAGGATCCAGATACTGGCCTGCTTGTGCATCACTGGATCTATGAGCAGTACACCTACAGCTGCCATGGAAGCCATATTGGAGCTGCCTCCGCTAAGTATTGTAATAATAGTTAAAGCGAGATCCAGCGCCTATAGATTGTCTTGCAATAACAACTGGATTAATAAAAATCAGGTTGGACATGCAAGTATATACTTATATAAGATATACTTCCCAAGACATACTCCTTCTCAAAACCTTTCACTGTAGTATGTGATAGGTCCATGTGGCCGGAAGGAGAACCACCCTACCTCAGGAAAGGAATCGTCTGGTATGCAGACGGATCCAAAACTGAAGAAGGGACCGGGGCGGGAATCTACGGTGAGAGACAAAAGCAAACATAAGCCTCAACTTGGGGAAATATGTCACGGTCTTCCAAGCAAGTCTTTGCCATACAGGCTTGCGTCCGTGAGAACCTACGTAGAGGCTACATAAATCAGAACGTATGTATTCTGTCGGACAGTCTAGCTGCTTTAAAAGCCTTGCCTGGAACTTAGGTCACCTCAAGGGTAGTCAAGGATTGTCTGGAGGAACTTCTGAAACTGAACAATGTTAAATTAATGTGGGAACAATGTTAAATTAATCTGGGTGCCGGGTCACAGTGGTTTCGAAGGAAACGAAAAAGCGGATACCTTAGCAAAGAAGGGAGTCGAAATTCCATTAATAGGCCCAGAGCCTATTTTAGGAATTGTTCAACGAGTGGTCAAATGCTGAAAACCGTGATCACTGAGAAAAAGTACCGTGGCAAGAGCTCGGGAAGGTACTGCTTCAGAGTGCAACAAAGAAGTTATCTCTCGATGCACTGAGGCTGAATAGGATGCAACTGCGGAGGGTTACCGGGTTCATTACCGGACATTATCCCATGCGGAAGCATCTGCACACCATGAGGCTCCATAACGGCTCCATCATGTGCAGATTGTGTGGCGAGGAGGAAGAAACATCCAGCCATATAATCTTTGACTGCGAACCTCTGGGTTAGAGCAGATACAGGATATTCGGTGCATCTCACCCCGAATATATGAACCTTCGGGAGGACCTGATAAGCAAGCTCCCGGCTATTGCCAACATATGGGAGAAGCGAGTCTCGTCAGACTGAGGTAAAAGGGGGAGCACAATGGGCCATAGCTATTTATTTATTTATTTATTTATTTATTTAATTATTTATTTATTTATTTATTTATTTATTTATTTATTTATTTATTTATTTATTTATTTATTTATTTATTTATTTATTTATTTATTTATTTATTTATTTATTTATTTATTTATTTATTTATTTATTTATTTATTTATTTATTTATTTATTTATTTATTTATTTATTTATTTATTTATTTATTTATTTATTTATTTATTTATTTATTTATTTATTTATTTATTTATTTATTTATTTATTTATTTATTTATTTATTTATTTATTTATTTATTTATTTATTTATTTATTTATTTATTTATTTATTTATTTATTTATTTATTTATTTATTTATTTATTTATTTATTTATTTATTTATTTATTTATTTATTTATTTATTTATTTATTTATTTATTTATTTATTTATTTATTTATTTATTTATTTATTTATTTATTTATTTATTTATTTATTTATTTATTTATTTATTTATTTATTTATTTATTTATTTATTTATTTATTTATTTATTTATTTATTTATTTATTTATTTATTTATTTATTTATTTATTTATTTATTTATTTATTTATTTATTTATTTATTTATTTATTTATTTATTTATTTATTTATTTATTTATTTATTTATTTATTTATTTATTTATTTTTTTTGAGGCAGGGAGGTGGGAAATGCATTGACGCACTGAGTGTGGGACTCCTGGCAAACAGCCAGACTACCCACTAAAACCCTCCCCCCTTCTTGGGGCTTCGAGAACCAGCTCATTAGCCCCCGCAGGTTAAAAAAAATAACAAAAACAAAACTTAACAAATAATAAAATATCACAACACTACCTAGTCAAATGAATTGACTAGATAGGAAAAAAATAACCAAAAATAAAATATATTCAAAATACAACAACAAAATATAAACAACAAAAACAACAAATAACGTTGCAGTGAAGGTGTAAAAGGCCTTCACTGCAACAAATAAAAATACTTAAAAAACTAGATAACAATATAAAAAAAAATTAAAACTTAAAAACTAGATAACAATAAAAAAGTGTTAAAAACTAAGAAATATAACTACGTGTAATAGTGTGGGTGGAAAGAGCCCACACTATTACAATAAAAACAATAAAACCTAAAAACTAAGTGTAATAAAATGTGATATTGTGGGTGTAAAGGGCCCACAATATCACAGATAAAATCAATAAATAATTTTAAAAAACAACACATTTAAAAGGAAGAGAAAACTGTACAAGGCTGTAAACAAAAACACATAAAAGAGACGACTTTTTAAAAACAAGAGATGTTTCCCCTAGAGTCTCCGTAGAAGGTGAGATTCATTTAAAAATGTAATCATCCTCTTCACGGAGCTCGCATTATATAATAATGCACGTGCTACATTTTTTCGAAGCCGTAGTCTTTGCCGTAAAGGTTCAAAGACTACACATTCCTCAACAATATGCCTCACAGTTTGCACTGTCCTGCAAACAGTGCACCTTGGCTGATCCTCACCGCAGAGAAGATATGCATGCGAGATTTGAGTGTGGCCTATTCTCAAACGCGTAAGGGCCACACTCTCTCTACGGCTCAGATTTACAGGTACCGGCATCTTATTGATGCTTGGCTTGACCTGTTTGAGCTTTTCCGTGAGGTTGTTCCACTCACGCTGCCATTTTTCATGAATTTTGAAACGTATGCACACTTTCAGGTCCTCTGGGCGTATGGGAATTAGATCCAGGTGGTCTGAATCAGCCGCGACCCGCGCAGCTTCATCAGCCACCTTATTCCCATGTATACCCACGTGCCCAGGCGTCCATACAAAAGCGATGGACATGTGCTGGAGCACGTGGAGTATCGCCTGGATGTTTTGCACCAGAGGGTCCCTTGAAAGCGTGCACATTAGTGCTTGCAGCGCGCTCAACGAGTCAGAATAAAAGAGGAATGTATTGTGAAGGTGCGAAAACTCTTCACAATATCGCAGGGCTTGCAAAATTGCATATAATTCAGCAGTGTATACGGATGCCTGTGGGGAGAGCGACCAAGTGTGTGAGCTATTGCCAATGGCAATAGCGCTCCCCACACCAGAAATGGTTTTAGATCCATCCGTATACACGCACAGAGAGTCATTGTATTCGCTAATAATTTGCTGAAAGCAGGTCCGATAGTACTGAGAACTGGTCTCATCTTTACGGAGACCAGCCAGGTCAAAGCGGCACCTTACCTTTGGGATCAGCCAAGGAGGTACTTCCTGAAAACTATAGGGAAGTACCTGAGCGAATTCTAGATTAAAACTCTCTAAAAGCTCCTGCGTTCGAACGGCCAGAGGTCTGGTGACCGTGGCACGTCTCTCATAGAGTCTCCTCAGAAATCTGGATTTTCTGAAGAGAGCCGGGAAGTTAATATGATTGGGTTTAGCCCATACCCCCGCGACATAATTGAGGAGCAGGCGCTCACGCCTCAACCTCAATGGGGGCAATCCCGACTCTACACATAGACTCATAGAGGGACTCGTTCGAAAGGCTCCTGTAGCAAGTCTAATGCCTGCGTGGTGAATAGGATCTAGGATTTTGAGCGATGACGTCCGGGCGGAGGAGAATACTACACAGCCATAATCCATCCTGGGCAGAACCAGCGATGAGTAGAGCCGCAGTAGCATCTCCCGGTCCGCACCCCACGATGTACCAGCCAATCCCTTAAGCACATTCATTGCCTTGCGACAACTCGCTGCCAGGGATTGGAGGTGTGGACACCACGTTAGTTTCTTGTCAAAGACAAGTCCCAGAAACCTAATAGAGTCGGCACATCCAAGGCGGGTACCCTTTAAGTAAAGGATCGGATCAGGATGTGCCTTGCGTTTTCTACAGAAATGGACCACTTGAGTTTTAATTGTGGAGAACCGAAAACCAACACTTTCTGCAGAATGCACCACTTCGTTGATGCCCTGCTGGAGTCTCGTTTCAATTGTATCTATTGATGGAGCTCCATAGAAAATTGCAAGGTCATCAACATGCAGACATTGACGAATCGGGGCTGAAGCTGCGATGTGATTGACCGCTATAGCAAAAAGGGTGACACTAAGCGTCGAGCCCTGGGGAACACCATTCTCCTGGGAATGGATCCCAGAGTCAGTGCCACCCACCCGGGCACGAAATTTGCGGTCACACATAAAACTTTGAATGAACTGAGGCAGAGATCCTCTTAGACCCCAGTCATGCAGCTTCCTGAGAATGCCATACCTCCAAGTCATATCATATGCTTTCTCCAGGTCGAAGAACACTCCCACAAAGTGATAGCCCCGGAGAAAGTTGTCGTGAATGGCATTCTCAAGGCGAACAAGGTGATCCGTCGTCGAATGGTATTGGCGGAAACCTGCCTGATATTTACTTATCAGATGATTAGTTTCCAGCCACCAGACGAGACGTCTGTTCACCATTTTTTCCAATATCTTGCTGAAGCAGCAAGTCAAAGATATTGGACGGTAGCTTGATGGTTGCGATGAATCTTTACCCTTTTTAAGCAGCGGGATAAAAATGGCTTCCCGCCATTGCTGAGGGTAAACGCTCTGCCGAAAAATATTGTTGTATAGATCCAGTAATCCGCACTTACCAGGATAAGGCAGATTCTGAATCATGGCATAATGAATTGTATCGGGGCCAGGTGATGTATCTTTTGACCAATTTAGCGCCTCCAGTAGTTCTTGCATTGTAAAATCGTTGTTATACTGGAGGGATTCATCTGAGAAAAAATCAAGATCATCATGTTGTTCGTGATGCATCTTGATCCGCAGGAAATCCGGGTCATAATTTTGGGAGCTTCAGACGCGCTTGAAATGCTCCGCTGAACACTCAGCAATTTCGGCACGCTGCGTTACGACTCGGCCATCCAAATTGAGGAGGGCAGGCGCCGGTGATGAGAATTTCCCCGAAATTGCCTTCGCCCTCCTCCATACCTCCGTAGATGGTGTGGAGGTATTGATGGCCGAAACATAATGCTCCCAAGATAGCCTTTTCTGTTCTCGAATAGTTCTTGTTGCTATAGATCTCTTTCTTTTAAAGGCTATCAAATTTTCCTGCGTGGGGCGTCTTTTCAATTTGTTAAACGCCCTCTTTTTCTCTGCAACCGCTACTCTCACGACATCATTCCACCAGGGAACTTTTCTCTTAGGTGGAATGCCGGAAGACTTACTTATAGCGTGTGTAGCTGCTTCAATGACTTTGGAGGTTATTTTGCACACATCCTCTTCTACGTCTCCCCCCAACGTGGGAACTTGAAAACTTTCCATGAAAGTGTCCCAGTTGGCTCGACGAAGACGTCATCTCGGCGAAGTAGGATGTGGGCACATCGGTGAGTTATGAGAAATTTTGATGGGTAGATGGTCACTCCCACAAGGATCAGGGAGTACCATCCATTCCAGTCGATGAGCCAGAGCCGGTGAGCATAGTGTCAGATCAATTGCTGACATCTCACCAGTTCTGGCGTTCAATCGTGTTTTCTCACCGGTATTTAAAAGAAACGTGTTTGACTCATCCAAAAAACTTTCGATGAGTCTCCCACGTGCGTCTCTATGCTCACAGCCCCACAATTGACTGTGAGCGTTAAAATCACCTAGCATCAGAAATGGTTGTGGAAGTTGCAAGGTTAAACGGGCCAGATCTTCGATACTCCAATCGAAGTCCGGCAGATATATGGTGCATACTGTGAGTTCGAGCGTTCCGTATATTCTTACAGCTATAGCTTGTAGGGGGGTGTCAAGGCGAAGGGTCTGGTAAGATAGGCCCCGCCTTAATAATATTGCGACACCTCCCCTTGCTCGAACATCTGGCAGAACATCTAGCCGGCGGATGGTATAACCCCAGGCTATATGTCTCCGCCGGTCTAAAATGTGTTTCTTGTATACATACACACAAAGGTGTATGCTCTGCCAGAAGCATGTTTAGCTCACAGTAGCGTTGTTTAATACCATTGCAATTCCACTGTAATATATTAACCATTTCTATTGGCTAGGATGGGTTGCCCCAGGAAGTTGTGGGATCACTTCCTGGGTTTTCCTTTCGGCCAGCCTCGTTTATCCCTCCTGGTCGTCTCCTTGTCAGAGAATGAGACGGAATCTGAATCCGTCTCCGACGTCTTCTTGTAGGAGACGACGACCCTTTTTTCTCGATCCGGGAGGCTACTCGAGCGCAGCTTGTGCGCAGGGCTGCCTCCCGGTGATGTTGAAGCTGGAGGCCTGGACGTCTCCGACTTCGGTGAGCTCAGCCCCGCTTGCAGAGCCGGCTCACTCCGTGATGAAGATGGAGGTGGAGTCTTTTCACGATCCACCTCCATCCTTTTCTCTTCGGAGGTGGTCTTATTGGTTGCCACCTCCGAAACATTCATGTCAGTCTTCAGGGTCTCTCTCTTACGTTAGGTTGTAGTTTTGGGAGGAACCTGAATAGGCCCCTCCGGAGAAGTTTTTATAATTTTTACTGGCCGTGCTGACGCTTGGCCTTCACTTTTTTTATTTAAAAATTCGCTGATGATTTTCATCATCAGCGGAGCAAGCTCTTTAGTCAGAGCTGAAGCGTCAGCTGAAGGGGCAGGAGTACTTGTGACGCGGGCATAGGAGACGGCAGGCTGATTGCGAGGGCCGGAGCCCATCACCCTCCTGCGCGCCGCAGGATAAGTGAGCTTATCCAGAACTCTCACTTTCTGGATAGCCATTTCCTCTTTGTGCTTGGGGCAGTTCCTTGACTTTGCCGAGTGACCACCCCCACAATTTACACATATAGTTGGCTCATTGCACGGTCTTCCTTCGTGCAATGGCTCCCCGCATACACAAATTTGAGGCCTTTCACACCTACCTGCCGTGTGCCCGTATCTTTGACACCGATAGCATCCCATCGGTGCTGGAATGTACGGACGCACGGGGATTTTCTTGTGAATGCCAGCGTCGATGGTTGCTGGCAAATCAATTTTGCTGAAGGTAAGTTGGAGTAGAGGTGAGTCTTTCAACTCACCATCCTGCCTCCACTTTATCCTTCGAGCCTCAACTACTCCCTGGTCGGACAAATTCTCGACTATGTCTTCCATGGAGCAAATCATGAGGTCTCTGCAAAAGATCACCCCCTGGGAACTATTTAAAGTTCCATGGGGCGATACTTCCACCTCATGATCACCTAACATCTTCAGACAAAGAAGCTTTTCGTTTGTGGATTTGTCGCCGAAAGTCTCGACCAACAACCCATTATTTACTTTTTTAACGTCTTTAAGACGTCCAACAGCCTCGTACAATTTTCTCGCTATTAAAAAGGGGCTCACCGACTTAAAGTCACTTGAGTCACCCTTCCTTTTTATCAAAAAATATCTGAAAATACTTTGCCTTTGGGAACCTGGAAGCAATGCCAAGTTCCCGCGGAATTTCCTTTTATCTTTAGGGGGGTTTGGTCCCCCCGACGTTTCGGTTCTAACCGGGACGCCGCCCGGGCCTCCTTTAACGGAAGGTGGCATTTCCGTTGGTTTTTGGGTGTTATTCCACCAGGGAAAACATTTCCATAAAATTAAAAACGAACCAGCCATCGTGTGCAAAGGGGCGGGCTGGAATAGCCGAGAACGGGTTTACCCTCGGACTTTAATAGTCCTACCCCAGTACTCTGGGGTCCGGCCTCCACTTTACCAGTCCCGGAATACGCGGACGGACTGGAACTCGCCCGAAGCAATGCAGATTCCGATCTCTGCATTCATTGCACACTATCCTACCAAGGACCGTGGCTGGTGGCTAAGTCCCGCACACCCTGCCTCGGCAGAGCAAGCTCACATCAGATCTCGGAGTAACCAAGGCCCCACCCTCAGCTCCCCTTGACCACTCCCAGCAGGGATGCACGGGACCGCCAGTTAAAGACAATGTCGGCCAGATGACATGGCCGACAAGTAATGCTGAGACAGTGCACGAACACCGCACACCGAAACCAACGATGACGATGATGACAGCGCACGACATCCGCACACTGATCCCAACGTAGAGAGGTTTGGGTCCGTTAGATTCCCCTCCTGCTGGCTTGCAGACTAGGTACTAGGCCCTCCCACCACGACAAGGTGGACCCACGGGAGGGATTTATTTATTTATTTATTTATTTACTTATTTATTTATTTATTTATTTATTTATTTATTTATTTATTTATTTATTTATTTATTTATTTATTTATTTATTTATTTATTTATTTATTTATTTATTTATTTATTTATTTATTTATTTATTTATTTATTTATTTATTTATTTATTTATTTATTTATTTATTTATTTATTTATTTATTTATTTATTTATTTATTTATTTATTTATTTATTTATTTATTTATTTATTTATTTATTTATTTATTTATTTATTTATTTATTTATTTATTTATTTTTTTTTTGCGGCAGGGAGGTGGGAAATGCATTGACGCACTGAGTGTGGGACTCCAGGCAAACAGCCAGACTACCCACTAAAACCCACCCCCCTTCTTGGGGCTCCGAGAACCAGCTCATTAGCCCCCGCAGGTAAAAAAATAACAAAAACAAAACTTAACAAATAACAAAATATCACAACACTACCTAGTCAAATGAATTGACTAGTAGGAAAAAAATAACCAAAAATAAAATATATAAAAAAATAACAACAAAATATGAACAACAACAACAACAACAACAAATAACAACGTTGTAGTGAAGGTGTAAAAGGCCTTCACTGCAACAAATAAAAGTACTTAAAAAACTAGATAACAATATAAAAAAAATTTAAAACTGAATAACTAGATAACAATAAAAACTATTAAAATCTAAAAAATATAACAACGTGTAATAGTGTGGGTGTAAAGAGCCCACACTATTACAATAAAAACAATAAAACTTAAAAACTAGATAACAAAAAAAACTATTAAAAACTAAAAAATATAACAACGTGTAATAGTGTGGGTGTAAAGAGCCCACACTATTACAATAAAAACAAGTCTCTCATAGAGTCTCCTCAGAAATCTGGATTTTCTGAAGAGAGCCGGGAAGTTGACATGATTGGGTTTAGCCCATACCCCCGCAACATAATTGAGGAGCAGGCGCTCACGCCTCAACCTCAATGGGGGCAATCCCGACTCTACACATAGACTCATAGAGGGACTCGTTCGAAAGGCTCCTGTAGCAAGTTTAATGCATGCGTGGTGAATAGGATATAGGATTTTGAGCGATGACGTCCGGGCGCAGGAGAATACTACACAGCCATAATCCATCCTGGGCAGAACCAGCGATGAATAAGGCCGCAGTAGCATCTCCCGGTCCGCACCCCACGATGTACCAGCCAATCCCTTAAGCACATTCATTGCCTTGCGACAACTCGCTGCCAGGGATTGGAGGTGTGGATGCCTCGTTAATTTCTTGTCAAAGACAAGTCCCAGAAACCTAATTGATTCGGCACATCCAAGGCGGGCACCCTTTAAGTAAAGGATCGGATCAGGATGTGCCTTGCGTTTTCTACAGAAATGGACCACTTGAGTTTTAATTGTGGAGAACCGAAAACCAACACACATAAAACTTTGAATGAACTGAGGCAGAGAACCTCTTAGACCCCAGTCATGCAGATTCCTGAGAATGCCATACCTCCAAGTCATATCATATGCTTTCTCCAGGTCGAAGAACACTCCCACAAAGTGATAGCCCCGGAGAAAGTTGTCGTGAAAGGCATTCTCAAGGCTTACAAGTTGATCCGTCGTCGAATGGTATTGGCGGAAACCTGTCTGATATTTACTTATCAGATGATTACTTTCCAGCCACTTTTTCCAATATCTTGCTGAAGCAGCAAGTCAAAGATATTGGACGGTAGCTTGATGGTTGCGATGAATCTTTACCCTCTTTAAGCAGCGGGATAATAATGGCTTCCCGCCATTGCTGAGGGTAAACGTTCTGCCGAAAAATATTGTTGTGTAGATCCAGTAATCCGCACTTACCAGGATAAGGTAGATTCTGGATCATGGCATTATGTATTGTATCGGGGCCAGGTGATGTATCTTTTGACCCCTTTAGCGCCTCCAGTAGTTCTTGCGTTGTAAAATCGTTGTTATACTGGAGGGATTCATCTGAGAAAAAATCAAGATCATCATGTTGTTCGTGATGCTGCGATATGACTCGGTCATCCAAATTGAGGAGGGCAGGCGCCGGTGATGAGGAAAATTTCCCCGAAATTGCCTTCACCCTCCTCCATACCTCCGAAGATGGTGTGGAGGTATTGATGGCCGAAACATATTGCTCCCAAGATAGCTTTTCTGATCTCGAATAGTTCTTGTTGCTATAGATCTCGATTGAGTTTCAATAATAAAATGTGAATCGTATCCGCTTAAATTATGCATCACAACAGGTACAACTTTTGAATCCTTATAGTTCAAAGTACATGATTGGTGTGCCGGACCTCTATATAATCCTGTTCTATGCGAATGATCACGCACGCGGATATGCTCAGGTGTAAAATCTCGATTTCAGATATGGCATTTCTCTGCTGACATATACTCCAATTCTTGTTCGATGGTGAGCGTAATCATTGGTTTGATGTTGGTGAGTTTTTCTTCAAGTGTATACGCAACTTGCTGCATTTGATGGGTAAACCACTTAACGCAGTCAGTAGCACGATACGCCTTGTAGAATGACTGGTTTGGATCATGGATACAATTCACATAGTACCCCACACTGTATGGTTCATGCTTTTGAATATTTTGTGTATATGAACCATGATCCATTTCCATATTTTCATGGTGTTGTGGTACTAGCCATGCCTCAAAATCTGCGTATACAATATACGGAACGGGTTCCTTTCTCCCAAAATTCTGGAATTCAATGAATCGGTCATCAGCTTTTGGCATCCGTACCCACACTGCCTCTTTTTCACCACAATTTATTAAATGCTGTTGGAGTTTGATTTTCGATTGAAAATAGTTGCGGCATCGATCGCAGATGAAAATTTTATGTTCACTTCTCGTCAAACTCGATACACTCAACTTTGCCAAATTCTTTATCCAGCAAAAATGGTGACTATCCCCATTCTCCTTGGCCAAAAGATGAATTTTTCTACCAGCAAGGTTCGAGCTAACGTGTACTAGATAAATTTCCAAGCATTTATTAATATTATAGTCACACACATTAATTGATAACTGTGGATTTATCTTTTAAAATTTTTTTATCTGATCCACAGACATGGGGAACTTTAATCCATCGTATTTTAAATGATGTTTGAAGTGCGGGTACTTTTGATAGCGTTCAGCATGTTGTTCAACCGGGAATAATGCAAAATTATGAACATTAATCACAGCCTTTTTACTTTTCATTATTAGTTCACAAAATGTTCCGGCTGTAATTGGAGTGTACTTATTCATATGGACTCGCATATTTATGATCATATCAAGAGCTCATCCACTATCCCTTTCCTGGAATTCCTCCAATCTCTTTATTAATTAATTCTTGATATGATCGTCGTACCATTCATGCATGTCCATGGTCATATACATTGCACACGTAATAAACGTTTTCACACCTTCCTTTTTAGTGCTGGGCTTGATGAAATTACACAAAAATATAATATACACCTGAAACAAAATATATTTAATTAAATTATGTAAATTTTAAAATTAAATATCACTTACTTTGATGGGGTTATTTAACAATTCTCGCCGAACGTGTTGTTGGAACATCGGAAATGCCCGGTTGACAAAGATTTTTGGATCTTTATAATCTAAATTTGTAATCATACCAGTCTTCACACGACCTTTGTGTTGCACTTCGATCATCTCCCAGATCAGATGACGATTTACCCTTTTTAGTGTACCACCACCTTGTTTGATAAATTTCGATCGAAGTCGGTGAAGTTGCCGCTGATATGATTTACATAAACCAATATTGGCCTCAAGTCGTAGAGGATTTTCCTTCTTCGCTGCTAATAATTGTCTAAATAAACGCAAATTTTGTTTATTTAACAGTATTTATCGTATCCTCTACCGTCCGAATCATTTTCATCGCCTGTTCTATTTTCTTTGTCATCTCCATACTACTGCTACCATGTCCATCACTTATAATTTGTAATTGCGCTTTATCATAGGCATTCATTTTTCTACTTTTATTTTATTTATTTTTTTTAATCAATAATATTTCTTTTAATTTAAAAGAGAATAATATATCGAAACTGAAGTAATTTTTGATATGTTATTTGTAACTTTGTGTATTATCCTTTTATACAATTATCCCTATCTTATTTTTATCTACCACACAGCCATTTTGTCTCATCATCATTTAACTAAAAATCGTTAATGATATTCAAATATAACCATTTTTATCTATCAAAGCACACGCCGACAAAAAAAAATGCAAACTAATACATTGTACTATGATCAGATAACTGTATTGGAATTTTGATTAATAGACAATTTTTATGTAATATGATATATGATTACAATAAATGCAAATTCAACGAATCAGAAAAAGTTCCTTACAATGCAATAAAAAAAGAACTGAAATTAGATTCCATAAAAAAAAATGAATTTTGATTAATAGACACTTTTTATGCAATATGATAAATATCATTGCAATAAACGTAAATTTACCGAATCAGCAAAATTCAGTTCTAGTTAATTTCAATAAAAACTAACTACAGAAATGGTCATCAATTTTATAAAATGCACGTTGCTTTGGATTGTACAGCGGATGTCGCGTAATCTTTTGTTTTAAAAAATGCTTAACATTGATATAAATAATATTTCCTAGAATTTTCATTTTCAATGTTGCATTTTTATAACAACAAAAAACAATCATATTTAACGACAAACTGTATTGGAATTTTGATTAATAGACAATTTTTATGTAATATGCTCATCATTACAATGAACACAAATTTACCGAATCAGCAAAATTCAGTCTAGTTAATTTCAACAAAACTAACTGCAGAAATGACAAGTTCTGACATGCTCAAGGTTACCACTTACGTCACAACAAAACACCTGCTATGGTTATGAAATGAATTTTGATTAATAGCCAATTTTTATGTAATATGATACATCATTACAATAAACACAAATTTACCGAATCAGCAAAATTCAGTTCTAGTTAAGTTCAACAAAACTAACTGCAGAAATAACTAGTTCTGACATTCAAGGTTATCACTTACGTCACACCAAAACACCTGCAATGGTTATCAATTGACTCCTCCCAATTAAATCTCGCGCCAATACAATCTCAGCGCCCCCACCAATACCATCCTCCAAACTTAGCCGAGATCAGAACCTTTCAGAGCACACGCTCCTGCCCCTCTACTCGCTTAGCAAAGTTCCGAACCACAACTACCGATCGCAGCGCCACCAATGCCTCTGGTGGAGAAGAATGAAGTAGCGGCCTAGGAGCGGCATGACACTTCTACTCCCCTTGATAGTTAAACTTTGCAAACCCAATTGAACATTGAGAAAGTAAACTGGAAACTATTCAAAGAGTATCTCAACAATATTACATTTTGTAATATTTATTTTTAACCGAAAATCAGATTCACCCTTCGCCCATTTTGATGGAGATTTTGTGGCATCGACTCAAAATTTTGTAGGTATTTACATCAGTGTATGACTAAGTTAGACTAAAAAGGCTCTGTTTTATTTTTGCTTTTTAGTTCCATTCTTTTTTCGAAGGTTTAATTTTTTTTAAAAACGTTTTTAGTTTTCACTTTTCAGTTCCTTTCTCTTTTCGTCGGTTCTATTTGTTGTAAAAGTTTTTATTTTTCTCTTTTCAGTTTTCACCTTTCTTTTCTCGTTCATTTGTACATGTAAAAGTGTCATTAGAACCATATAAGTGTGCCAGATGAAAATTCAGTGGAGGCACAATCAATTTTTCCGTTTTTTCTACCCTTAGGAGCGATTTTTTTTTCAAATTTATATGGTACTAGCTTCGAATTAGAATTATCGAAATCGGACTACTTTGTAAAAAGTTATGCGTGGTTATACATGAAAAAAGTTTACTTGAGTACCTCCCCCCTCCGTTTTATTCATCGGATAAAAAAGCATTTAAATTTCGCAAAGATATTGATTGCTTTCAAATAGGGTTTACACAATCGATTATAATATTTGTTCTTTAGTGTAAGCGCTGGGAAGTCAAATAACATATTCAGTTATATGCTTTAAAGTAAATATTAAAACAGTAACCATCGACTCCACTCATAAAAAAATTCGTTACGCAGAGCAGCTTCAACTTACCTATGTGAAGTTGGCAACCCACTTAACGGTAGAATATTTTTTTAAATTTTATTCGGTTGTACTCGTATTGTACCGGATTGTACCACCTTGATTTTCGTTTGTACCCTAAGGGGGTGAAAAATATAGGGGTGGGAAAAATTGCTCAGCAACTCGTGTAGTGATAAATGATTTTCGTTGACGCCATTGTGAAGAGAATCGTTTGTACCTGTTTGTACCGATGTTAAAAATAAAAAATAAAAAAATAAAAACACATAGGTCTTCAACTTAGCGAATTACCTTAGAATACATAAATCACTTTCTTGCAATCAAAATTTTAGTCTGATAAAAATGAAATGTCATATAAATGACATATATCAAGGGAAAAGGGGAAAGGGGGGGGGGCATAAAAAAAGAAGAAAACACAAAATATAAAATATCTCTCTTAATATTAGAACAATCGAAAAATGCGTAAAGAATAAAGTTGTAGAAAATCATGTTTGTTACAATTCACCACCTGATCATTTTTGCTCAAACTCTAATGTGTACAGAGATATTGAGGAATTTAATTTTCAATCTTAAATCGTCAATATTTCTGTAAATATTAGGGTAATAGAAATATGATAAGAAACAAAATTACAGTAAAACTTAGTACCTACAACTTTAATTCTGATAAATTTTTCGAATACTAAGGGAGGTATGTAAAATTTTGTGTTTCCCCCTCCCTTTAAACCCTCATTTCCCCTTGTCCGATTATATTATCAAAAGCGCCTAAAGTACCAAATTTCATTCCAATCAGAATAAAATTGTGACCGCTAGAGCGACTACAGACACATACATATTAATAAAAATCAACTGGTGGTAAAGCCGCATTTGGTAGGTTGGTTTTAAGATATTAATTTATGCGCCATTCATACAAAACATGTAACTATTTTGTCAAAGGATATTCAATTAGCTTGCCGTTTTCGTGGAGAACGTGCATAGAGTATATTAAACATACAACAACAATTAATATAATAATTTATTTTAGGACCAAAATTGCTAGAGAAATATGTAAAAATGTCAATATTATTTGAAAAAACTCAATAAAAGATCGATTCATACATTGCTGAACGTCAATGTTGTTTAATGGACCGATAACATTACGTCAATTTTTTTGCAATTCTCATCTTTCATCTCAGTATCGTTGAGGTCGCCATAATTGAAAATATCTCTCATTTTCAAATAATTTAAGCTTGCCAACTTTCTGTTTCCTGTGATCGAATATATAAAATTTGGATAATGACACTGGAATTGTCTGTGCTAAAACATTGTTTCCAAAATTCGACGATGGTGAAAAAACGAACTTATCCCTTCTTTTTACCGACGAACGAAGGAGGTTCTCAATTCAACCTATATATATATATATATATATATATATATATATATATATATATATATATATATATAGTTCTATATTTGTAGAATATTGCTGAAAATCACGCGACTGTAATGTTTTAGTGGAACGGAAATATCTAAGCCGAAATGGCTCTTTATAATATTTTTGACTTATTTGTGAATTCCTCAAAAAAGATTCCAGAGATTTTAGTAATATCAACCATCAAAAAAAAATACAAGCATCAAAAGTATAAACAGGCTTTCTAATGGGGAAGCCATTAATGTTTTTCATATAAGAGTAATGAAATTTATATTTAGATAGATAGAGAGCTAGGTCATGATTGTTGTGTGTAAGGTCTCAAGAATAAAAAGAATTGGGTTTGTAGTAAATTTTATTGACAATTTTTTTACAGGTATTTTTTATATAAAAATAAAATTTAATACAAATATAAAAGAGTACTCGTAAATGCTGTGGATGTATCATATGCAATAAAAATAGTACTAAGAGCCCATGAACGGCTACCTGTATGTATTTGACCAGACCTGAGTTTTTGTACATTGAGGCCCCTATACCTACCAAGCATTAGGGATTCACTAAACTCAAAGTGGTGGACGCGACGAGCGATTAATATCTTGTAGACCAGATATTTTAAATAAAAATATATTTATTTAATTTTAATTCACAATTTGCTTTACAGTCGTACAAATTTTAAGTAACAACAATTATAATATTAACAATAATAAATAATATTAATAATATTATTATTATTATTAATATTATAATAATTAATACGACGAGCACTCAGGTAAGACAGATATCGATTTTTGACTAATTTTAAATCCATTTGACCACGTCTGCCGTTTTGAAATTTGAAAATATATTATTATTACTATCGGAAAATAAGAATGGCAGACCATTATCGCGTATTTTACTTAATGGCAGACAATTTTGAAAATTCTAAAAAAATAAAATTTTTAAAGTAATTGCCAGATCTGCCATTGATATATATTATTTATTATAGGCTTAAAAACTTATATTGATCACGACAGACGTCTACATTGCGTACACACATCAAAAAATAATAAAATCCTAGCTACTACCCGGTCAGATGGCTGGCATAGACTTTATACAGCTATCTCTCTTCTTTCTCTTATGTGTTACTATTGAAGTCATTCCAGCCTATAGTATTTTCTCTTACAGTTACTAACATTCGAATAATGTAGGGTTTATACCTGGAAGGGCCTTTACAACCCCAACGTTACGGCTATTGCCTGATGTTTTCTGTATATTTGTGAACGTTTATACAGATACTTCGTGTTTCGTGAATTTTAGAAAATACATAGTGCTGCTTTATTTTATTTTCTTCATTTGTCTATTATTTATCAAATATATCTCACATTATGTCGAGTGATAAAGAACAGGTGAAGTGTGTTTTTGTGCCAATGTAAAAACTGAGAAATTACTTATATTTTCATAAAATGAAACTTCATAAATTAAAATATAAAGATATTATTCTACCGGACAAAATTTCCGATTGTGCTTATCATAGTAGTTGTTATAAGACGTTTACAGCTGTGAAAAAAAAATTTTTCTGCAGATATCACGAAAAAAGTTTCATCACAGTCTAGTATTTCTTCGTCTACAATTGAACATCGACATCATCTAGTAGCACAATAGTTGATGAAACAATGATAAATGATTCCCTTGTAGAAGATGTGAACGTTCCTGAGACACATGATGGCATGGAAAAAGATATCGAGGCTGAAGTAGATCAGCCGTTGGAGGAAGGAACATCTGAAGATTCAGCAGAATCATCGAATGCTCAGACTTCTGATACCGTGGCTGTAGCCAACGAACTTCAAAAAAAGATCAATTTGAAAAAGTATTTTATCAAACTTTAGGCCAGATACTGAAATTTACAATGAAACTTTGACAAAAATACAAAGTGTTCTCTCTCGTAACGTTTATTATCATGATGTTTGTCGGAAAAATTTTAGAAATCAGAAAAGATCATTAGTAAAAGGTCCGGTCCGTACTTCATGGCACATCTCTCGAGAAATACATGATACTGTTTATAAAGAAATATGCAATTTAATTGAAGAAAATGTCATAAAACTAGGACGTTGTTATTTTCTAACATACTTACATAAAGAGTATCTCGATATGTTTAAAGAATTGAGTGAAGGCTCAGACACAACATCAAAACATCAATATTCACAACACACTATTTAGAAGAAAAAATCAATAGGAAATTTAATGATAAAATCCAAATTTTGATATCTAACAAAAAAAAGTTGTTGCCCCTAAAGGCATTTCAACTATTGTTGACTCGTTATTTGCGCACTTGAAAGACCAAGACACTTTTCAAGCAGCCGCCGCCATTTTGCGAGAGGAGATACTGGGTATACAAAAAAAGAAATTACCTGATTATATAACTAGTCAACAACGAATCAAAGGTGAATGTTCAACACCACCAATGGTTTCCGAATTTTTTTCATCAATTCTTGGTGGCTATAGTCGTAAACGCCGGAATTGTGACAGTTTTCAACGTCACGTGAAATCTCTGTCACAGGACGTAATTTATATGAGTCACAATGGCAACATTAAGACTTCGAAACACATCTGCTTAGGATTGACATTAAAAAGTCTTACAAGCAGTCGGAAGGTAATCGATATAATAAATCGTTACGGTGATTGTATCAGTTACAGCGCTATCGAAGAGCTTGAAACAGAAGCAACGTTTTCATCAGTTTTACGCACCGGAATATGTCCAGGGGCAATTAATAGAAATGAAAATCTTTCGGCAGGTAAGGCATTTGATAATAAAGTGTGTGTCAAAAATGTTTTTGTGAATTTTAACGAAATGATCATTTTGGTAGTACCCTGATGGGTGCTCAATCACGGTCGAAAAATCGGTACATGAAACTCTTGGTAGTCTGATTAGCAATAATTTGTTTATCCTTTTATATATTCATTTATTTTACGTTTTTATTGACATAAGAATGTGGCCAAGATTTTATAACTGAAAAATTGTTAGATATCTTCCTGAACAGTTTCCATTATATGATACTTTTAGTCATAAAAACATGTGTTTTATAAAATTATTTTTAGGTTAAATAAAATTTTCTATTTTTGTGTTCTTCAATAGGTAAATCAAAATTGATGAATTGATGTCATCTTTGACCAATATTTGTATCCATCAATTAAAGATAGTGATAGATGCCTACGGCATGAAGCATCTTTGATTGATTACACAATTTCTGGGCCTGAACAGGTGCGACCGTCAGATTTTGCAAAAGAATTCAAAAACACAAAATTTAAGGAAGCTCTTGTTGAATTTTTGCAATGCAATTACAAAGCATTGGTCTAGTGAGGAAATAAAATCATTTTTGGGTAACCGACAGATTTATTTAAATTTCCGGAATTGTCAATTATATCAAGTTGTAGGGACTGTAAGAACGAAATAGAATAATGTCGTGAGTAGAATAACTACTACGGCGGTTAAAAAGAGAACCAAAAAAAGATAAGTAAAAAATCTCGTGGTGATATGTAATGGAGGGATTGTTTTTTGGTATAAAAATGATAAATTAATTAAAGTTATGGAATCGTATTTAACCTGTGTAATAATTAAAGTTATAGAATTCAGTTAGTAGGTAGAAAAGTAACGGTATTGTGGGATAGATTGAAACCTGCTTACTTACTAATTTCACAGGATGATCCCAACTCGAAAAGTGTAGATGACACGATAGTTCAAGGGCAAGAACGACATCTAGAACCCACTTCCGAATACCAGACTCGATCTGGTCGGAAGGTTCGTAAAAATGTGCGTTTCCTCGACGACATTATTGAGCCGAGTGTTGTAAGGACTGTAAGAACGAAATGGAATAATGTCGTGAGTAGAATAACTACTATGGAGGTTAAAAAGAGAACCAAAAAAATATAGGTAAAAAATCTCGTGGTGATATGTAATGGAGGGATTGTTTTTTGGTATAAAAGTGATAAATTAATTAAAGTTATGGAATCGTATTTAACCTGTATAATAATTAAAGTTATGGAATCGTATTTGACCTATGTATTAATTAAAGTTATGGAATCGTATTTAACCTATGTAATAATTGAAGTTATAGAATCGTATTTAACCGATAAATCAATTAAAGTTATAGAATCGTATTTAACCGATAAATCAATTAAAGTTATAGAATCGTATTTCACCGATAAATCAATTAAAGTTACTGAATGGTATTTAACTGATAAAGTAATTATTTGTAATTACTTTATAAATTAATGAACGAATACAATCTGATATACGTAATAAAATATTTATTTTTGTAAAAAATGTGAATTTGACATTTTTAGAAAATCCCAGTAAATTTTCTGTAATGTTTCCAAAAAACTTTTATTAGGACATTAGGACCTAAAAAAGTTGTTGATGATACGATACAATCGAGTGTTGTTGAAGATTTATGTTGTACTTCACATGAAGAAGCGGATACAAAAATAATATATCATGCTTGCAATATCGCAGAGCAGTTGAATATTGTTATTAGAGCCTCTGATACCGATATTTTAATTATAGTGATTGGTAATATGGCACAATTAAATCATTCAATTATTACATAGGTTAAATACGATTCCATAACTTTAATTAATACATAGGTTAAATACGATTCTATAACTTTAATTATTACACAGGTTAAATACGATTCCATAACTTTAATTAATTTATCATTTTTATACCAAAAAACAATCCCTCCATTACATATCACCACGAGATTTTTTACTTATCTTTCTTTGGTTCTCTTTTTAACCTCCCTAGTAGTTATTTACTCACGACATTATTCCATTTCGTTATTACAGTCCCTACAACACTCGCCCCCCCCAATAATGTCGTCGAGGAAACGCACATTTTTACGAACCTTCCGACCAGATCGAGCCTGGTATTCGGAAGTGAGTTCTAGCTGTCGTTCTTGCCCTTGAACTACCGTGTCATCTACACTTTTCGAGTTGGGATCATGCTCTGAAATTAGTAAGTAAGCAGGTTTCAATCTATCCTGCGATACCGTTACTTTTCTACCTAGTAACTGAATTTGACAAATTTTCTCTCTTTGCTTTACGACTTTATGTGGACCTGTGTAAGGTGGAACCAGTGGCTTCTTGACTGTGTCGTCCCTCAGAAAACATATTGACAAGTGTCTAATTCTTTTGGTTTAAAAATTGTTCGCGAGCTAACTCTAAAATTTGCTGGGCTCAAGTCCTTTAAAGTAGTATGTAAGTCGCATGGACCTCGGTTGAATTTTCCTGAACTAAAGTTGGTTCGATGAATTCACCTGGAAGTCGCAATGTTTGATCAAAGACAACTTCTGCTGCACTGTGGCCAACATCTAGTCTAATAGTTGATCTCAATCCTAACATCACTATAGGCAAAATTTAAGTCCACTCAGTGACGTTCAAATAAGCGGTGAGTGCACTTTTTAAAGATCGATGCCAACGTTCTATACATCCGTTTGATTGTGGATCATAAGGCGTTGTTCTAACCCTGTCCATTCATAATAATTTCGTTAACCCACTAAATAGATCTGATTCAAATTGGCGTCCTTGATCAGTAGTAACTTTAGATGGCACGCCAAACATTGCAAACTGTTTCTGCGGTAATATCCTCCACCGGTAGTGCTTCTGGCCATCTAGTGAGCCTGTCTATCATTGTTATGCAGTATCTCTTTCCTTTTGAAGGTGGCATAGGACCAATTATATCAAGGTGCAAATGCTCGAACCTTTTCACCGGAGGAAAAGTTTCAACACCAGTGTCTGTGTGTCTGTTAACTTTAGATTGTTGACATGGGATACAACATGTAGCCCATTTTCCTATATCTTGCTGCATATAAGCCAAAAATATTTTTGGGTCACTATCCGTCTAGTTACTCTGATGCCGGGATGGCTAAGTGCGTGTATCTGCTTGAAAATAGGTTTTCTAAAACTTTCCGGTAAGTAAGATCTAGCTTGCTTCGTTGTAGTCGCACATTGTTGTAATGAAAATTATTGAGAATAATTTTTCTGGATCCAACACACATTTTAATTATGAAATAGAAGAATATTAAGTAAGATTAAAATGAGGAATTGAATTTTCTTTTTATCAGCATTATACCGTATTATTTATGATTTTTCCATATAAAATCTACTTCTTTATCATCTAACTAATGAAGTTTAGTATATAGAATACATAAAAATTTTATTTTCTGTAAATACAGTGATAAAGTAAATCGCAAGTAAATTATATTGATATAAGACAGAGAACGGAATACATATACATTTGACCGGGTTGTAGCTAAGATTTAATTATTTTTTGATGTGTGTATGCAATGTAGAAGTCTACCGTCATCAATATAAGGCTATAATAAATAAAATATATCAATGGTCAATTACTTTCAAAATTTAATTTTTTTTAGCATTTTCAAAATTATCTCCCACAAAGTAAAATACGCGATAATGGTCTGCCATTCTTATTTTCCGATAATAATAATAATATATTTTCAAATTTCAAAACGGCAGACGTGGTCAAATGGATTTAAAATTAGTCAAAAATCGATACCTGTCTTTCCTGAGCGCTAGTTACACTTCTGTATTAATTATCTATTTTTAATATATTTAATGTTACATGTTAGATTTTAAATATCAGCCAGAGTACAAAATAAAATTTACTGGATTGGAAGCAACATTGAAACTGGTTAAATTCATTTCGACTGCATATCGAAAATTTATGGTATTCTTTTTTGGACTTATCTGGAATGTTAAAGTAACAATGTGGTTGGTGTTCATATTTCAAATGTAAGTAAATTTTTCTTTATTGAATATTCGAATACCTACGCCTTAATGCCTAAACATCCAATTACTAAGGTAAAAAATAAACTAAACTTTAGTTTATTCAAAAATCTTAGCTCCAACTCTGATACGGACGAAGATTTACCAACAATTAAAGAAAACAATCCTAAAACAAAACAAATAGAAAATTTATTAAATAAAATATTGCTTGATGATAATTTAGAAAATTCAAATAAAAGTAATAATAACAATATTTTAAATAATATTTTACTAAATAATTCAAATAACTCAAAATTAATATTAGAAAATAATAATGCTAATATGGCAACTAGCATATCAGTGATTGATATAATTAGAAGTATGGACACCTATGAAGGTTGTCCAGGAATGTTAAATACATTTATTTAAATGGGAGATGTCGCTCTCCATGGAGAAAATGCTAACAGTTCTTTATTGACTAATATGGTAAAACAAAAAATAAGAGGAGCAACTCGAGATGCTCTGACAGCATCTGGAACCCCTTCTAACTGGGAAACTATTAAAGAAATATTAATAACTCATTTCTCAGACAAACGAACTATATAATCAATTCTTCATAAACTAAATACTATTTGTCAAGGAAATAAACCATTAAAAGATTACTATACAGACGTAGTCGATTTACAAACCGTTTTGTTAAACTCAATAGATCGAACAAAGTCACAAGAATTCATAAAGAGCCAAAATGAAATATACTTGAATATTGTTTTAAAATCCTTTATAGCGGGGCTAAATCAAAATTTAGGATATATCATGAGATCCAATCGACCAAGAACAATCAAAGAAGCATATGATATTTGTGTCAACGAAATTTCAATGTAACAATCTAATTTAGATAGAAATAGAATCTCTCGATCAAATGTAAATTCCCAACCGAGACAAATATAAAATAATTATCCTCATAACAATCATATACCTACACAGAATTATGTAAATAATTATAAAATACCCAACTATTCAACGAATCGTATGCAATTACGACCAACACAACCCATTCAAAACAACCCATTTAATAACCCGATTCATTACCGTCCCCCACAGTATAATCGACCGACTTGGAATCAAAATCAAATTCAACCTCAACAAAGTCGATTTAACAGTTCACCAATTTATAGATCTCAAGTACCCAGGCCTGTACCTATGGATATTTCAAGTGGAAATACCAGACAAGTATTGCATCGAATGAATAATATTAATGCTTTTGATAACTTTGAATATTCTCAAAACAACCCATATGATAGTCATCCAAGTGACCAATATTATTCATATGATATCGATCCCAATAACTCTATTTCATATGATCCAACTAATAAAATTCCCGAAGATGAACAGTCAGAAATTTTAGAAATACCTGATGATTAAAATTTTACTCAAAAAGTCTTGAATTTTCAGGATACATAGAATTAAATAATATGTATCATAGTTCTTTACCGTTTATCAGAATAGAAAATTTACACTTTCTAATTGATATAGGAGCAGATGCAAATTTCATAGATCCGAAACATACTAATAATTCTCAAAAATTTAAAACTAAAGTAACTATTGCCACAGCTCTTAAAAATCTTGAAATTACCGAAAAAATTATTGTTAACTATATCCCGCAACTGAATAACCCAGAACCATTAGAATTTTTAATTTTTAAATTTCATCACTATTTTGATGGAATTATAGGCACAGGCAATAATACTTTTGAAAAACTAAATGCTAACTTAAATTATAAAAACGATACAATAACTTTTGGTAGAATTCAAAACAAATTGTATAAAAAAACATTACATCAGTATCAAATATATCATCTGGAACCTTATCAACAAAAATATATAGAGGCTCCAGTTAACGTAAAAGAAGGCGACGTATTTTTACCATGCATTAAACTTAACGAATTTGTAGAAATAATAGACAGTTTGCATACCGTGAAAAACAATAAAGCACATGTTCTATTAGTTCACTTACAGCGGAAATTCTAAATCGCTACTAAACTTTAACAAACATAAACGAACGACATGATGACGTATCACATTACGAGTTTGATAAACATAATTTACGTGTTAGTCATCTAAATAACGAAGAAAAAAATGCTTTAATACAGTTGTGTTCTAAATATACACACATTTTTTACCTAACAACAGCAAGCATGACGTTCACGTCCGATGTAAAACATTCCATCCATACCACCGACGAAATCCCGATATATACTAAAGGATTTAGGTTGCCTCATTCTCAAAAAGAAGAAGTAACAAAACAAAACAAATCAATGAAATATTGAAATAAAACATCATACGACCATCGAATTCCCCTTGGAATTCTCCTGTTTTTATCGTAAGTAGAAAAGCAGATTCTTCTGGCATAAATTTCGTTTAGTAACCGATTGGCGATCGCTACCCGTTGCCAAATATAGCTGACATTCTTGATAAGTTAGGTAAATGTCAATATTTCACGACCTTGGATCTAGCTTCAGGATTCCATCAAATAGAAATGGATCCCAAAGATATTACCAAGACAGCATTTTCCGTCGATAACGGGCACTATGAGTATACTCGTATACTCGTATACTCGTTTCGGCCTAAAAAACGCTCCTGCAACGTTCCAAAGAGTTATGGATAACATGCTCCGCGAATACATTAGAAAAAATGTGTTAGTAATATATGGATGACATAATTGTGTTCTCTTCTTCTTTACAAGAACACATTGAAACTCTTCAAAAAGTTTTTGATAAATTAAACCAATGACTTCACAACCTCGTAAAAATAAAGTAGTAGATTGTGAAAATCAAGACTATATAGAATCATTTGAAATTTGTAAAACATTGTTAAAAGGAGATCCAATTCTCCAATATCCTGATTTTACAAAGCCTTTTATTTTAACAATAGACTTAAAATGGCTATTTTCCTTAAAAGAGGCCAATTCAAAATTAATAAGATGGAAAATAAAATTACTCGGCTATAATTTTAATATAGACCATAAACCTGGTAAAATAAACACCAATAAAGACGCATTATCTAGAGTTCAAATAAATAATTTAAGTAGCAATAGTACCCAACATTCAGCCGAAGAAAACCTTAATCCTGGGATTCGAATAACCGAACGAGCATTAAATGAGTTTTCACAACAAATAATAATTAAATTAGGAACAAAAAATGAAAGAAAACTAACTAAATTATTTAAAACAAGACAACATATTGTATTGGCAATACCAAAAATAAACGAATCCGTAGCTATTAACATTTTAAAGACAGAAATGGTTAACAATAAACAAAATGCTATCTATACAGAAGGCAATACCTTCAACATAGTTCAAAACACATATGTAAAAAATTTTGATTCGAAATTAAAAATCATTCGGTGTACTAAATTCTTACAGGATGTTGAAAAAATAGATGACCAAACGAAAGTGATATAAAACTATCATGAGTTATCAATCCATCGTGGGATTGATGAAACACTGAACCATCTTAAAAGGCTATATTATTTTGACAATATGAAATCAAAGATTCAAAAATAGATAAATGATTGTGATATCTGTAAAATAAACAAATATGAAAGGCATCCACTAAAAATCAAATTGACACAAATACAACAGGCAGACAAACCATTTGAAATTTTACACATAGATATATTTCATGTAGATAATACAAATATTCTAACTATCATAGATAAATTTAGTAAATATGGAGAAGCTACGGTTATGAAAGTTAGAAATTCTAAATACGCTCTAGATGCACTTAGAAATTATTTATCAAAGCACGATATCCCTGATCTTATAATTCATGACCCCGGAATGGAATTTGAAGGCAATGATTTTAAAGATTTTCTGAATCTTTATAATATTCGTAACCACACTACTTGTGCTAGAAACTCAACCGGCAACTCACCAGTTGAACGATTTCATTCAACCTTAGTAGAATTAATAATTATACTAAAAACTACTCATAAAAATTAAACAATAGTAGAGCAATCAGAAATGGCTTTGTTAACTTATAATAATGCCATACATTCAAGTACCAAGCTTACACCTTACGAAGTTATAAGGGAAGATTTAACAGTAGGTGAAAATGGTTTTGTAAAACAAAATAGACGAAACAAAATAGCACCCAAATATACAAAGGACAAAGTAATAGAAAATAATGGTAAAACTCTTAAAGTTAAAAATATCCCGAAAGTACAAAAATATCATAAAGAGAAAATTAAACTGAGAAAAAAATAATCTGTTTCAGATTATGTGTTGCTGGACAGAAAATTACTTACAACGACATTAGCAGTACTCAAGGACTATTCGCATTGAATTTAGGGACCATAAAACTAATCAATCACTATAATAATTTATTTCAGATAGTTAATATTAACCCATTAATTGAATCAGCTTACCAAATTAAACACGAAAATGCTAACACTTTATTACACGAAAAAGCTAATCTCCTCACTAACCCCATTACAGATACAACAATGATTCTAGTAGAAATAGATAAATTAATTGATAAAGCTAATAGTTTAATGCTTTTTCATAGAAACAAACGAAGACTTATGAATGGGCTAGGATCTTTAATAAAAGGTATTTCTGGGATAATGGAGATGCTATACGCATAAATGAACAGATTATGAATTTACAAGACAATGAATTGATTTTAAAACAGGAAGAAAAAAACCAATATGCATTAAACCAAGAAATGATCAAACGATCTAACAATATTACCAATTTTATAAATACAGAACAAACTAAACTAAAGTACATAATTAGCAGTTTTGATGAGTATAGAAATATTGTGATTGTAAGATTTGTTGTTGCACTACGGAACAACAAATCTTACAATCACAATATTTCTTTTCTAATCAGTTTCAAGTTTGATATTTGGATCAACACATTGACAACATAATTACTGCTATGCAATTAGCTAGAGAAAACGTTATTTCTAAACATATTTTGAGTTATAACGAACTGAAATTAACCAAAACTGAGTTAGATAAACATATTAATTTAATAAACGTAGAACATATATATATACGAGTAATTAGAATTGAAAGCGTACTTTAACGATTCGAACATTATGTTCGTAGTACAAATCCCCATATTCAATTCAGCAAACTTTACTTTAACGACTATATATCCTATCCCCACAAATCATAGTAAAATAAATCCTGAAACTAATTTAATCCTACATAATCGTAACGAATATTCATTTATAAGAGATGATAATTACAAAAGAATAGAACAAGACTACATTTGTTATCCAACGCAACTGAATGACAGAAAACGCAGTACATGCGAAATGGAAATACTGGAAAATCATATTGGACACTGCATTTACGAGCCTACAGACGATATGAATATTGTATTATAACTAGTTACTAATCATTTTATAATTTTTACAAACACTGAATTAAATATTAGTTCGTCAAGTGGAAAGAAAATTACCAACTTTGTTGGTAAACTTCATATTTCCCTGAATCAATGTTATATGGATATCAATGGTATACGATATGGAATATTGGAAACTACATATACTAACATCGCAGTGGAACAAATATTATTTAATAAAATAAACATCACGTCATATAAACAGCCTGATATTGGAATGAACAAACTAGTTAACCACGACTTAGAAAATATAGAAGATTTGGAACTCATGGCAAATAAACTTTATAAACATCCATAACATGGTCATTAATTATTGTTATAATAAAAATAACAGGCATAATTTATATTATCCAAGTATGGTCAAATGAATCAAAACACACAAGCTGTGCCAATACCTGCAGTTAATCGAACTCAATTAGAAATGGTTGGGATACCAAAGCCTTACGTTGATCGAACTACCCTGTAAAAGGTAGTAGTTCTTTCTTAGAAGAGAGGAGTTACACTTTTTGTATTAATTATCTATTTTTAATATATTTAATGTTACATGTTTATTATATAATTAATATTTCAAAATCAAGTTCATAGTTCATATAGATTAGAATATTTAAGTTTAATTCAAATATTTGTATATTAAATTTATTTCTCATAACGTTAATTTTATACTTCTTCCTATCTTTCCTAGGCGGTCAAAGGTGACGTAGTTCACAGTTCACTAAGATTGTACAGAAGGGTGATTTAAATAACACATTTCTGAATTATTATTCACTAGTTTGATACTATATATAAACCAAACTTTTGTAAGGACAAATCAGACTTGTTATCTCGTTCTTTGACATATGTTCGGATCGAAGGATAATTTTGTTTCAATAAACTATTTATTATTGTTAATATTTTAATTGTTGTTACTTAAAATTTGTACGACTGTAAAGCAAATTGTAAAGATATTAATCACTCGTCGCGTCCACCACTTTGAGCCTAGTGAGTCCCTAATGCATGGTAGGTATAGGGGCCTCAATGTACAAAAACTCAGGTCTGGTCAAATACATACAGGTAGCCGTTCATGGGCTCTTAGACTACAAAGTTGGTTCCATATAAATTTGAAAAAAAAATTTCAAATTTTAGCCACAAAAAAATTAAAAAATTAAAAAACTTCCCAGCGCTTCCACTAAAGAAAAATATCACAATATACGTTCTTTGTGTAAACACTATTCGAAAGCACTCAATATCTTTTCGTAGTTTGAATAATTCTTAACCGAAAAAAAAACGAAGGAGGTTCTCAAGTGTTTTATCCCCTTTATTTTTTTTTTATGTATGAACACGCATAACTCTTACAGAGTAGCCCTGTTTCGATAAATCTTGATTGGATAGGGTATACTTCGAAATTGGTATCATAATAAATTTGAGAAAAAAAATTTCGCCCCTAAGGGTTGAAAAATAGGGAATTGTTGATTGTTCACCACTGAATTTTCATCTGTGAACCGATTTTGTTGAAACTTGACACACATATAGTAGTTCTAATAACACTATAAGCCACACAAAAATAAAAAATAAAAGTTTTTAACAAAATAGAACCGACGAAAGAAGAAAGTAACTGAAAAGCAAAAAATTATAACTTTGTAAAAATTAAACCTTTGATTTACTTTTAACCGAAAATCACCGACTCAAAATTATTTAGGTATTTACATTAGTGTAAGACTTAGATTAAAAAGTTCTTCCGAAATTTAACCCGAGATTTTTTACTTGCGATCATCTCACTATATATTTATTTATTGGCGGCCACAAATTTTTTGTTTTTCTGGGTTTGTACACTTACATTGAATCCATTGATAATATTTTATTATTTTGGATTCATGCTGAGTCGACAATTCAGGATAAATCCAAGAAAGAGTTATTTTGTTCTTTTATAGATTAACGCTTGACAATAAAACTTATTTATATTAGATTCTAATATAAATAAATTTTATTGTCAAGGGTTTATCTATAAAAAAAACAAAATAACTCTTTCTTGGGCTTATTCTGAATTGTTGAATCATATTAATATTTATAGAAATATTTACAGTTAAATATTGAAAGATAAAATTATAAATAGCTCTGTTCACATTAGAGTTTGGAAGCAATGATAAAGTAATGGATTAAAGCAAACTTGATTTTCTACAACTTGACTCGTTATACATTTTACGATTGTTTCCATATTAAGAGAGATATTTTATATTTTGTGTTTTCTTCTATCTTTATGCCCCCCTTTCCCCTTGACGTAGGCCATTTATTAATAAAATTGGCCTTGAAAATACGAAAATGATATCAGATCCGACATTTTATTTTGATCAGACTTAAATTGTGACTAGAGAGTGATTCATGCATTCTAAGGAAATTAAACGGAAAGTAGACGTAGCTGCTGCGTAACGCCTTTTTTTTGTATACATATTTACTTTTGTGGCCATGTGTATAAATAATAAGCTTACAATTTCGTTATATAATTAGAATATGTATTTATTAGAGTAAATGTAAATAAATTAAATAAATAAATATTATTAATTTTAATTAGAAATTATGCACTTGAATTATTTATTCCGTAAATTAGAATATTAAAATTTTTTATATAAATCTTATTATTTATTTTGTAAGGGTAATAATTTTATAGTGTATATTGTTGCATTCCCACCATTGACACCAATTTTATATTGCGCCTTTTTGTGCAAAATTGGTTGTTGCAGGTGATGAATGTCGGCTGCCACCAGAGCAGTTGATTAAAGCTCAACTTCGTAGGCTTGTTGAATTTCAAATATTCGTCTCAAATACTTGACCATAACCAATTGGAAAATTTTATATTACACAAATGTTTCCAATTTAACACCAGTAATATTCTGGTTCATTAATATTACAAGAATTGTAAATAAGTCAGAAATAAAACAAAACACTTAAAAAACTTAATTTAATTTATTTACTAGTTACTTAATTAATTTTGACTGAACTGATTATTGAAATTTGAATAGACTTGATTGTTAAATATCGGATTAATATCCGATTCTTATTTCATTTACATTTTGACTGATTGCATTTAAATCTGAATCTATATCTAAATCTAGTTTTAAGTTGATTCACAATTATTTTTATATGCGAAAATCGACCCAGTTAAATTATATTTGTGTTCCACGCGCTCAAGTCTTCTTGCACGCGCTACAATAAACATACGTTCAATTGATTAAATGCTGATTTGACATTTACGCTATTTTAATAACAATATTAAGTAAATAAGAACAATTTCGTAAGAATTAAATAAAGAAATAATAACTATATGTTTTATAAAAATTGCGAATGTGTTACCGAGTTACGCAACACCTCCCCTCATAGAAAAAGGTTCAAATAATTTTAAAAATATTTGAATCGTTAAAATTACAAAAAAATAAAACGTATAAAAATATAAAATATGAATAAAAAAAAAAGAATTTAAAAAAACTATTTTTACAAATGAAACTTTATGATTGTTTTTGATGATTCATTTATCAGTAACATATTAATTGTAAACGCTGATTAATCCACGGCAATTAAAGATAATACTTCCTTAATAATTTTAAAAGAATTTGAATCGTTAAAATTACAACAACAAAAATAAAACGTATAAAAATATAAAATATGAATTAAAAAAATTTGTTTTACAAATGGAACTTTATGATAGTCTTTGATGATTTATTTATCAGTAACATATTAATTGTAAACGCTGGTTAATCCACACCAATTAAAGATAATAATAATACTTCCATTCCTCAAATAATACTTCCATTGTATAAAAAAATCCATAAAACAAATGTTCCTTAGTGACACAACTTCTTCGACGTGTTGCATTTTGATGACCCATTTATTTAGACCAAGTAGTTTCAGAACAAGTGTGCTTTCTAGGTTTGTTGCTCCATTTATCTGGTTATGGTCGATTGTGTAGAAAACCCAGTTTTTCATGGAAAATTTTTTACAATGTTAAGTGATCTCAAAAAATATTAGTTGGATATAAGAATAAATATGTAGGGAGTAGGCAATATAAATCATAATTATTTCGTTTCATTTTTGTTTTATTATTTCTAGGGATGCTTTCTAGGAATTATTTGAATAACTTTTTTTTTCGAAATTCGTGTTCGTTGTGATGGGTTCGATTATAAAGCTTTTTGTTTATTTTTATGGGTTTCGTGAAATTTATAGTATTGGTATGGCATAGGGGTTTTAACTAATATACAATTAATATACAATTAAAGAGCGCTTCGTTAGTTATTGACTTTGAGTTGAATTGTTTTACAGATTAGAATATTATTCGCTGCATAATTTGTTTTGAATTAATAATTTTAACGTCTTCGCGTTTGTGACTTTTAGACCATAGGCGTTTTGACGGTTGAATAATATCTTCATTAGGATTGGAAGGTTTTAAATTATCTTTTAAAATGATTTTGCAATGATTTTATCTGATTCGATTTCAACTTGTTTTACGTTAAATGGATTAGGATTTTAGCACGGGTTCATTACAGGTATTTCGTTTATGGTTTCAGGAATTAAGTTTGGAAATGAAATGTAAGTAGATTCTATTTTTTGAAGGAAAATATCTTTGTCTTCTATTTCGTCATTTACACTATTCATTTGAGTCTGAGATTCTTGATGAGGTGGTATTAAATTTTCATCTTTGTCTTTATTGAAGATTATTTTGATATTGCTGTTATTAACAGTCCAGTCATTATTAAATAAATTTTGTTTATTAAATTGCGGATTGTAGTAAGAATAAGTGTAGTTCAGAGGATTAAGTTTTTTAGAAACGTAATGTTGAGCATTTGGACTTTGGTAATGTTCTAAGTTAGAATTGCGATGATACTGTGAGTTTGGATTTCGATAGTACTGTGGATTAGAATTTCGATATTGTTCTGGGTTCGAATTTTGATAATGCTGAGAGTTTTACTTTCGATAGTTCTGTGAGCTAGGATTTTGATAGTGCTGTGAACTAGGATTTCGATATTGTTGTTGGTTAAAGTTACGATGTGGGTAATAATTATGAGGTTGATGATTCGGATTCGATTAAGGTTGGAAATATCTATAATTTGTTTGATGTCTTTGCATATTAAGAAATTTTTATTCTGATATGGTTATAGAATAGGCTTCATTAAGGGAAGAAAATTCCTTTATTCTTAGAACACGCGATATTTCTACATTACTATGGAATAGAAATCGTCTTAGTACGGTTTCTTAGATAATAGCCGTTTTACCTTTGAATTCTGTAGGATCAGAATTTTGAATTGCCATTAAACATTTAGTAGTCAATTTTTCGAGCCTAAAGAAATATGTGGAAATATCTTCATACGTTCCTTGTCCAGAAATTTGTAGGTCTTCTAGAAGTTGAGAAATATGAATATGATCCTCATATAACATTCTTAAACTATTTTCTGGTTCTTCGAATCCTGATATGTCATTCATGTTTAACTGTGCCTTTACATATGGCGAAATTCAAGAGATTATGAAAATGTATATTAAGGGTTGTTGAGGTTTACTAGCTAATTGCATAGCATTTTTTGCATTAGAGATCAAATGAGGAAATTCATCACGATCGCCGTTAAATGGTATTATTAATGAAGTTATAAAGTCTATAGTTGGATATTCAATTTGCTTGGAATCGCAATTTGATTGTATGGAAGAATAAGGCATTGTTGCAGTTTTTATGTTTTGTTTATGAGAGAAAAAAACTTATTTGAAATAATAATATTGATAAGGGTTCCGTAGGGAAAAAAAATTATATTTATTATTTTAAATATATGATTTTTGATCATTTGAAAGTAACAATACAAAAATGATTTTGATAGATTTATGATTCAAGAAAACAATCCAAAAAATGATTTGGGAGATTTAGAATTATTCTGCATTGTATAGCTTGAGAGTTTGATAGGATTTTGGATAACTATACAAAAAATTGAATCAGAATTATTTGAATTTGTATTATTTTGTGTATTGTTGAGTGTTGAATTTCATATGATTTATTATAACAATACAAAAAATAGAATTATAATCATTTGGATTAGTATGATTTTGTGTATTGTTGAGTTTTGAATTTCATAGGATTTAGTATAACAATACCAAAAATAGAATAAGAATTATTTGGATTAGTATTATTTTGTGTATTGATGAGTTTTGAATTTCATATGATTTAGCATAATAATACAAAAAATAGAATTAGAATTATTTGGATTAGTATTATTTTGTGTGAAATTGAGTTTTGAATTTCATATGATAAAGTATAACAATAAAAAAATAGAATTAGAATTATTTGGATTAGTATGATTTTGTGTATTGTTTAGTTTTGAATTTCTTATAATTTTGTATAACAATACAAAAAATAGAATTAGAATTATTTGGATTAGTATGATTTTGTGTATTGTTGAGTTTTGAATTTCTTATAATTTTGTATAACAATACAAAAAATAGAATTAGAATTATTTGGATTAGTATTATTTTGTGTATTGTTGAGTTTTGAATTTCATATGATTTAGTATAACAATACAAAAATAGAACTATTATTATTTCGATTAGTATTATTTTGTGTATTGTTGAGTTTTGAATTTCATATGATTTAGTATAACAATACAAAAATAGAATTATAATTATTTGGATTAGTATTATTTTGTGTATTGTTGAGTTTTGAATTTCATATGATTTTGTATAACAATACAAAAAATAGAGTTAGAATTATTTGGATTAGTATTATTTTGTGTATTGTTGGGTTTTGAATTTCATATGATAAAGTATAACAATACAAAATATGATTTAGATTTATAAGGATTTGTTTTATTTTGTTTATTGTTTTATATATATAGTACTAATTCTTAATAATTTTATTTAATATTTAAAATTATAATAAATTATTTAAATTATATATTCTGAATTAAAAGAATTCTTGAGTGAACTGAATTATGATTTAAAAAATGATATAAAAAACGTAAATGAAAACTTAATTGAAAAATTTGAATCTTTAAATGCGGACATAAAAATGTGCAAAAAACAATTGGTTATTCAAGATGTAAAAATAAAAAATATGGAAAAAGAAATAAACAAACGACACCTTATAATATTCGGGTTGCCTGATAATGTGAAAAACTATTACGATTTGGAAAAAATGGTGTTAAAATTATTAAAAGATAAACTATTGGTAAACGTAGCTAATGATGATATCGACTTTATACATAGAATGGAGCATAAATCAAAGATGATTTTTCCATATTCTCTCTTCCAGAATAGACTCTCTAAACATGTTACATGTATCTGTGAATATCATCATACTGTATGCAAAATACTTATATGGACAGAATGCTATAGTATGTTTAGAAGTTTCTGAAAATATTATACATCTTTCTGGAAGATTGTATATTTGTATTATTTACAAAGATATCAATTACTCTACCACCTACGATTGTTTACAAAACATGAAATTCGCGAAGATTCGATGAAGTTGTATATAAAATCATTAACTAATTTTGAAGAAATAACGGTTGATTGCCTTCTGTTTAGTAAAAAAGGGCTTCTTAAGGAAGCCCGGTCAACCTTTTTGACTATACAAAATGGTTGACCGGACTTCCTTAAGAATCCCTTTTCTACTAAGCACAAGGAAATCAACCGTTATTTCTTCAAAACTAGTTAATGATTAGTTATTGATATATTACTATGGAAACGACAATCAAAATTGACATTTCAAAATAAAACAAAATTTTAATAAAATAATTTTATAGAATTTCATCCATATCGGTCCAGCAGTTTAGGACCGGGTCCAATTGTGAATGTATTGACCGAGCTTCCTTAAGAATCCCTTTTCTACTAAGTACAAGGCAATTAACCGCTATTCTTCAAAATTAGTTCATGATTAGTTAATGATATATTACTATGGAAACGACAATCAAAATTGACATTTCAAAATGAAATATAATTTTAATAAAATAATTTTATAGAATTTCATCCAAATCGGTCCAGCCGTTTAGGACCGGGTCCTATTGTGAATGTAAACCATGTATATATATATATATATATAAATATAATATATGTATATATATAAATATAATATATGTTTATATATAAATATATATATATATATATAAATATATATATATATATATATATATATATATATAAATAAATATATATATATATATATATATATATATATATATATATATATATATATATATATATATATATATATATATATATATATATATATATTATGATCACGCATTTACAGAGTAGTTCAATTTTGAAAATTATTTTTTTGTTGGATAGGGTATACTAAATATACATATAAATTTGAAAAATAAATTCTAAATTTTTAGCTACAAAAAGTCAAGAATAAAAACTTTTTAAAAAAGTTTTATTTTATGGAGTCTGTTTTAATATACTGGTTACTGTTTTAATATACTTTCAAGCATATAACTGAATATGTTATTTGACTTCCCAGCGCTTACACTAAAGAACAAATATTGTAATCGATTGTGTAAACCCTATTTAAAAGTACACAATATCTTTGCGAAATTTTAATGATTTTTTAATCGACGAAAAAAATGGGGGGGAGGGAGGTTCTCAAGGCAACCCGTAAATTATTTTTCATGTATAGCCACGCTTAACTTTTTACAAAGTAGTCCGATTTCGATAATTCTAATTCCAATTCGAAGCTGGTATACCATATAAATTTGAAAAAAAAAGTTCGCTCTCAAGGATAGAAAAAAAGTGCAATATTGATTGTTCCTCCACTGAATTTTCATCTGTGAACCGATTCTCTTGAAACTTGGCACACTTATATGGTTCTAATGACACTTTTACATATACAAAATGTACGAAAAAAGGAAGGTGAAAACTGATAAGAGAAAAATAACAACTTTTACAACAAACTGAACCGACGAAAAGAGAAAGGAACTGACAATTGAAAAATAAAAACGTTTTAACAAAAAATTAAACCTTCTAAAAAAGGAAGGAACTGAAAAAAAAGCAAAAAATAAAACAGAACCTTATTAGTCTAACTAAGTCCTACACTAATGTAAATACCTAAATAATTTGGAGTCGGTGACAAAAAATCTGCATCAAAATGGGCGAAGGGTGAATCTGATTTCCGGTTAAAAGTAAATATTACAGAACGTAATATTGTTGAGATACTCTTTAAAATGTTTCCAGTTTACCTTTTCAAAGTTAAATTGGGTTTGCAGCGCCCCTCATTTCTAAAAGTGATGGAAAGGTGATCACTTTGGAAATCCATGTGAACATCTAGATCCGATATGAGTTCGCAATTCTTTAGTAACGCTAAGTCGATAGTTTGCGGCGGGCGCCGAGCAGCGTCTGGGTAGTAGGTGGGTTCCTCCGGATACGCAACAATGAAGTTACGTTTGAGAGAATTCGCAAAGACGGCGCCGCGTCCGTTGGAATTGTTAGATATACAGTTCCAAGATATGTGACGCGCATTGTAAATCGCCCATGATAATGACGCGATCATAAGTTCTCATAATGTGATCAATATCCGTTCCCTGTTAGAGGCTATCAAGGGGGTTATAAAAAGATGTACTTTTATAATTACCATAATTACCGAGATAAAAATAGAGATGGCTTCGAGCTGCCGTTGCTTGTTGCTAATTTGAGTGAGACACGCACCAAACTAGCAAACAAAATATTACAATTTCAAATTCTTATAAATAAATATTTAATATGGAGATTATAATAAAATTTATAATAAAAAAATTGATTAATTAATTTTTAATTAAATTTATAATATTCTTAATAAAATATATTTTTCAAACAATATTATGTGGTTTATGGATTCGAGTTATTTAACAAAAAAAAAATGGTGAAGTGCTGTGCAGTTTGAGTGGTAGATAATCAGAACGAAATTAATAAATAATAAATTAAATAAAGTCCAATTGATATGTGATGTATGTTTACAATTATAAAATATCTACTTTATGTTTTATCCGACCAAAAATATAAATGTAAGAAAGGGCCGAGTTTTCGGGGAAATACTTAATGTAATAGTTCCTTCTTAAAAAGTGATGATATGAGAGTAAGGACCAAGCTATTTACAAAGTAAGTAGCTCTAGACTTCATATAATAGTTGCTTCTTAAAATGTGATGATATGGAAGAAAGGACCGAGCTATTTACAAAGTAAATAACTCTAGACTTCATACAATAGTTGCTCCTTAAAAAGTGATGATATGGAAGAAAGCACCGAGCTATTTACAAAGTAAATAGCTCTAGACATCATATAATAGTTGCTCTTTAAAAAGTGATGATATCCCATTAAAGAGTGGAGCTATTTACAAAGTAAATAGCTCGGTAAACTATTTAATAAAAGATTAATGAGGGGTAAATTGATTAAATGAAGGTTGACTTGACCACACCCGAGGTACATCTTAAACCCTCGGTCTTGAACCAACCCCAAATCCGATGCACTCACTTCCAGCACGACGGTGTGTCCTATATCGACCTTCGTGTTGTTAATAATTCGCCACTCCTCAATGCGCAGGTTTGTATTCTTCCTTCCCAGAGTTTTGATTATTTTGCTCGTTTCAACTGAGTTAAAGATCTGGGGAGCACATAGCAGAACTTTTGCTGTGTTCATCAGGGCTCTAGCATCCCCAACGACAAGTTCCATTCCCTCCCATGGCCTGATTTTTGGGACGTTCTCCATGAGCCAGTCTATGGCTATTGTGCCTATGCACTGCACAACGTGGCCTCCCCGTCTAGGTGGCAACTCCAATACCGTTGGCCCTCAACGAGCTCTTGGCTAATGAGGGCTAGTAGCATCGAGAGTTGCGCCCTTTTGGCTTGTTCCTGAGCCATTTTGACCTCAGGATACTCCCGCAGTTCAATGCACATCTTTGTTGTTGAGGCAGTTTCAGCAAAGGTATTTATAGCCCTTGCCTGTCCCCCCCCCACACCTTCTACGTTTTTCTAGATCTAGTCCCGTCTTCATATCTCGACCTCTATTCCTGTGGGTTTTCTAAGGGTTGATTTCCTGAATCGGACACCACAGGTATCACTGTTTCTGAAAACAGGGTTGCAGGGTTTTTTGTCTGGATTTTCCTCGTCATCGGAGGAATCGGTTTCCCCTCAGCCTTGGCTTTCTCTACTGCTGCTTTTCTCCGGGCTGCACCCCAGAGATTTTTTCTTTCCACCTTCAAGAGAGTATTCTGGAGTTTATCATCCAAATATTCTACTGGGCCTGGATGCACCTGCAGTTTTTTGTGTCTCGGCGAGGTAAGCTTGTGCAGCCTCAACTGATTCAATTTTAATCAGGTCGTGTACCACCCCATCGGCTACTCGGTGGGGAGGGCCCAGTAGGTTGATTTCCGGAAAAGTATTTTCGCGGGAAGATTGGAAAAAGGATTTGGAAGTAGTTTGAATAAATTTACGGATAGTAGGATGCTCAGTTTCTATGTGGAAAGCTTCAGATGGAAATCTTAGGATTTTTTTCGAAATCGTCCGAAGACAACAAGAAGACAATATGTGACCATATTGGGGTACATGAGTACGGGCCAGATACATAGCTTGTAATGTAGTTTCAAACGTTCGTCCAGCATACTCTTGGTATTGAGTAATGGGTACAGCCCTGCAAAGGATTCGTTTCCAAGGGAAAGAATCACAAACTGCCTTTTGGCAGTTTGTGCCTAATTCAGCTGCCTTTGAAGAGTTATTCTTAGATACTTAACACTTTGAGTTTGCCGGATTTCAGTGTTAAACATCTTCAATTCAAGTGGGCAGGAGGAAAATTTATTCCTCCTAGTAAACAAGATAGACTGAGTCTTCGTGGGATTGCTCTTGATTTTCCTTAACTTGAAATAGTTTTCAAGCCTGGATAGTCGGGATTGGATACAACTCGAAATAGCTTTCGGTTGCCAAGAAGAGCAATAGATTGCCGTATCATCGGTGAAGAGGGCCATTTCCGTAGCTCGATCCTTCGGGATATCGTTTATATAATATAAAAAGAGACGGGGTCCAAGCAAAAACCCTTGAGGTACACCGGATTTGACACGGTATTGATTCGGTTTACTTTGTTGGATATGGATTTGTGATTTTCGGTTTGTTAAATAGGAAATCAAGAATTTCAGTATGTAGGTTGGCATATTGAGTTTGTATAGTTTGTGGATAAGTCCATCGTGCCAAACCGTATCGAAAGGTTTTTCGATGTCCAAGAGGACCATGCCTGTGGACTTATTCCAGTTAAATCCGGTAGCAATGTGGTCAGTGAGTCGGAGAAGCTGACTCACTGTTGAATGGTTCGATCTGAAACCAAACTTTTGGGGGATAAGCAGTCTGTGGATATCTTCATGCGACTGCAGCCGATTCAAAACTTCTTTCTCCATGACCTTGCTGAGAAATAGCAGCAAACTGATGGGTCGGTAGCTTGAAGGTGACTTAAGTTGCTTCCCCGGCTACGGAAGGGCTAAAACTTTAGCGGATTTCCTGAGGTCAGGAAAATAACCAAGTCTCAGGCACGCAGTATAGATATAACTGAACTGCACAACCATCTTCCGAGGAAGATATCGGAGCACAAGTTACATCATCACCGGGAGCGTTCCTACACTTCCTTAAAATGTTTGAAACCTCATGAGGTGACACGCATTTGGCATCGATGGGGTTAATGACAGGAGAACGAATATTTTCCAAGGATTTGGACACCAGACATTTCAGACATCAGCGTTTCTTCATCGTGATATTCGTCACCATCAGTTAAGCTGTGCGCCTTAGAAAACGTGTCAGCAAGAAGTTGGGCTTTATCAGAATCTGAGTAGAGGTACCAATTTTCTGACGAAAGAGGGGGCAGTCTGTTGGAACATTTTCGCAAACCCTTTGCAATTTTCCATACATTATTGACACGACTTTTTCTCGAATATCAGCTGATATTTGCTTAATAGCGTCATGGAGCTCCGGTAGCCTAACTCTTTTCCAAAATTTGCGTAGTTTGTCCAAGTCCGTATTAGATGTATTGTGTCATCATCTAAGTTAAGTCTATAGCCGAAGGTTCTGGCTTTCCTAGGAATATATTTTTCGGTAGCAACTACGATAATTCTCGTGAGCTTACTAGCGAGGCTTAGGAGTGATTAAAGTTTCGACGTTGAGATACTCTTTGAACAGTTTCCAGTCTGCCTTTTCAAGGCTCAATTGGGTTTTCAAAGTGACAACTCCCCTCATTTCACCCAAAGTATAAGTGATGGGGCGGTGGTCACTTTGCAAATCCAAGTGAACTTCTAGATCCGACATGAGGTCGCAATTATTTCGTAATGCTAAGTCGATGGTTCACAGCGGGCCCCAAGCAGCGTTTGGGTAATAGGTGGGTTCCTCTGGATACGCAACAATGAAGTTACTTTGAAAGAATGCGCAATGAGGGCGTTTCCGTTAGAATTGTTAGACATACGAACATAAATATATATACGGCGCTTTTATAGCTTTTGCCTAGTGGTGGACAAAGAAAGTTGTTAAAACATTCACCTTTAAGCCTAGAACATTTAAAAAATTACTTTCTATAGAATATTGTATACTTTCACTTCGTGCATATTTGTAATCAGTGAGCTAGTTTTTTGTATAAAACCAGCCATTAGGGTTATTTACTGTGATACCGCGTGTCTAGAACAAACAAAAAAATTAATTACATCATTCGAAATTAACATTTGGAAATAGTTTATTTACCTGTACATTTCGAACCTAACGTTTGTGACTTCAGTAGTACTACTGTGGGAATCATCTTCACGTTGCTGTTTGTGATACGCCCTAGTCCTGCTTGAATCATCGTCGTTTGGGGTAGCTTAATTGCGAGGAATTGTTTAATAGTATTGCCTTGATATACCAACACTAACGTCCAAAACTGGTGGTTGATTTGATTTGGACCTGAAGCTTTTCGAAATCGTTCACGTCATCAGTTAATCTTAAAGGTAGGTATCGTTTCCTTTGTAAATTTTGTGGTACGTTGTGGCCAACCAGAATATTGACCCTCGTGCAGAGAATCAGTAACTAGTATACATCATATACTGACTTCTGTTTGGACATTCTGATGAATATTTTCTAATCACTAATTAAATTCAAATCGAACTTATAATTACTCAAATATTAATTGATTGAATTCTTTATTTACCTAGTTTTAAAAATCAGGGTGGTTTATAGAAAGTATTTTCATTGCAAATCAATGTGACGACTTTACCTTTCAATACTGGCTGTTTCTGGAAAATTCCTGTACCAAATTGGAACAAAAATTTAATGAAACCCTATGGTTAAGTTCAAATCACGTTTTATATCAATTTAAATATTTTTTTAATGAATACTTTTACTCACGTAGTTCTAAATTAATAAGAGTTTAGTAGGAAATTTCTCATTGCATTTCAGAGACGGTCCATATTTTTAGTTTGGTTATACATATTAGTTCAAATTCTCACGTTTTGAGACGGTATAGGTTACAAATTCGTCAAAATTAGGGAATTTTATCATTAATGACAACTGTCATTCTTTCAAACCAATTTCACCGCCAAATACAAAACTAAATTTGATTGTAGAATTTGAGGGATGGAATGCCATTTTCGAATAAATGGGCAGTCATCTGGAACTTTTTCGTAATTCGATGTGCAACATTACCACGTCGATCCTCAGTTTCAGGAGTTCCATGAAATCGAGTTCAGGTTGGGGGCTTACGCCCTTCTTCGATGAGGACGGAGAAAGTGGACAGGACGGACTCAAAAATGGGTTGGCTGGAGAAAGGGGATAATAGAAAGGATCTCAATTACCTCATTTCCTGATAACTTCTTAGCTGTTCACGGGCTTACTTTAGGAGATGGTGCTGGAACAAACTTCGTTGGTGCTGGAGCTGGAGACACCCGCTGTGCTGAAGAGCCGCTGATAGAGGTGTTGCCGTCTTTTGCATGACGGAGGGTCGGGAAATCCCTGGCCTGAAATGACGGTGGTGGGCGGCATTACGCCTTGCTCCTGCCACTCGGTATGCCGTTGCTGCCACGTATGTCTTGAGTGCAGGCACTCCATGGAACTTGCCGGATGTGCAGCGCCGCAATTGCAGCACTTCGCAGGTTCCAACCACGGAACTGCGCATTCCAGTAAAGTTAGATTGTCACTACACTTCACACAACGAAGAATTCCGCGACAGTTCCGTGAACCGTGCCCGTAGATCTGACATCAGTAGCACTGAATAGCACCCCGTTTGTTGACGTACCTTAGAACTTCCACAGGTACCCCACCGATCCACTTAATTTTGAGGACGCTTTGCGCTTGCGTCTCCTTGGTGAACTGAACCAGACGCGATAAGCGAATGATTTCCTCACCTGTTCGGCTGAACTTCACGAACATACTGGGCTCAAGGTAGAAGTTCTTTAATGCTTCTGCCACCATATCGTGATATTTTTTAGTACCATACAAATGGTGGGGCATCTGCACGGCTTCCATTCGTTCTTTGCACTTTGTGTGTCGTTGTTCGTTTCGCAGTGGACACTGATAATTTTCGGCCCAAACATGAAACGGACGCTACTTCCTGACTTTATTTTTTTAAATTTTTAGAACTCAACATGAATCCAAAATAACAAAATGGATTAATGGATACAATGCAGAGATTAAAAATCCACGATCACGGCAAAAGTATACATTCGATCAAAAACATAAATGTTAAAAAGGACCGAGTTTTCGGGGAGATACTTTATATAATAGTTGCTCCTTAAAAAGTGATGATATTAAATTTTAAAAACATACTAAGAGAAAACTTACGAAAGAAATTTTTTCAACCAAATTTTTTTTTTTCATTTTACTTTGCACATTTTACTTTGTACATTCTTACATTTTAGTTTTCGCTATTTACTTTATAAATAGCTCGGCTCTTTAATGGGATATCATTACTTTTTAAGGAGCAACTAATATATGAAGTATCTCCCCGAAAACTCGTCCCTTTTTTACATTTACGTTTTTGATCGGATATCACTACTTTTCACCGACGAAAAGAAGTAGGTACTCAATTCGACCTGTATATTTTTATTTTTTTATTTTTTATGTATGATCACGCATAACTTATTACAGAGTAGTCCGACTTTGAAAATTTTTTTTTGTTGGATATGGAATGATTCAAAGTTGGTCCCATAAAAATTTAAAAGAAAAAGCATTTCCACTGAAGAACAAATATCATATATTTGATTTGTATATTGTACAATATCGTATAGTGTCTGTGTGTAAACACTTTGAAAGCACTCAAATGTATATATATATATATTTTTTTTTTTTATATATTTATATAAATATATATATATATATATGTATATATATATATATATATATATATATATATATATATATATATATATATATATATATATATATATATATATATATTTTATGTATGACGCATAATTTTTTACATAGTCCGATTTCAATAATTCCTTTTTTATTGGATTGAGTATACTTCGACGTTGGTACCATAAAATTTGAAAAAAAAATTCGTGCCTACGGGTAGAAAAATAGAGGGAAATGAATTGTTCACCCACTGAATTGTCATGTGTGAACCGATTCTGTTAAAACTTGGCACACTTATGTAGATCTAATGACACTATAACATGTACGAAAAAAAGAAAGGCACTGAAAAGTGAAAAAAAAAACTTTTTAACAAAAAATAGAACCGACGACAGAAGAAAGTAACTGAAAAAATTAAATCTTCGAAAAAAGAAAGGAGCTGAAAAGCAAAAAAAACTAAGTCAATATAAATACGTAAATAATTTTGAGTCGGCGCCAAAAAATCTCCATCGAAATGGGCGAAGGGTGAATCTGATTTTCGGTTAAAAGTAAATATAACAAAATATTACATATATTATTTGTTTGGCGCCGACTCAAAATTATTTAGGTATTTAGGAACATTATAAAACAACATTCTTCGTATAAAATTCACTTGCAAACGTAATAATGGATAAGCTACAATTTAAATTTGAAATAAAAGCAGCAACAGACGGAAAATCAAATGTCATCTGCTTAACCTAAATAGCAACACCCATTGGCCAAATGTATAAAATACCAGAGGAATTTGAAAATATGAATTTAAACACAGAATTGCTTAAGACCCAAGCACTCACTAAATTAAAAAACCACATTGAAAAAAAGACATCAATCAAGAAAAGCTTGGATCACCCAGATGCGCTGTATGGTACGTACATTGATGAAGATCAAAATTTACAGTTTGAAAACTATTTTCTGGAAGAAATTACAGATGAAGAAAACCCCGAAAAAATAAAGGTTAGTACAGACGAAACAGTGTTGAAAGTATTAGAGAAACTATTAGAAGAAAAAAAAAGATTCTGAAATTCAAAACTAGCGATTCGAAAAATAGCGAGAGATTTTATGATCGAGAAATTCACTGGTAAAAATTCCAATGCTCATCAATGGATAATGGAATTTGAGAAAGAATGCGAACGTTTTAAAATAACCGAAGAAGACAAAAAAATTGAAATATTGAATTTTTTTGGAAAAAGCTTCTAAAGACTGGTATAGCTGTATGGTATTAAAATTTTATAATATTTATAATATTTATGGTATTAAACTTTGGTATCTAAAGTTTCGCAAACATTTTTTTTCCATGTTTTCCCATTCTGACTCACTGTAAATTTTATCAGGTTCGTTATTAGAATATGCGTTAAAAAAAGAAAAATTGTTACTAGGCATGACAAAATCAATTGATAAAATAGTCTTAATAGATCTCATCGCAACTGGCTTACCAAATTTTTTATGTGATAGGATTGACAGAGAAAGTTTAAAGGAAACTAAAGACCTTTATAATGAGATAGGTAATTTAAAACATCTAATTAACAAAAATAAATGGATGAGTAAAAATAATACATTAATATCCAAGACATTAATATCCAAGATAAAACTGAAAAAGTACCATGGAAAATTTGTAAAAGAAGAAACAGTGGCATGCAATATCATAAGGAATCAATATGTTGGTTCTAAGATGAAGATGATAAAGAAGACAAAATTATGCATGTAAATAATTCTGAATTAGAGGCAGAACAGAATTGCAACGCCCAAAAAAACTAATAATTCCACCATTAATCAAACTTAACGTACTTTTAAATGGAACATTAAACGTCACTGGGATCTATGACACAGGTTCAAATGTTGCACTAATAAATTCAAAAATATTAAAAATAAAAAATATCAATAAAGATAAAAACAAAATAACTAATCTAAAAACGATTAATGGTATGAATGAAACAGAAGGAATGATTACATTAAAAGCAAAAAATTTTAATATAAAACACGAAATCTATGTTTTTATAATAGACTGATAGCAAAAAAAAAAAGAAATTGCCCAAAAATAAAAAATAAAAATAAGTTAATCAAAATTGAATCACTAACAATTTTGAAATAGCACAGTTAAACACTCAGATATTGAAAAATATTATTCAATACAATCCAAGAAAATATCAAATGTGATTATGTTCCCGTTGAACAACAATCACATAATTAAGTGTGTGGAAACAAATTACAGTTGTCGCAAAATATATCTACAACAATTGCAATAAATCGATATACATCAAACTAATATATATATATTGAGGAGGTAGTTTATCATCAATGTACCAGAGTGTGGATGTTGAATCCACACTCGAAAGTAAAAGAGCATCGATAACAAACCAACACCAAAACTGTGCTGGGCCCGTGTTATGGTAGGATATAGTGGATCGTAAGCTTAATACAATAGTTGTTCACTGAAATATAAAGAAAATCAATAACGACTAATTATGGAATCAAACAATCAATAATAATATATATAAATGCATAGTATTTATTGTAACTCAAAAAAGGTATAACAACTATGGAAGTAATTGTAACTCATAAAAAAATCTATAATAATTATGGAAGTATTCAACAGATACATGCGTATCCTTTCAAACTGTATTATTTATTTATTGGCAATTAAAGCCATCTGTGTTGTTTACAATTATTTATTTTTATTTAAAAAAAATATGTGTGATCTTCACAAACAACCATGAATTTTTAAATACTCAACTTCTAAGGGACCCCAAAGTTTTAACATCCATCGAAGTTAGGAAAATAATTCCCAAACAACAACTTCGCATCACCCAAGATTATAAACTAATCATAGTAAGTACGCTAGTGTTAATAATTAAAGATTTTGACCTACCTGGGTAATACGACTTTTCTTTAAACTAACAAAGTAAAATGAATTAATGATTTTTATTTCCAGGCATGTAATTTAAAAAAAAAAAATTTTTAGCTGTTTACTTAAACTGTAGCAATGCTCTCGCCAGTTCAAATTTTCATCGACACATATTCCCAAAAATTTAATACTAGCGATCCCTTATATTGTCTCAGACGAGCACATAATATTACATGTTTCCAGTATTATACTTTAGAGTTTCTTGTTTTAAGATGTATGTAGTTTGTTTTCTGTAAATTCAGATGTAACTTGTTTGCTTTGAACCATGTTGACAAATTACCAAGTATATTATTTGTTTTTGTTTTTATATCGGATGTTTTTTGCTGAATAACTGCACTGTTATATCATCTGCATACATAATAACTTCCGGATGATCCAAGAACAATGGAAGGTCATGTATGTAGATCAGAAACAATAAAAGCTAAGTACACTTCCTTGGGGTACGACAACGTATGAAAACTTCACAGTCGATTTCGCACTATTATTATTATTTATGCACACATATTGAGCTCTTTTCAGAAGGTAGGATTGTACAAGGGTATTCGGTAATCCTTTTATTCCGAAACCGTTAAGTTTGTTTATCAATATTTTATGATCTACACAGTCAAATGCGCGACTTAAATCACAACACATTTATTACACTCATTTGTTTATCAATTTCGTTAAGCACATTAACATGAAACTCAACCAATGCTGTACTTGTAGATTTATCTTTTGTAAAACCATGCTGTTTATTTGTAAACAAGTTGAATTTGTAGAAAAAATCAACGAGACGTTTAGCTATTAGTCCTTAAATAATTTTGGACAGGGATGATTTTATAGCTATCAGTCTATAATTTTCTTTTGATAATTTGCCACTTTTGTTTTTATAGACAGGTTTTGTCATTGAAATTTTTAACTTTTCCGGAAAAATTCCCTCCTGAAAGATCACATTTATTACAAATGATAATGGTTTTGCTAATATGTGTTTATTTTGCGTAATAATATTATTTGAAAGGTCGTCAGCACTTTTAGAACTTGTATTGGACAATGATTCGATGATTTTTACCACTTCAGTTTCATCAGCTGGGTACAAATAAAAAGAATTGAGTACTGTTCCGTTAATGTCGATTGAGTCACTGGCTGGTATTTTCTGTGCTGCCTCTAAGGTTAGGTTAATAAAGTATTCATTAAAATGTTCGGCAATAGTGTGTGCATTATTTGTTTTCTCGTTATCAATTTTTAACATAATGCTTTCATTATTGATGACAGATTTATTTTGTAGACCGTTTATTAGGGACCAGGCTGTTTTTATTTTATTCACTGAGTTGTTTACAATATTATTATGATACTCCTTTTTTGCTTCATCGACCATTTTTCTATGCTCTGCTTTTTTCTTGTTATTGAGGTTTCTCAAAACTGAATCATCAGATCTCCGTTGAGCCTGGAACATTGATTATAGTTCACTAATGGAATCTAAAATTTTAGCCGTGATCCATTCTTTTTTCGTGTTTTGATGTACCGTTTTTTTAAAACGAAAACTGACGTTGAAATAAAATGTAATCATTTCTACAAAATTGTCAAACGTTTCATTTGGTCATTTTAAACCATGTGAGAACAGATCAATCCATGATTCATTACTAAGCAGATGCGTAAAGTATTCCTTATTTGCTGGCGTGAATGCTTTTTTGATCTGATTCAAGTCCGTACTTACAATTTACGAATTGAATTTCATGATCAGATATAGGTAAGATTGTAACCACACTATTGAAATCATTCGATATATTTGTAAACACGTTATCTATCAACGTTGCTGACGTTGTTGTAATTCTTGTCGGGGATTAAACTGTAGGTATCACTTTTTGGCAGGTCAACTAAGAGGTGTTTTTTGTTTGTATCTTTTAGAAGATCTACATTAAGATCCCCTGCCTAAATAATGTGATGTTTACTATCGAATAATTTATCTAAAACACAGCTGAGAGTGAATATGAACTTATTAAAGTTCCCTGCTGGAGATCTGTATACACAAGTACCAGTAATTTTAGATTACTGTTCAAGTTGCACTTCACTCCACATATCACTGCCTGCTGTTACACTTTACACAATTCCACGTTTGAATAACGTGGAATTCTACGTTGTTTTTCATCAACTAATTGTCGATATTTTTCAATAGAGATATTTACACAATTTAAATGATATGAAAAACCACATGTAGAACATTCTGCAGAATCTTCGTATCTACTTATAATTAGATTATAAGTAGAGCACACTACACCATGTCCACCTACCATGACGGCAGAATAATCTAGATCAGGTATAGAAAACCAATATAATAATCAAAGATTTAATGAATGTATCGAAACAGAACTAACGAATTTTAATGAAAGAAAAATGTAATGGAAGAAAAATTCTAAATTTCAATAAATCACATCAATTATGATTAAAATTCTACGATAGAAAATCTAATTGAAAAATATAAGTCCCTGTTTGCCAAACATAAACATAAAATGATGTAGGAAGAGTGAAAAATTACGAGGCTAGAATAGACCTAATTACAGACAAATACAGTTGTAAAAGACCATATAGATGCTCAATTGAAGATAAACAAGAGATAGAACAACAAATCTCAAATTTACTAAAAAAAGGATTAATAGAAGAATCATACAGCCCTTTTGTGCTGCCCCAGTAACTTTGGCATATAAAAGAGATGAAAATAAAAAATCAAGATTATGCATAGATTTCAGAGATCTAAATAAAATCATAATACCAGAGTCTCAACATTTCCCATTAATTGAAAATTTAGTAGTAAAAACAAGAGACTGCAAATATTTTACAAAACTTGACATTAACTCAGCTTTTTGGTCAATTCCACTAAGTATAAAAGACAGAAGAAATACAAGATTTATGACACGAGAAAGGCACTTTCAGTGAACCTGTCTGAGATTTGGATTGAAAACATCACCAGCTATTTTTCGAAGAATTTTAAGTAACATAATTAGGAAATATAAACTTTCAGGCTTCACAGTTAACTACAAAGATGGTATTTTAATTTTCTCAAAAACTTTTAATGAACATATCGACCATTTAACACAATTACTAGAAGCAATAAAAAAGGAAGGTTTTAGATTAAAATTCTCCAAATGCAGTTTCGCCTCAGATTCAGTCACATTCACAGGACAAATAATAAAAAATAATTCGGTTTCTCCAATAAAGGACAATTTAATATCCATACAAAATTTTACAATTACAAAAACTCAAAAAGAAATCAGACAATTCTTAGAAAAAATCAATTTCTATAATAACTGTGTGCCAAATAGTTCAATCATACTAGATCCACTACACAATTTATTAAGAAAAGGACAAAAATTTATTTGGACAGAAAAATGCCAAGAAGCCTTTAAAAAAATGAAAAATTTTCTTTGCACTCAACCAATACTAGCAATTTTTAATCCAAAGCTACCAATACATATTAACACCGATGCAAGTTTACAAGGTGTAGGAGCTGTATTAAAACAACCACAATTAAATGAAGAAATAGAAAAAAATCATGAAAATCCTGTGGCGCATATTTTTCAAGAAAGCTGAATGAAACCCAAAAAAAAGAAAGCAATATATCTAGAATGCTTAACAATAAAAGAAACACTGAACTACTGGAAGTATTGGTTATTAGGCAGATCATTTAAAATGTTTTCTGATCATAAGCCATTGGAAAAGATGAATATCAAAGCAAAAACACAAAGCATAAACTCCCCGATATTACCAGATGAATTAAAACAAAATAATTACAGTGATAATCTAAATCAAGATAGAAAAATCGCCTTAAAGAAGAGCATAAAATACCACGCTTATAATAAACAACGATTTGAAAAGGATAGAAAAACTTATAGATTTGAAGTAGGACAACGAGTTTACGTAGAAAATGAAAATCGTCTAAACCGAAAGAAATTGGATAAATTGGACCGTAAGGGCCATAAAATCAAACCTATTCCATATTACTTAGCTTATTCCGGTTTCGGATTCCATCACGGAAGATATAGAAAATGATTCGCATTTGTTCTCCGAAGGCAGGGAGATGTAAGGAAAGTACATTATACATTCCTAATTCTATTTTAATTTCCAAAACCAATTTTATGGTTAATATGGAAAGTAACCATAATTATTATGTCACGATGTCAGTAAAATATTAATAAAGATTTTGTGAGTCAACAAAGTGAATAATCGACATTGAATGTTGTTTCTTTGCTTTATAGGTAAAAATAATAATAATATTTTATTGTAATAAAATATTGTAATTAAATAAAATAATAAATCAATACTCTGCTTTACAGAGAAACAATTCAATTTAATTATTCACAAAAACATTACTATTATATTATTATTACTATATTATTACTATTACTATATATATATATATATATATATATATATATATATATATATATATATATATATATATATATATATATATATATATTTATATATATAGTTAGTTCATTTAAACCTTAATAACTCTTGACCTGATGTGATTATTGTTTTCAGTGAAAACACGACGGTTTAGATGTCGAGGGGGAAGTTCAAAAATGGTACCTAGAGTATTTTAGGTTTCATCCCTTCGCCACCAGCCACCCCTACTTTAAAATTGCAAATGGCACCCCTTACCTTGTGATACATCATTTGAAAGGGCAAAGAGTTATCTATCAGAAGATGAAAGGTATGAAATCAGTTATAATTAGCAAAACATTGCGGATTGGATAAAAAATGTAATAGATCCATTAATAACAGAACCTTTGGAGAATCAAGTGGATGAAGTTGGAAACATGATACTCAGTGAGGAATATTTGCATTTTCAACAAGATGGAGCTCCTCCACCTTACGTTGTACCTGTTCAAAATTGGCTGGACCAAAGATTTACTGGGAAATCGATTGGTAGGAGGGTGCAAGGACATGGCCTGCAAGATAACCAGACTTAACACCTCTCGACTTTTTTCTCTGGGGTCACCGAAGACTTAAGTTTGAAAAACTCCTCCCGCCAGTATCGAAGAGCTTAGACACAGAATTACGCAAGAATGTAGACAAATCACCCGCGAAACATTCGTCAAAGTTCGCGAAGAGTTCGAAAACAGAATGTATTTTTGTATAGCAAATAATAGTGGCCATCCATTTCGAACATGTCATAAAATAATTTCTTATGACTGTAATTTAATTCCATAGTGTATACAATCGGCACTATTTTGCTAATAATAATTGATTTCATACCTTCCATCTTCTGTGTAGTCTATCTTAAGAACCAATTGATCGATTTAATTTTTTTTACCATGGTTGAATAGAGAATTTTATGCCCTTTCAAATGATGTATCACAAGGTAGGTTCAACGTGTTTTCTCTCAAAACAATAATCACATCAGGTCAAGAGTTATTAAGGATGGATACTTTTGAAATGAACAGACTGTATATGTATATATATATATATATATATATATATATATATATATATATATATATATATATATATATATATATATATATATATAAATTTTAGCGATAGTGGTTTTTAACATCTAATAGGTAGGATCGATGGACATTTGTAAAAATTTTTACGAAATTCCAACATTGATGCAAAAACAATAGCTGATTTTCCTTTGGAGGAAATTTGCTAATAAATGCTTATAATATTTGAATAAATGTACTCATATTGAGACAAACTAAACAATGGATGGTCATTTTTATTTGAATATTGTTCAATAAACATAATAACATATTCGATATTCAAAATCGATTGCCTATATTTGATCAAACTACCAAGTAGAAAATTTTTAGTTCTATCCCATTTTTTCGGATGTTGCGTTGGGAAAAGTGAATTTTTTCGATCTAAAAACAGGTTTTGAGATATTCCACGTCAAATGCAAAAATTCGCATCCGTCTAAAATGTCAGGAAGTGGCTTAAACTTAAACATACAAATTTAATTTTTGGTTTTCTATATGTTCCTCTTTTTAAGGTTTCAAAAATTTCGCGTCGATTGCAAAAAACCGCATCCTTCTAGCATTTCTGAAAGTGGAGCAACAAAGTTAGTGTGTTGCTAAACTTAAGTATGTATATAGAAATTTTTTTTGTTTCTTCCCATTTTGTCGGATGTTGCGTTGGGAAAATTGAATTTTTTCGATCAACAAATAAGTTTTGAGATATTTCGCGTCGAATGCAAAAACCGCATCCTTCTCAAATGTCTGGAAGTGGCTTAAACTTAAACACATAAATTAAATTTTTGGTTTTCCATGTTTTGGGAAAATTAAATTTTCCCAAAGATTCTTATTTAGCATCCAATGTCTGTATGTGGAGCAACAAAGTTTTAAAAAATCGAGCACAAATCTGTGGTGTGCGCACATGTGGTGTGTGCTAAATTTTAAGTATATATATAGAAAATATGGACCAATCATAGAGCAGCAATATTTCTGATGTTAATTTCATCAAAACAAAAATGCAAAAATTTTCCATTTCCCGGTATAAATTTCATGATTTCATAATTTTTCCTGTGCCTTGGGTACTAACCTAACTATATGCCAAATATCATCTTTAAAGAATATCTGGTGTAGGCCCTACGTTCTTGTCCTGTCTAATGAAAATTATGGGCGGATCCGCTATTTTATAGTTTTTGAACCGAAATAACTTTTTAACCATTTATTTCTTAACGAAAAGCAAAAACTTGTTCTCCTATAATTCCCATAATAGCTTATATTCGAAAAGTCAGCACTGTACTCTTTTCGTTCAGAAGATATTTCGGGGTCAAATTGGCTCTGATTTTTCGATAAGTAATTGTAATACTGTAAGCATGAAGGCAAAAAACCCTTAAACTCGGCCTGTCACACTACCACCGTGCTCTAGATATTGTGTGATAGATATATTTGGAAAAACCACAGTAAAAATTGGTAAGAATTCACTAAACAGATGTTTTTTGATCAACATCAAAATTGTGCATGTATTCTTAATGTATTCTTCTGTAAATTTTGTCATAAATGCCCATATGTAACTAAATATCATGTAGAAAACATTAAAAGTTAAATGATATTATCTTAAGCTACTGTCATGTAAAATAATACGAAACAAGTATATTATGTCATTTTCTCTACAATATATAATAACAATTTATGAATCATAGTTGACGACGAGTACAAACTTACAATTTATTTTCAAAATTAAAAACACGTGGTAAAAATAAAACAAAGCGAAAATGCCTGCGAAAATGGAACCAATTTTATTAGCACTCAAAACACAGTTGTTAATCAAATGTCTGCAAATCCAAATACTACACAAGTATCAAGAAGTTTATCGGATGCATTATGAACACATTCAAAGACATTTGAATCATTCAACGAAGAAGCTGAATCCATCGCAGCATACAAGGAAAGGTTAGAAAATTTCTTTACTTTGCGACAACTTTCAGGTCCAAGTAAAGTTGATGATGCTAAAGTTACAAATACTTATAAATTGTCTAGGAAGTAAATACTATGAATTAATCTCAAGTTTAACGGCACCTAAAAAGCCAAATGACAAAAGATACGCAGAACTCATTTCGCTTTTAGAAAACTTTTAATCCCTCCCTCGAACGTACATACCGAGCGGCATAAATTTTTATCACGTACACAACACGTTGACGAATCAATTGCCGCATACGTAGCTGCATTGAAAATTTTTGTAAATACATGTAAATGGGTTTGCCCAAAAGAAAATTGTCAACAACCTATTCTTGCTATTTTACAATTTATAGGTACATAGGTACAATTTATTCGTGGTCTGAAAGACGTAGACATACACGAGAAAATCTAACAACAAGAGGATACCGTAAACTTTGATAAAACGCTAGAGATAGCACTAGCTATTGAAGCAGCTAAAAGGCAAAACAGAGAAGATTATCAAAAAACCCCTGTATCTGTTAACCGCGTCAGTACACGAAAACATAAAAACAATAAAATACAACGAAATAATTAGACATCTCGAACTCGATCTCAATCATCTCACCGATCGTCAGAAATTGAACGATTAGGATTTAGAGACTAATGTGCGGTAAGTCGAATCACAAAACACGTGAATCTAAAATTCAAGATAATCTATCTTGTACAAGCTGTAACAGATCTGGTCACTTACGTATGTTTAGTATGTTTGTCAACAGCGTTGAACAAAATGCAGATAACTTGGAGAATAATTTTTTTAGTACTCCACTGTTTAAAATTTATTATTATTTTGTTTTCATATATTTATTATTCAAAAAATAATAATTTATATAATTATTGGTTTATGCGAGTTGAGAATTTACATAATTTCAACAAGCATTTACTTAGATCGGATATGACTTGCTTATATCCAAGCTTACTTCGATATTTCCGCACATATTTAAAATTAGTTACTAAAAGTACTTCTCTCAGTACAGTTACTAAAAGTAATTGTCTCACATGAATTGGTCAGATGGTGTTTTGAATTTTTGTTTCTTCAATTTACAAGTTGAATATTTGTTATGGATTGTGCTGAAGTATCGAATAGGCGAATTGATGGTTTCTACCTGATTGTATCTAAGTATATTTTTTTTGTATAATTTATTTAATTCACCATTCCGAAACTTGTGGTCTCTCAAACTTGTCACAATTCAATACACATTCTATACATATTTTTGCTGTACAATTTATATTTTATGTGAATATGCAATGACTTTTTCAATTTATAACTATATTGTTTGTATACGCTTGGCGTTTTCGGCCGTGTATTTTTTTTTTACAGAAGCGTAATGTCTCTTTTATATACAACTATGTATCTGAATTAAATTTGTAGTCCATATTTATATTTTTGCAAATCAGACATATTTGAACATATTTTTTTTTACTGTAGTGTCGTTTTTTTTTTTATACGATATTTCTTTTACTACAGTTCAATCTAGCACATATTCATGTAATCTTTTTTTTATAACTTGTACAACCAAACTTAGTATTTTAAGGATAGTTATACTATCAACATATTAAATTAAAAATTATTTATTTCAAATATATTTTATTTTAACATATATTTTGTTTTGTTCTTTTTTTTGTACTTTTTTATTTTTTTCAGATTCGAATCACTTGTCGATAACTTAGACACTTACTGGATAGTAAAGATCTTACTACCTCAATATTATCTTTTTAATGGGCCCAGCTTTTATTGAAAGACTTTCGGTTCAACGTGTTATTTTTTTTATATTTACGTGTATCGCGTTAGCACCGATCGTTTTCTAATTTTCATAATTCCACATACAATACTCTGCTTTGGATTTTTTTTTCTAAAGTATCTTATCTTAATTTACTTTGTATTTAAATATAAGATGTACATCAACTATTAAAGTTTTTTCCGCGTGAACAAGGTTGTTTTATGTTTCAACCTTTTTCTAGTCGTTTTTCTTTATTAGTTGATGGGGGGAAGTATGTAGCGGTATCGCATCTTCATTAAATTAAATTATAATTTTGTTCATCATTTTTAGTTGTTGCATAACAACTATAACTTCCCCCTATTATCACGGTTACTTTGAATGTTAACAACCTTGATAATTTACATATTAAAAAATATAATATTTCATAAATCACATCAATAAAGATCAATTATATCTTTCATACTTATTTATTATTGATTTAAATAATAATTATTTTATATATTATCATCTACCTTTACAAGCTCAAGCCAACAAATATTCGCTTTCGATCTTACACGAAAGAGCTTTTCTCACCTCAAAGCGTAGCTACTGTCTCTGTTTCCTATAACAATAAAAAGTAAAAAAAAGAACTATATGTAGTTCAACCAAATCTCGCACCCATACTAGGTAGAGTGTGGATTCGTAAATTAGGAATTATAAACCTTAATCAAATTGAAAACAAACATGATATAAGAAATATCATTACAGGCTCTGATATTATAAGCCAAGCAAAATCATTTACAAAAGAAATATATTCTAAATATATTGACGTATTCGAAAATCGTATTGGTCTAATTCCAAAAGTTCAATGTTCATAGAAATTACAAGAAAATGCAAAACCAGCATATATAAAACCACAGTTCCATATACAATTATAGATCAAGTCAACGCAGAACTTGATACACTTGAAAAATAGGATATTATCGAAAAATCTAACTATTTCCAATGGGATTCGCCATTGATCGTAGTACCAAAACCCGGTAATCAAGGCGTAAGACTCTTTGCTAATTATAAAATTACAATTAACCTTCTACTACTAGAAAATCATTATCCAATTCCTAGGATAGAAGATTTATTCAACAAGTTAGAGGGTGAAACTTTTTCTGTGTTCTTGACATTCACATGGCCTATCTATATGTCGAGTTAGATCAGGAAAGTGCACGGATTGCTGCCATTTCAACCCACAGAGGAACATACTTAGCTAAATATATGTTTTTTGAACTTAAAACAGCTCCTGGAGAGTTTCACAAAGTGTTAGAACCAATTCTTTAAAATCTGGAAGGCACTCTAAGCATATTTTGATGATATCCTCATCCAAGCTGAAACACTTATTTGCAAGGATCGTCTTGATAAATGCTTAGGACGATTTCAGGAATTTAAAATTCAATTAAAAAAACGAAAATGTAAATTTTTCATTAATAATAATAATTAGAAAGAGGGGTACCGCATACGGACACCTAGCACCTAGACCATGAGGTCCTCTGTGCCCTCCTTGAAAACAACCTGTCACCCGAAGGCGTAACGCCTCCAGGCAAGGGGGGCCATTTAAAGCAGATGAAGCTATTCCGCCACTTCTCCGCCGGGATTGCTCCCAGGATTGATGGTTGCAAAGTCTCGGACCCTTACAATATATACCTGACACCTTGAAGGTTTCTGCAGGTGCATATAACATGTATGGAGGTCTCATCGTCCTCCATGCAGGCCCTACAAGTGGGATCATTAGAGATCCCCAAGTTATGTAGGTGGTAGTTCAATCGACAGTGTCCTGTCAAAAGCCCCACCACTCTTCACAACTGCATTCTATTGAGTCTCAATCGAGCACAGTCGAATGGCCTAGCTGTGTTTATGCTCAACTTGGCCTGTCGCATGCCCTGCGTAAAGTCCGAGTAATCAAGATGAGCAGCCAACCCTTGATTCGGTAAATTTCGGAGCATCTTGCTATGGAAATGATAGGCTCAGATGAAAAGGGCGTTTGAGATGACCCGTCTCATGCCAACGAGTCCGCTACTTCGTTCTCCTTAAAGGCAACGCCAGGTGGTTCAGCTCCTCGAAGCATTCATGGAATATCCTCGATTGGAATATTGACGCCTCAAGGGCCCGAAGTGCTGCCTGGCTATCTAAGAAGATGTTGATATGTGCCTCACTGTAACGTCTCAGCATGGCGAAGATTTTCGATTCAAAAACCGTCACATATTGACCCAGAGGAATCGATTCCTTTATTCTAGGTCCATAAACCCCCGCACCAGATAAATATCCGTCCCTTGACCCATCCGTATAAAGACATGGTCCGGGTGGGGGTGAAAAGTTTGGTACATCTTGATCCCATTCCTCACGGGAGGGAACGATTACCCGAAATTTACGGTCAAAACGATAGATCGGAGCAGTGGAATCCTGTGCCATTTCCACAAGTGGAGTCACAGTCCCCAACCTGTTCATTACACTCGCATGAAATGTGTTTGTCCTACAGTGCCACCCCGCCTTCACCTCAATCATTAATTGAATCTGTGGAATACCTTGAAGCGCTCCCAGTGCCGCAGTAGAAGTTGTTCGCATGGCTTCAGTGACACTAAAGCATGCGACTCTGAGCAGGTGATCCAATTTTTTCCTGGTTACAGCCAGAGAGTTTCTTGTCCACCATACTACACAGCCAAATGTGAGCGTTGGCTTTTCAATAGTTGTAAATAACCAATGCAACATGTGAGGTTGGAGTCCCCAAGACTGTCCAAATGCTTTCCTGCACATCCAGAAGGCACTATTTGTCTATGTTAGTCTCCAATCCAAATGATCACTCCAGTTTAGTTTTGCATCCAGGATGTAATTTGAATGCCAGATATGCTGATCATCTGTTGAGCAACTCTTCGTCTCCTTGTAAACAGTACACAGCCCATTTTTTCCGGTTTGACAGAGAGTTCTTTGTCAATGCACCAACGCTCCACGATCATAGATAGTACCCTCGTCTATGCCTTTGATAAGTATGGATATGTCATCAGCGTAGCTTTGAGCAAATATCCCTAATTCCTTGAGACCGGTTAGTAAGCTATCCACGACAAGGCACCACAGTAATGGCGAAAGAACTCCACCCTGCGGACACCCTCTACCCACAAAGCCTCTAACCGATTGTCCCCCTAAAGTTGTGGTAATGCACCTCACTTCGAGTATGTTGCAGATCCATCTTACCAAGATGTCTTCTACCCCGCGCTCAATTAGTGCAGTGCGAATAGCCCCAACCGTTGTATTGTTGAAGGCTCCCTCAATATGAAGAAAAACCCCTAAGATCTTTGCCTTTTCTGAGAGCGCACCTTCTATCGACCCTACTAGTTGGTGAAGTGCAGCATCCACAGAAAAGCCGGCTTGGTAAGCAAACTGGCACTCTGAAAGCGGTCTCTCTACAAGACTCATATCTCGAATATGTTTATTAGCCACTCAAGAGTTTTGAGCAAGAATGACATCAGGCATATTGGCCTGAAGTCTTTTGCGTCGCCATAGCTTGGGCGTCCAGGTTTAGGTATGAATACCGCGTGGGATTCTTCCCATTTCCTGGGTAGGTAGCCTAAAGCTATGCATGTTTTAAAGATCTCCTTGAGCATTCCAACAATTATATCCAAGCCCTGTTGTAGCAATGCTGGGAAGATGCCGTCGGTGCCCGGAGACTTGTAAGGAGCAAATCTAGCCACAGCCCATTTCACTTTTATAATGCTTACGATGAGTTTTGCCGTTGCCCAAACCTCCCTGTTTGCCCTTCCACCATCACGCCTCTGATCGTCCGGTTTTCCCATGGTAAAGCCAGGGAAATGCGTGGACAGTAGATGCGTCATGGTCTCAGACACTGTAAGTGATTGACCTGCTAGTTCGAGGCAACCAAACTTTGCAGTATTATCCTTGGATATTACCTTTTGCACTATAAAGAGAGCGGGCATCATGTTAATGTTGCCACATAGCTCTCTCTAGGAGTCTTTTTTCGAATTTTTCACTGACCTGATATACTTTCGCTGCTTCTCCCTAAAGATTAGCCAGTCCGAGTCTAGACCGGCCATTTTCGCTTTGTTGAAGGTTAGTTAGCAAAGCGTTTACAAACTTGAAACGTAAGCTAAAACAAACCGTATGTCAGCCAACGCCAAGCGTTTGTTAATGAGAAACGTTAGTCAATAGGAAGCGTTAGGTCAACGCGAAGCGTTAGTAAATCAACGCGAACCGTAAGTCAACCAACGCGAAGGTAGGTAAATGCTTTGCATTTACCAACGCTAACGAAACGTAAGCTAAACCGAACCGTTAGTCAGCCAACGCGAAGCGTTGGCCAATGAGAAACGTTAGTTATGCAAAGCGAAGCGCCAGCGATTCGCAAAGCGTGATTTTACTCAAATCGTTAACCAACGAAAAGCGTGAACCGACAGGTGTAATTGGCGTAAGACAGCCAACGCGAAGCGTTAGTAAATCAACGCGTAGCCTTGGTAAACGCAAAGCGTTAACCGACTCGACATGTAAGCTAAACCGAACCGTTAGTCATCTAACGCAAAGCGTTAAACAACGCAAAGCGTTAACCAACGCGAACCGTAAGCTTAAGCGAGCTTAAGCTTAAGCAATAGCCGTGAGTACCACTCACGAATTTGACACCGCAGCTCGTCAACTGTTGCTCTAGGTGGCAGGTCAGAAAGGTGGATACTAGTCTGATTATGAGTAAACAAAATTACGAAACAAAAAATAAATTATTTATTCACAACAAAAATTTAAATATTTAATAATATCAAAAAAAATTAAATAAAATACTCGAATTTAACAAACAAACAAAAATTACATATCGAACAGGAAATATATTTATTTAAATACAGTGTCAGAACGTGTTAACGAAATTTGATATTAAACAAAAAAATTACAAATAAAAATGAACTAATTAAAAAAAAAATATGTTTTGAAATAATAATTTAAAAAAATCTACTTTCGTGAACACGCTCACACGCAAAAATTTACAACCAAACCTCGCTCGAATCAACGCTTTACGGTGAACAAAATAATCCAAAATCAAACACGATTCAAATTTTTTTAAATAAAAATAATGTTTAACAGTTCGACAAAAATAACAGTTTCGCAGTTTAAAACAAAATACAGTATCAACAATTCATTAATTATGCTAAGATACGAATCTAACAAAGTCCGTCACACGAAACAAACAAAACAACACACAAACAACACTGTTTTCACATTCCTTAGTACTTGTCACTAAGCAATTTTTAAATTACACCAGGACTGGATCTAGGAATTTAACATTTTATAATATTTATGCGCTTTGCCAATAATGAAACTTGGTAATATGGCTAATGCTACGTTGTATTTAACCACCCATCATTAATTCATCCAATATAAAATATGCTTTTTCAAGCTTCAATAATATCCAATTCACATAAACTTCCAAACTCCAACAACTCAACATGATGATGTATTATTTCATCTTGAATCCTTCCCATTCGATAAAACCAAACATTTCTTATCTAATTGTTCATCATAAACGCAACTAGTCCAAAACAATTGCACACTTTTATTTTTACGTCACTTTTCCAACCAGTTCATAATACGGGCCTGGTATTTACTTTTGCAAATACAGCAACCAGTTGACAAGCGGTAGTGAGTATTCCAGAAATCCATACAGACAATCGGCTACTCGTACTCGTAGGTCGGTAATTATTTAATGTGTGCTAGCTTAACAAATAAAAATAAATAAATACAAAATAATTAAAATTATCCATGTCGACAGTGACATTCCATTTCGAAGCCATCTGTTTCGTTTCTGGCCCCGGTGTCCTTCAGGTGGCACCAGCGACCAGTCGCGTCGAATTCACGTCAAATAGAAAAAATAAAAATAAATCAATAAAACATTCATCGAACGGTTGAACTCCTTTCAACCGTTACAATATATACATATATATAAATTTTATAGATGATTTTTGATAAGATCGATGGAACTTTGAATAAACTTTTTGCAAAATTTTAACATTTGTACGAGACCAACTATTTCTTTGAAAAGGAAAATCACTTAAACCTTGACCTTATATATACACTAGGTTTACAAAACTGAAATAAACATAAAAACAATATACTTGATGTATGCTATGTTTGGACCTGTGCCCGTCTTCGATCGACTCATTTTCAACTTTAAGCACAAATTATGAAAAAACAGTTGACTTTATGAAAAAAGTTTTTTATTTTAAAGAGAAAAAGATTTTTTGTAAACAAATTTTTCTTCTATATCTATCTTACGGTTTCAAAGATATCAATTTTCGAAACACGTTCCAATTTTAACCATTAACGAACTTGACCTTACCTTTTTGCTCCAGAACACATAAAAAAATTTTCTGCTCGTTATCTCTTTTCATTCTTGAGTTATCGTGTTCACAGACGGACGGACAGACGAATTAGGCCGAATTAGGCCATTTTATGAATACCGTTATGAAGCATTTTTGTCAAGGATTAATATTTTCAAGCGTTACAAAGTCGGGACTAAACATAATATACCTTCCATATTTTCATATACAGGGTTTACATTTACATATACATTCGCCTATCAATTGTATTTCTCATTTTTTCAACTTTGAGGATAAATTTTGAAAAAACTGTTGAGTTTATGAAAAAAGTATTCAAACAAAAATTGTTTATTTTAAAGAGAAGATTTTTTGTCAACAAATTTTTTTTCTATCTCTTACGGTTTCAAAGATATAATTCTTCCCCCCTGGCGGGGAAACGCTTTCCGATTTTGTCCATTAACGAACTTGACCTTATTTTTTCGGTCTAGAACACACACAAAATTTTCTGCTCGTTACCTCTTTTCGTTTTTGAGTTTTCGGCTTCACAGACGGTCAGGCGGACGGACAGACCGACATGTGAAAATGGCCGAATTAGGCCATTTTAAGAATTTCTTTGTGAAGCATTTTTGTCAAGGATTAATATTTTCAAGCGTTACAAAGTTTAGTAGGAACTAAACTTAATATACCTTGTATATTTACAAATATGCTGGGTATAAAAATACAGACGAATTGAGAGCCATCCTCTTTTTGAAGTCGGGTTAAAAATATGAAAACCCTGCATCTGAGAAACTTACACAATAAATATATACCCATCACTTTTTCATTTTTGTCAAAAACTTTGTTTTCACATAGATTTTACTAATTTTGAAGGCGAACATTTTTGTTTTTGCTAGGAATCAATCCTTTTTGTGCCCCCCCCCCCTCTCACATTTATTTTTTTTGTCGGATGAACCAACAAAGTTTCTTCTTAATTTTGGGTAATCTCTCTGGATTCGATATGAACCTATGTCGAGCATTTTGTATACTTTATCCGAGTAATGCGTGCCTTTGTCCGTTTTAGATAGATTGATTTGACAGATTTTGTGTAGTTATCATGAACATTGTCATTCTTAATACTTTTTATTATTTTTGTGTAATTCTTTCTAATTTGGTTCTTGGTTGCTTCGTCTTTCCATTTTATACATGTTTTGATATCTACGACTAGACTTTCGGACGGACATTGTTTTTCTTCAATTGCAAAATTAAGGCCTTTATTTAATAATTTGGTTTCAGATTCTGTGAATTTTTCAGTTGTTAGGTTATAAACTAACTGTCGTTTATCAAGTTTACAAGTTGGTTTATTCGTGTTTGAGCTACGTTTGAGAAATACAATTTTTTTGTGACGTTTGGTAGTTTTTGATTTTTGCTTGTGTTTCTCTACTGAGTACTGGTCTACTGGCTTGTCCGATATAAATTTTGTTACAATCTTTGCAGTTGATTTTATAGATACAATTAGAAATAAGTTTTCTTGTCTATTTGGTCTTAACCAATATTGAAGAATCTTTTTAAACTATTATTATTTAAAACAAGTAATGTAACAACTGACTTAATTGTTTGAATACCCAGTATATACTGAGTTATATATCAATGTTTGAATTGTTAATATTTCTGGCTATTCAATGTTTATAAAATATGAATTATTTGTAAATGTTTGTTTGGTGTTAATAATATGTTAACAGTAAAAATGTTCTTGCGTTTAAAAAAATATATATTATTGTACTTGCGATTTTTATTATTTTAAATATTGAGTTATGTAATTGAGTTAATCAACGCGAAGCGCCTTTTAACACTAAGCGTCGGTCAAAGCGAGCCGTTAGGTGACGCGAAAAGTTAGTCAACTCGTATCGTTAGTTAACGCGAAGCGGTAGCACGCGTAAGTTAAACAACGCGAACAGTTAGCCAAGACGAAGCATCAGTCAATACGAACCACTAGTTAACGTGGTGCGTAAGCAAGTCAAAGCGAGGTGTTAGTAATTCAACGCAAAGCGTTAATTAATGCGAAACGTAAACTATAGCAAACCGTAAGACAGCCAAAGCGAAGCGGTAGTATAACGCGAAGCGTTAAGATAGTAAAGTGTAATTGAGTCAAGACGAAACGGTATAATACAGTGTGAGTGAAAGAACGCTTCCGGTTTACTAACGTTTTGCGTTTACTAAATAACTAACACTTTCAAACCAACGCTTCGCGTTGACTAATGACCACTTCGCAGCACAATACGCTTTCCATTGACTTATGCTTCTCATTTACCAACGCTTCGCTTTCGCTTATGTTTGGCGTTGGTTTACGCTTTGCGTTGACTTGCTTACGCTTCGTGTTAACTTCTTGTTTGAGTTAACAAGTGGTTCGTGGTAACTGATGCATCGTGTGAAATCACGCTTCGCTTTGAATAACTATCGCCCCGCGTTCACTCACTGACGCTTCGCTTCCTCTTAACGTTTCGGGTTGACTCAATTACACTTTGCGTTATCTTAACGCTTCGCGTTAACTTACGCGTTCGATAAACTAACGCTTTGCGTTTATTAAATAACTAACGCTTGAATAACGTTGAATCACTGACGCATCGCATTGAATAACTTACACTTCGCGTCACTAACAGAAGCGCTAGTGATTCAACGTGAAGCGTCAGTCAAAACGAAGCACTAGTTAACGCGAAGAGGAAGTTAACGCGGAGCGTAAGCAAGTCAACGCTAAGAGTTTGTAAACGCAAAACGAAGCGTAAGCTATAGCAAACCGTAAGCCAGCGAACGTAAAGCGTTGGCCAATGAGTAGCATTAGTCAATGGGAAGCGTAAGGGGACGCCAAGTGGTGATTAGTCCACGCGAAGATGAAGTTAACGTGGGCGTAAGCAAGTCAACGCGAAGCGTTGGTTAACACTTTGCGTTAGCTAACTCGGACCGTAAGTCAGTTAACGCGAAACGTTGGTCAATGAGAAGCATTAAGCAATGGGTAGCATAATGTGACGCGAAGCGGTGATTAGTCAACGCGAAGCGTTGGTGTGAAAGCATTAGTTATTTAGTAAACGCGAAGCGTTTTTAAACCGGAGGCGTTAGTTAACCCGAAGCGTTAAGATAACGCAAAGTGTAATTGAGTCAAAACGTTAAGACAAAGCGAAGCGTAAGTGAGTGAACGCGAATTCAAACCGAAGGGTCAGTCATTCAACGCGAAGCGTGATTTCACGCTATGCGTCAGCTAACACGAAGCACTAGTTGACGTGAATACAAAGTTATCGTGGAGGGTAAGCAAGTCAACGCGAAGCGTTGGTAAACGCATAGTGAAAAGTAAGCTAAAGCGAACCGTATGTCACCCAACGCGAAGCGATGGTCAATTAGAAGCATTAGTCAGTGGGAAGCGTTAGGGGACGTGACTTGGTGATAAGTCAACGCAAAGAGGAAGATAACGCGGAGCAGCGTTAGCATATCAACGCGAAGCGTTGGCAAAGGCAAAGCGTGAACCAACGCGAAACGTAAGCTATAATGAACGGGAAGTTAGCCAACGCGAAGCGTCGGTCAATGAGAAACGTTAGTCAATGGGAAACGTTAGGTGATGCAAAGTGGAGATTAGTCAACGCGAAGCGTTGGTTTGAAGGCGTTAGTTACGTAAAGCGTTAAGATAAGGTAAAGTGTAATTGAGTCAACACTAAACGTTAAGATAAAGCGAAGCGTAAGTGAGTAAACGCGAAGTGATAGTTATTCAAAGCGAAGCGCGATTTAACGCAAAGAGGTAGTTAACGCGGACAGTAAGCAAGTCAACGCGAAGTGTTGGTAAACGCAAAGAGACCCTCTACTACTAGAAAATCAGTATCCAATTCCTAGGATAGAAGATTTATTAAACATGTTATAGGGTGGAAACTTTTTCTGTGTTCTTGACATTCACATGGCCTATCTATATGTCGAGTTAGATAAGGAAAGTGCACGGATTGCTGCTATTTCAACCCACAGAGCAACATATTTAGCTAAATATATGTTTTATGGACTTAAAACAGCTCCTGGAGAGTTTCACAAAGTGCTTGAACCAATTCTTTAAAATCTGGAACGCACTCTAGCATACTTTGATGATATCCTCATCCAAGCTGAAACACTTATTTGTAAGGATCGTCTTGATAAATGCTTAAGACGACTTCAGGAATTTAAAATTCAATTAAATAAACAAAAATGTAAATTTTTCGTTTATAATAATTAGAAAGAGGGGTACCGCACATGGGCACCTAGCACCTAGACCAAGAGATCCTCTGTGCCTTCCTTGAGAACACCCTGTCACCCGAAGGTGTAATGCCTCCGGGCAAGAGGTGCCATTTTAAGCAGACGAAGCTATCTGGCATTCTCGGAGGCGTCTCGCCTTCGGGTGACAGGTTGTTCTCAAGGAGGGTACGGAGGACCGCTTGGTCTAGGTGCTAGGGACCCGTATGCGGTACCCCTCTTTCTTCTTATTATTATTATTCCATGTTAAGTAATATCAAATATCCAAAACTCTGGACAACAGGGGTAATTGTAAATTTATATAAGTGTCAGGGCAGCACCTGTGATCCATACAATTACTGTGGCTTAACACTTATGCCCAACATTAGCAAGATTTACAATAAACTGTTGTCGGAAGGATTGTTGCGGTGGATGAATGATATGAATATACTGAATGAAGGTCAATCGGGATTTCGTAGAGGATACGAAATAGTAGATAATATTTTGGTATTAAAAACTATTATAGATAATACTTTAAAAGTAAAAAGATCCAAGTCTTATATGTGTTTCATTGACTTTGAGAAAGCTTTTGATATGTTGACAGAAATCTACTATATTCTAAAATCTATATATCAATCCACTTCTTGTTGCATTCGGTCTGATACAAGTGTTGTAAGTTTAAGCTTTCAAACTCAGTACGGATTAAAACAGGGTTGTCACCTATCGTCGCTTTTCTTTCTTCTTTATATCAATGATTTATATGTTTGGATGGAGACCATTAATACTATACCACCTTGTATTTTAGGAAGGGAAATCAAAATTTTATTGTATGCAGATGATGTGGTGATAATGTCAAAGACTGTTGGTGGTATGCGAAGATCTCTGTCTGCAATAGAGTCTTATTGTGATACGTGGAAACTTTTCTTGAATGTTAAGAAAACAAAAATTTTGATCGCGAGCAATGGGTGCAAGACTAGGGCAAATGAAGTATGGTGGTACAAGTGATTATAAAAATGGTAAACGCCTTGGTTTTACCCATCTTGTCATATGGTTGTGAAATAAGGATAGTTGATGTAAACGAAACCAATGATAAATTTAAATATTTAAGCACAATTGTCCATAACTTTCTCAAGGAAGTATTATGTGTACTGAAATCCATTCCCAACTCAGCCATAAATATTGGACTTGGGACACGGAGTGTAGATTACCACTTCTTACAAAAAGCCATTAATTATTATTACAGATTACTGGAATCTACAAAACACTTGAAACTGTTATTTCTGATGGCGGGTTTTGCGGATAAGCTTCTGCTCAGAAAAAGACAACTGCTTAAACAACTGCTCAGAAAAAGGGATTGGGTGAACTTTGGGATTCTCTTAGTAAATCAGCTGTAAAGACTAAAATCGTGGAGTGCGCAATAGCTGCGAACTTAAAAGATATTAATACTCAGTCTAGCCTAAGTTTTTTTGGAAGTCTTGTTCATTTTAGGGATGGCGCCAAATATTTAAGTATATGTAATCGGAGTGAAATATATTTGATAGCCAATTTTCGAATATATGGGTTTGAATGGGCAAGTAAAAGAGTGGATGGAATCAGAGTTTGTGTGCTATGTGATGGGGCAGAGAGTATAAAGCATTTGTTTGAAGCTTGCCCAGGGACTTGCGGACCTCAACGCGATACACTTATAAAGTTAAATTTAGTGGATTCTGTCGCAATGCTTAGAGTTTATCAACCACATTTTATCAAGCCACTCATTGAATATCTGAGTTTTATTAATAATAGCACAATGTCTCGTTTAGATTAAGCCAGTTCACGATTCTACAGTTACTCAAGGATTATGTTTACTATTGTATTTGTCTTTATATGAATAACTAAATTTTTATTATTATTTTTTTATATCCAGAATTATTATTTTTTATTATGTATCTCGAATGATTGTCAAGTAAAAGTTATATATATTAATATACAAAGAAATAATCTGACCAGTTGCCAAAAAAAAAAGCACCCTGCACCTCAGAAACGTCTCCCTATACCCCCTTTTTTCTTGTCCGATTTTGTCCATTAACGAACTTATCTTTCAAATAATACCAAAAGCACTTTACGTACCAAATTTCTGTCTGATCGAATTATAACTGGTCACTAGAGTGGCTACAGACACATCGCTAATGATAATTAGCAATTACATTTCAAATTTTGCCCCAATTCCTAGAACATTTGTTTCTATTTTTATAAATACGTATTTCGACTACAATGTTTTCATCATCAGTATGAATTAGCTAATCGTAACTATCTCTGGGATATGGCTTCAGAGATATGTTGCTTGTTGATAATTGGGTGCGTGACTCACGGTTCACGGTCTCACAGCTTGTCTCACATATAAAAGGCATACTTTGCCATTGTTAAAAAAAATTAAGCAATTTTTAGATAAGTAATTTTATTTTTATTTTAAATTTGTGCGTTGTTCAAAGTTTGGCAATTTTTTCCTCGAATTCTAATAAACTGATTTTATATTAATGTTTATGGGCTCATTTGTTTTCTTTTTTTATATTGTCCTATCCAATAGTCACCAGAGCATTTTTTCAAGGTACAAATTCGTAGACCTTTTGTCCAATTACCAAATCAAAGTACTTGTTGAATTATTGGCGTTGCGTCCATAAAATACCACTGTCCCAAATTGAAGATGAATTCCCCGTCCAGTGAATATTATGTCCAATTACAATTCTAATAATCTGTCAAATGACTTGTTTTTGACTTCAATAATAAGATGACTTGATTTTACTTTTTAACCCGACTTCAAAAAGGAGGATGGCTCTCAATTCGTCTGTATTTTTTATTTATTTTTTTTTGTCACCTCAAAACTCCGTCATTTATGAACCGATTTTGAATTTTTGTTTTTGTTTTAAATGGTCTGGTTTCCCATTCGTCCTATTGGCACTAAATCGCATTCTGATGTATATACTCATTCATAATGGGAAAATAAGAAACTTTTTTTTAAAACTGACTTTAAAAAAGTTTTTTACAAAAAAAGCCGACCCAAAAAAAAAAAATGTTTACAAAAAATAAAATGCATGTAAAAAACACTGAAAACCTGATATGAAAAAATGCACTAAAAATTAAAAAAAAAAAAACAACGGACAAAAAAAAATGTGTTCTAAAGAAATGCACTAAAAGTTAGTAGGTCGTTTAGTTGGTCTACCCATATTTAGACAAATAAAATAAGTTATAGAACTTCAAAGTTACTTAAAAGCGAGAAACAAAACCTTTTTTGACAAAATAGAAACCCCACTTCAAAAATCAAATATTCTAAAACAAAAAATGTACTAAAAAGTAAAAACATAATTGCATATTCTTCTGCCAATTTTAGTTCACCTAAGAAAAAATTTTTAAATATATATGTACAATTATTGTTATTTTTGGAGTCGGTATCAGCATAGAGAAATTCACATTGGACACCGCCTCCAAAAATAACAATAATTGTACATATATATTTAAAAATTTTTGCGTAGGTGAACTAAAATTGGCACAAGAATATGCAATTATTTTTTTACTTTTTAGTGCATTTTTTGTTTTAGAATATTTGATTTTTGAAGTCGGGTTTCCATTTTGTCAAAATAGGTTTTATATCAAGTCAAATGAGAAAGTTCACCTTTTGAAATTATAACAATTTACTTTTTTGTTTTTAGTTACAAATACTTTTATTAAAATTATTACTATTAAATACAATAAAATATATAAAATTGAATATATTCTCGCAATTAACAATTTAATTAAGTATCGGAACTAATCTGAACTGATCTGATTTGGCATTGAAGATGCTATTGGTTATATACTAATTTATTGCTGAATTGCATTATTGGCTATTGACGTCAATCATCCAGGTGGACGAATGCAGATGTTCACGATGCTACATATCCTCCCCCTTATTGAAAGTTTGGCTCATATTTTGTTAGGGACAAACTTTTCGTTATCCTTGGTAGTTACTGAAGAGAGCGATTTTGAATATCTTGTTTTCCTTGCGACCACTTGTTTGAACTGTCGTCGTCTGATGTGGTAATTCGTGGATTATATTAAACTAATTCGTGTGTTGGCCCGGAGGGCTGGTAATGAGCTGTTTGGCAGCTACGTTGACCAAAACAGCTCATGAAAACGACAATTGATGAATGTGTTTGAAGATTGACCATTTGGTTTGATTTTCTTCCAGAAATATTGAATAATTTTTAAGCGTATTAGAAAGTAAATGGTTGGTAATACGGTTGCGGAGATTCCAATAACTTTTGCGTAATGTAGGATACCATTTTCATACTGCATGAAGAAGGGTTTATTTAGTTCTTGTTGTAGTTGTTCGTCAAATTGATTGAGACGATGCTGTGCGTATTTAAGTTCGTCTAGGGCCAGATGAGTTAGTTTTACATGATGCAGTGCGCACATTTTCAACGTGGTTTCGTCGAGTTTATTGGTTTTACAACATAAGTTAAGTCGATGTCCGGAATGAAATCTTGGACGGTTAAGTTTCGAATTAGTGTTTTAGATTCTAATGTGACGCTGTCGGTAAATGCTCGACAGTCTTGTTTAAGCGTGATTATTCCCATTTTATTGATTATTGTTGTGTAGTCATCTGATTCGTTTTTGCATAGAATTGTACAGCGTGTATCTTATTCGTGTATCTTATTATTACAGCGGTCTCACAATTATCTTCAGGTCGCTGATATGATATTGTAATTTCGTTGCAGATGTATTGTTGATCCAAATATTCTTTACATTGGTCCAAATTTTTAAGTAATGCAAATTGTGATCTACTTTTTGACATAAGGAGATAATCATGGTTTATTTTTAGGAAAGTGACTATTTTAGGATTTTCTTTACTTGGTGTGGGTAATGGATATATTTTTAATACATTGTATTGGTCTAAAGTGACTACCGGTACTTTCATTATGATTACTAATTTGTCGTGAGTGAAAATCAAAAAAGGATTTTAATTTTATGATTCTATAGTATGACTTAAATTTGACTGATTGTTGAAGTTCGTGTAATAAGGTTTTCGGTGGTAAGATTCGGTAGTTTATTATTCCATGTCTAGATAATGTTAAGGAGGTAGTACAGTCATTTAATTGTCGTTGTACTTCGTCATTTATTTGTTTTATTAACATCAAATGAGAAATTAAATCGATTTGTAATGAATTTTTATTAACAATTTTAGTACTGTCTTTCATGTAAGAATTAAATGTATTGATATTTTTATTAAGTTTGTCTTCTATTTCATTTAAGTTTAACATTATGCGATTAATGTTTCAAACGGTATCTGTGATTACTCTAATTTGTGATTGCATTAAAACGTGAGTTTGGGTTTGATCAATAATTAGGTCTTCAATTGATGCTTTATAGAATTTAGCGTCGTCAGCGTCAGGTATTCCAAAGAGCCATTTAATTGGGTAGCTTACGCCGTCGATAAGTCCTCTTCGTTTTTTTTTGTTATTTAAGTGTTGTGATTTTATATCGTCAAACTGACTTTGTAGGTCTTTAATTTGGTGTTGTAAAAGTGTTAATGTCATTTTACACGTGCTTGCTTCTTTTATGTCGATAAGGTTACAATATAATACGGAGTCTGAATAAGTAGTTTGAGAAACTTTGAGCATATACTTAATTTTATTAATATCAAAAAAATTAACTAAACAAATGTATTGATTAGATATTTTGGCTTCGCCAATATTGTTATAATATATTCCAGCGGGTTTATTTAAGAATTGGATATCAAATGTTGCTGGGGCCTTCGCAGGGTCCATATGTTTTTCATCGAGTGTAAGATTATTATCAGCCAAAGAGTTTTCATCTGAAACAAAGAGTTTCAGTTGGTTTGGGTGATATGTACGAAGTTTTTATCTACTGATTCTAATAGTGGCTGTATTGTTGCTGTGTCTTTGAACGACTTTGTATGGGCCTTTATAAGATGGTATTAGTTTTAAGTTGTGATGGCTTTTTTGTTTCGCATCATACAACAATAGTAGATCGCCTTCTTTTATTGGACCTTCTTTTGTTTTCTTGTCGTAGTAGTGTTTGTTTACTTCTTTAGAATGAAGTTAGAATGAATGATTTTCTTTAGCGGCTTGTCTTATAGTTTTCGCTTTATTCAAAATATCTTGGGTAAGATTTTGGTATGTTGGAAGTTGTTTAGGTTTTTCTAATGAATGTGGAATTTTTGGTTCTCTTCCAAACACAAGAGTGTATGGTCGTTCATTTGTCGATCGATTTTCAAGTGTATTGTAAGAATGGGGGGCTAAATACATCAGTTCATCCCAATTTTCTAAATTTGATTCCACGTAAATTTTTATAAAGGTTTTTAGTGAGGCGTGAGACCTTATAGATAGAATTTTGGTCCCAAGTATACATTTGGGATTATAAATTATATTTACCAAATGTATATGTAAATTTGTTTGTACCAAATGAAAATTTAATTTTACATTTGGTGTAGAAAGTAGAATCGGATATGTGAAATGGTACGGATCCCTGAACATAAGAGATAATTATTCACATGTATAAGATGAAGCAAATATACATGTAAAGAGAATAATATTAGAGACTAATAGTTCATATACTGGAAACCTGGGCCCCATTTCCTGTGGTAGCTACGAGATATTAAAAGGCCGTGCAATCTCTGAAAAGATTTTCCTGGGATCCTTTAAATAAGATTTCACTCCATATTTCAACAACAATAACACATACATGTATATATATATATTTACTCAAATATAAAAATACGGTTCCAAAAAAATAAAGTGTGATTGAAGATCATAAATTTAATACTAGATATATTGCTAGTTAATATAGCCAAAGAGACTTAAGCACTACGGTCCAGACATATGTGCTCTTGCTTCTTTTAATACCAGCTGAGTCTAATACAAATAGTTGATTATATATAATACATACACTCCCCTTCAATAAAATTGAACTGATCTTTAACACAAATATTACCTATTTGTTAATTTTTATATTTATGAGATAGACAGAATACTTTATATGTATTTTGTATCTCAAAAAACTAAAATAGAATTTAAAGATTCATATTTATTTTTAAAAATATTGACCATTTTGGAATAGTTCAAAATTCATCGAAATATAGGATGCAATAGTAGAACGATTTTCAGATTCTAGATTATATAACTGTAATGATATTCATAATCACTAATGAGAAATTTTCTTGTTAATACCCTTTTTTAAATGAAAAATAACCAAATATTGACTTGCCAAATAATTTAAAAATGGTTATTAACATTGAAATTATTCGAGACTATTGGTTGATCTATACATAATATAAAATCTGAAAGCCCTTCGTTTCAGTATCAAATTTTGATAGATTTTTAATGGGTAGAAAATGGTCAAATTTCGGATTTTTTAAACCAAAAAATTTATATCAATTTTATTTTAAAAATTCACAATATCTTTTAAATTTGAATGTAGCCAAACAATATGAAAAGAGTTTATTCCATTCTAAAACAACAATGTTTTGGAACTATTTAAACAATTTCGCTATAAAAAATTGAGATCAAATTTTTACAATCATGTGCCAATTATTTCTCGACTACCTGTCTGTCCTAGACTGCACACATTTTTTTTTTAAATAAATTTTGAAATAGGGTACATATATATTATTTCAAAGTCATAAACTTTGTACACTCGCCAAAACAATTGTAGACTTTTAAAATGTAACCAAATTAAAAATTCAGATCAGTTCAATTTTATTGAACGGGAGAATCTACATACTTATACACTTGCGCACAACTGATAAAAATAACCAAAAGAGGCAGAAATAGGCAATTGCTGGCTCACTTCATCGTCCACACTTCCACTTATGAGAACTAGCAATATATCTAGTATTAAATATATGTTGAAGATTTAGTTACAAAGTTTTTCAAAATAAATTAATCAAAATTTACAAAAGGATGATTCAAAATAAATTTGAATTACAATATTTCAATCAAATTAGTCAAGTGACATCAAGTTAAATTGAATTAATTAATCAAGTTAAAATTGAATTCAAGTAAATGAAATCTACAAAAGAATGAATAGTACAAAATTGTTCCATAACAAGTTTAAATAAAATTAATATTGCAAAATATAGTTTTATAGAAGTAAGTTAAATTAAATTCATTCGATGAAGTTTACAAAAGAAAATATAAATAAAAATAATTTTGATTACAAAATCTTAATCAAGTAATATCAACTTAAATTTAAGCTGAATACATTCAAATTAAAACCATAAAGTAATTTATAACTCAGACTGTTTTGATTACAAGTATAAGCGAATTTAAATTAGTAATCGAATAATATGGTTTATACTTGCAAGCCAATATGAATACTAATGGTGTTAATTTAAGATTGGATTAGAAAATAGAAAAAGGAATACCATCAATATTGAATTTGACAATAATTATCCTACTAAGAAAATAATATTTTAACGGGAATGAATGATTACACATGACATAATTATACGACGTAATTGTTCATTCCCAATATAAATGTTAGAAATTTGAAAAATACGATTAACACTGGCTATACAAGAACAAACTTGAATTGAAATTAGATGAATCCCAACAACGTGAAATATAGAATTGTAAGTTTGAAATAGATCAGTAAAAGAATAAAAGAATGATACTTATTAGATGTTGAATATTTCCTTCAGCGGGCACCCTTGCTAAACAATCATAATTACATTTACTCAAGTCCACACGAAAGAACGTGTTAAAAAGGGTTGATATAATATCAGGAATATGCCTATGTTTCAAAAACATAGACCCAACCGCCCGACTTAAAAATAAAGGTTATATAACACAATGTAAACAACATACCTGTGTTTGAACACAGACCACTCATATGAACGGAGAGATGTAGCTAGCCAGGTAATAAAGTTACCTAGCCCAGGAATTTACAGCAACCTCGATGTGGCTGCTTCCACGAATTGTATGCGATTTTATGATGTGGCTGGTGCCACGAATTTGATGCGACTATTTGATGTGGCTGGTGCCACGAATTTGATGCGACTAACTTTATACATTTTTACACTGACGTCGTAGCAAAGTTGTTTACCACTGTCTTACCGAATATTAGCGAGTCGATCCCGAGTATTCGCGAGTCTGTTTAAGCAACGTAGTAAATACATTTGTAGTTAAATTCAGCCCTTTTGTTTTTTTTTAAATATGCCACTAACAATTTTTATTTATATATATGTATATTCTTTTTTTTATTAGAGAAGTATGTAGGCGCGAATTTTGAATGTAAGTGAATGAAAAAAAATTCACCTATATACCCCTAGGCTGGAAAAAAAGCGAACCGCTAAAGAAAAACTCAGCATGTTGTAGGGAAAAAAAATTTAGTTATAAATGGAAGATGCATAACTCAGTGAGATATTTAAAAGGTTATATTTTGTCTATAGATAGGCTATCTGTTGTAGAATGGTCTCAAGTTATAAATACTTGCTGAACTAGTTATTTTGTTGTTTGTAGAGCGTTGTCGGACTGATGTTGGCGATGTAAATTTAATAATTTTAAATGGACCGTTAAACTTTTGTCGAAATTTCGATGACTGTTCAAACTTTGAATTTGGTGAGAGGTTCTTAACCATAACGTACTGACCAATTTTATATTTGGATGTAGCTGGTCTATTTAGTGTTTTGTTTACTTGGTGTTGATGTGCCAATTTAATTGCATTCTCAATTTGTTGTTTAGATGGACAGTTGTCATTGCTGAGTAGTTGTGTAATTTTTTGTAGCTATTATTATAATTGAGAATCGCAAAACCCAAAAATTTAGACCAATTCTTGTGGTGTTGTCCATATTGTTTTAGTAAGCACGAAAGATTCTATTTAATAACCTTATTCAAAGTTTCTGCTTAATTCGATGATGGACCTATGTGAAGTTGGCAACCCACATAACGGTAGAAGATTTTTTTTAACTTTATTCGATTGTACTCGGTTTGTACCGGATTGTACCACCTTGATTTTCGTTTGTACCCTAAAGGGGTGAAAAATATAGGGGTGGGTAAAATTGCTCCGCAACTCGTGTTGAGATAAATGATTTTCGTTGACGCCATTGTGAAGAGAATCGTTTGTACCTGTTTGTACCGATGTTAAAAAAAAATTAAAAAAAATTTAAAATAAAAAAATTTTAATAAAAAAACTTTTTTTAAATTTTAAAAAATTAAAAAAAATTTTTTTAAATTTTTTTTTTTTTTTTCGTATCTCATTTAGGAATAAATTATATGTGGTATCGTTTTGGTAGAGACAATAGTTTCTGCACGTTTGGTCGCAAGCAGAATTCATGTTTATTGCGTTTAAGTACTCGACGATTAAAAACGGGTACAAACGATATAAGTGTCGGTACGCATGGGTACAAACGATTACGAATGGGTACAAACGATTTGTCTGTGTTGCAAACCGTTACAAACGATAAAATTGTCGGCAAGACTGGGTACAAACGATTACGAATGGGTACAAACAATTTGTCGGTGGTACAAACGATATTAGTGTCGGTACGCACGGGTACAAACGATTATGAGTGGGTACAAACGATTTGTCGGTGGTACAAACGATAAAAGTGTCGGTACGCATGGGTACAAACGATTACGAATGGGTACAAACGAATTGTCGGTGTAACAAACCAGTACAAACGATAAAATTGACGGTACGCATGGGTACAAACGATTACGAATGGGTACAAACAATTTGTCGGTGATACAAACGATATTAGTGTCGGTACGCATGGGTACAAACGATAATGAGTGGGTACAAACGATTTGTCGGTGGTACAAACGATAAAAGTGTCGGTACGCATGGGTACAAACGATTACGAATGGGTACAAACGATTTTTCGGTGTTACAAACAGGTACAAACAATATTATTGTCAGCAAGACTGGGTACAAACGATTTCGAAGTGTGATTACCAGTGATCCCAAGTTTTTTTATTTTTGCAAACAATAATTCTAAATTCTGTAAATGAGATTCAACATCGGGGCTATGTATTATTAAATCATCATAATAAATCAATTAAAATTGATAACGAAATTCGGCAAAATTAGAGTTTAAAAAACGAGCTAATGCTTGACTAGAAACACTTAAACCAAAAGGCATATAGTTCCAATGCCACATTCCAAATTGTGTTATAATAGCTGTGACATGTTTGGAATTGTCTGCAATTTTGAGCTGATAGAACGATTTGCGCATGTCAACAATTGAGAACACTTTGGTGTACCAAGACTAGAAAAAATATGGTTCATATTCGCAGATCTCATAGGATCGAATTGTATTTGTTTGTTCAAGAATCTGTAGTCAGCTACGAGACGATGAGAATTATCTTTTTTGGGCACAAAGAAAACAGGACTAGCATATGAGCTATTAGAAGTTGATAAAATACCTTGTTTTTCAAGATTATTTATATGCTCGTGTAATAATTTTGCCCTATCTGGAGCCAAATAATATGGGGCCTTTACCACTGGAATGTCATCCTTTAATTTGATTCTTTATTCAAAGTTTTTTGCACGTCCTGGTAATTCTGAAAATATACTTTTATATTTGTCCAACAATAATTCAAGTTGATTGATCTGTGCTGTATTCATTTGAACTTTAGCTTCACAAATTGTTGACATAATGTTGTTAGAATTTGAAGAACTTAAGAACGGAATAGTAATATTTTCGTCATGTTTAAACTTAATTTCAGAACTCGCAAAGTCGAGGATGATATTACAGTGATTTAATATTTTAGATTCAATAAGACAATCGAAAGGGAGGTTATCTACGATGCAAAAGGTTTGTGTCCAACTAAATTTACTAATTTTGAAGTGAAGCTTGACTACGGATGAAATTTTTTAAAGATTATTTCCCGGTAAGGTAATTGATATATATGATTTTTTTGGTGTAATGGAATGATCAATTTTCAATAATTTGTTTAAGATCCTAGTTCGAATAGCATTAAGGGATGCGCCCGTATCGAATAAGGTTAAAATTGGTAGACCAGCGACAAAAATATTATGAGTTGGTAATGATGACGCGTATAGATTAGGTTAGATTAGGATAGATTAGGTTAGATTAGGTTAGATTAGATTAGGATATATATTAGTTGTTAGGATTCACATCACGTTTTTTGAGTCGGAATTTGTGAAATTTTTTTTTCTGTTTAATTAGTGAAATTTTTGTTTCTGTTTTGTTCATTAAATTTGCGGTTTCGGCAATAAAAGATAGTATGCCCTAATTTTTTACAATACGCACAAGATAATGAACCAGGTTTTGTTGTGGGCTTTTGAATATTTTCAGTAAGTGCTTCAGATTTTGAGATTTGAAGGTTTACTAATTTCAATCTAGTTTGAATTTGCTCAATTTGACAAATTAACTAATTTGGTTAATTCATCAAATGAAGATGGAATAGGGGCTAAACCCATTACTCGTAAGGTACTTGAATTCGCATGAGCAAATATAATTTCAATAATTTGTTGTTCTAATAATTCCGAAATTAAAATACTAGTGTATTGGAATTATCGAAGCATTGAATTCTGAAAAAGGTTCATCCTCACTTTGAGTACGTCGTATGAATTTATCTATTAAAATTTGTTTGGACGATGGAGAAATATATACGTCAAACAATTTTTTTTAAATTTGCTTCCATTCTAAGGAATTTAAAATGCAATGTGACCAAAATTGTTGTGCATTAAGCGCACATTTATTAATAAAAGATTTAAGTAAAATATTGAATGGAATTATGTTGATATCTATTAGATTTTGAACCTGTTTAATGAATTTTAGAATAAGTTCTGGGGATGATAGATTTAAAATACTGACTTTATTCAAAAAGCTTTCAATATTAGGTTTAACAAAAAAAGGGTTGAGATTAGGAGTAATGTATTCATGTTGTGAACCTGAAGTATGGGATACTAACTGTGTTAAGGTATCACTTAACTGAAAAATTTGCTGTTTGGCTAAATTTGTTGCAGCATTTCCAAAAGTCTGATTGGTCGCCGCTAATTGTGTTGAAATAGCTGCAATGTTTATAGCTGATGTTGCCGTCGGAGTTTGAAAAATTGCACTAGGTGACGTTGGAGAAGCTGTTGGTAAGGTTGGATATCCACAATCTGGACCCTCACTATTGCGTTCCATTGATCTCGTTCTTGGCATATTTTGTTCTAATTATAAACTGTTATGATGCATTAAAACTCTCAAAAAAAAATAAAATAAAGATTAGTATGTAATATTAGATATGAAAAAAAAATAACATAAGAGTATAAAAAATCCCAAAGAAAATTTTTCAGTTTGTTCTGTTACCAAATGTAAATAGAAATTTTCTATTTACATTTGTATGTGTAAATTTGTTTGTAAGTACCAAATGTAAATTTAATTTTACATTTGGTGTAGAAAGTAGAATAGAATACGTGAAATGGTACGGAACCCTGAACATAAGAGATAATTATTCACACGTATAAGATGAAGCAAATATACATGTAAAGAGAATAATATTGATACGGCAGAGTTTGGCAGTGAACGCTAATAGTTCATATACAGGAAACATGGGACCCCATTTCCGGTGGTAGCAACGAGATATTAAAATGCCGTGCGATCTCTGAAAAGATTTTCCTGGGATCCTTTAAATAAGATTTGACTCCATATTTCAACAATAATAACACATATATATATATATATATATATATATATATATATATATATATATATATATATATATATATATATATATATAATCATCCATTCTTTTGTAAATTTTGATTAATTTATTTTGAAAATCTTTGTAACTAAATCTTCATTCACATGTAATTTTTTTGGATCTGTATTATTATATTTGACTCAAATATAATAATACAGATCCAAAAAAATTACATGTGAATGAAGATTTAGTTACAAAGATTTTCAAAATAAATTAATTCAAGTAAATGAAATCTACAAAAGAATGAATAGTACAAAATTGTTCCATAACAAGTTTAAACAAAATTAATATTGCAAAATATTGTTTTATAGAAGTAAGTTATATTAAATTCATTCGATGAAGTTTACAAAAGAAAATAAAAATAATTTTGATTACAAAATCTTAATCAAATTAATCAAGTAATATCAACTTAAATTTAAGCTGAATACATTCAAATTAAAACCATAAAGGAATGTATAACTCAGACTGCTTTGATTCCAAGTTTAAGCAAATTTAAACAAGTAATCGAATAATATGGTTTATACTTGCAAGCCAATATGAATACTAATGGTGTTATTTTAAGATTGAATTAGAAAATAGAAAAAGGAATATCATCAATATTGAATTTGACAATAATTATCCTACTAAGCAGATAATATTTTGACGGGAATGAATGATTACACATGACATAATTATACGACGTAATTGTTCATTCCCAATATAAATGTTAGAAATTTGAAAAAATACGATTAACACTGGCTATACAAGAACAAACTTGAATTGAAATTAGATGAATCCCAACAACGTGAAATATAGAATTGTAAGTTTGAAATAGATCAGTAAAAGAATAAAAGAATGATACTTATTAGATGTTGAATATTTCCTTCAGCGGGCACCCTTGCTAAACAATCATAATTACATTTACTCAAGTCCACACGAAAGAACGTGTTAAAAAGGGTTGATATAATATCAGGAATATGCCTATGTTTCAAAAACATAGACCCAACCGCCCGACTTAAAAATAAAGGTTATATAACACAATGTAAACAACATACCTGTGTTTGAACACAGACCACTCATATGAACGGAGAGATGTAGCTAGCCAGGTAATAAAGTTACCTAGCCCAGGAATTTACAGCAACCTCGATGTGGCTGCTTCCACGAATTGTATGCGATTTTATGATGTGGCTGGTGCCACGAATTTGATGCGACTATTTGATGTGGCTGGTGCCACGAATTTGATGCGACTAACTTTATACATTTTTACACTGACGTCGTAGCAAAGTTGTTTACCACTGTCTTACCGAATATTAGCGAGTCGATCCCGAGTATTCGCGAGTCTGTTTAAGCAACGTAGTAAATACATTTGTAGTTAAATTCAGCCCTTTTGTTTTTTTTTAAATATGCCACTAACAATTTTTATTTATATATATGTATATTCTTTTTTTTATTAGAGAAGTATGTAGGCGCGAATTTTGAATGTAAGTGAATGAAAAAAAATTCACCTATATACCCCTAGGCTGGAAAAAAAGCGAACCGCTAAAGAAAAACTCAGCATGTTGTAGGGAAAAAAAATTTAGTTATAAATGGAAGATGCATAACTCAGTGAGATATTTAAAAGGTTATATTTTGTCTATAGATAGGCTATCTGTTGTAGAATGGTCTCAAGTTATAAATACTTGCTGAACTAGTTATTTTGTTGTTTGTAGAGCGTTGTCGGACTGATGTTGGCGATGTAAATTTAATAATTTTAAATGGACCGTTAAACTTTTGTCGAAATTTCGATGACTGTTCAAACTTTGAATTTGGTGAGAGGTTCTTAACCATAACGTACTGACCAATTTTATATTTGGATGTAGCTGGTCTATTTAGTGTTTTGTTTACTTGGTGTTGATGTGCCAATTTAATTGCATTCTCAATTTGTTGTTTAGATGGACAGTTGTCATTGCTGAGTAGTTGTGTAATTTTTTGTAGCTATTATTATAATTGAGAATCGCAAAACCCAAAAATTTAGACCAATTCTTGTGGTGTTGTCCATATTGTTTTAGTAAGCACGAAAGATTCTATTTAATAACCTTATTCAAAGTTTCTGCTTAATTCGATGATGGACCTATGTGAAGTTGGCAACCCACATAACGGTAGAAGATTTTTTTTAACTTTATTCGATTGTACTCGGTTTGTACCGGATTGTACCACCTTGATTTTCGTTTGTACCCTAAAGGGGTGAAAAATATAGGGGTGGGTAAAATTGCTCCGCAACTCGTGTTGAGATAAATGATTTTCGTTGACGCCATTGTGAAGAGAATCGTTTGTACCTGTTTGTACCGATGTTAAAAAAAAATTAAAAAAAATTTAAAATAAAAAAATTTTAATAAAAAAACTTTTTTTAAATTTTAAAAAATTAAAAAAAATTTTTTTAAATTTTTTTTTTTTTTTTCGTATCTCATTTAGGAATAAATTATATGTGGTATCGTTTTGGTAGAGACAATAGTTTCTGCACGTTTGGTCGCAAGCAGAATTCATGTTTATTGCGTTTAAGTACTCGACGATTAAAAACGGGTACAAACGATATAAGTGTCGGTACGCATGGGTACAAACGATTACGAATGGGTACAAACGATTTGTCTGTGTTGCAAACCGTTACAAACGATAAAATTGTCGGCAAGACTGGGTACAAACGATTACGAATGGGTACAAACAATTTGTCGGTGGTACAAACGATATTAGTGTCGGTACGCACGGGTACAAACGATTATGAGTGGGTACAAACGATTTGTCGGTGGTACAAACGATAAAAGTGTCGGTACGCATGGGTACAAACGATTACGAATGGGTACAAACGAATTGTCGGTGTAACAAACCAGTACAAACGATAAAATTGACGGTACGCATGGGTACAAACGATTACGAATGGGTACAAACAATTTGTCGGTGATACAAACGATATTAGTGTCGGTACGCATGGGTACAAACGATAATGAGTGGGTACAAACGATTTGTCGGTGGTACAAACGATAAAAGTGTCGGTACGCATGGGTACAAACGATTACGAATGGGTACAAACGATTTTTCGGTGTTACAAACAGGTACAAACAATATTATTGTCAGCAAGACTGGGTACAAACGATTTCGAAGTGTGATTACCAGTGATCCCAAGTTTTTTTATTTTTGCAAACAATAATTCTAAATTCTGTAAATGAGATTCAACATCGGGGCTATGTATTATTAAATCATCATAATAAATCAATTAAAATTGATAACGAAATTCGGCAAAATTAGAGTTTAAAAAACGAGCTAATGCTTGACTAGAAACACTTAAACCAAAAGGCATATAGTTCCAATGCCACATTCCAAATTGTGTTATAATAGCTGTGACATGTTTGGAATTGTCTGCAATTTTGAGCTGATAGAACGATTTGCGCATGTCAACAATTGAGAACACTTTGGTGTACCAAGACTAGAAAAAATATGGTTCATATTCGCAGATCTCATAGGATCGAATTGTATTTGTTTGTTCAAGAATCTGTAGTCAGCTACGAGACGATGAGAATTATCTTTTTTGGGCACAAAGAAAACAGGACTAGCATATGAGCTATTAGAAGTTGATAAAATACCTTGTTTTTCAAGATTATTTATATGCTCGTGTAATAATTTTGCCCTATCTGGAGCCAAATAATATGGGGCCTTTACCACTGGAATGTCATCCTTTAATTTGATTCTTTATTCAAAGTTTTTTGCACGTCCTGGTAATTCTGAAAATATACTTTTATATTTGTCCAACAATAATTCAAGTTGATTGATCTGTGCTGTATTCATTTGAACTTTAGCTTCACAAATTGTTGACATAATGTTGTTAGAATTTGAAGAACTTAAGAACGGAATAGTAATATTTTCGTCATGTTTAAACTTAATTTCAGAACTCGCAAAGTCGAGGATGATATTACAGTGATTTAATATTTTAGATTCAATAAGACAATCGAAAGGGAGGTTATCTACGATGCAAAAGGTTTGTGTCCAACTAAATTTACTAATTTTGAAGTGAAGCTTGACTACGGATGAAATTTTTTAAAGATTATTTCCCGGTAAGGTAATTGATATATATGATTTTTTTGGTGTAATGGAATGATCAATTTTCAATAATTTGTTTAAGATCCTAGTTCGAATAGCATTAAGGGATGCGCCCGTATCGAATAAGGTTAAAATTGGTAGACCAGCGACAAAAATATTATGAGTTGGTAATGATGACGCGTATAGATTAGGTTAGATTAGGATAGATTAGGTTAGATTAGGTTAGATTAGATTAGGATATATATTAGTTGTTAGGATTCACATCACGTTTTTTGAGTCGGAATTTGTGAAATTTTTTTTTCTGTTTAATTAGTGAAATTTTTGTTTCTGTTTTGTTCATTAAATTTGCGGTTTCGGCAATAAAAGATAGTATGCCCTAATTTTTTACAATACGCACAAGATAATGAACCAGGTTTTGTTGTGGGCTTTTGAATATTTTCAGTAAGTGCTTCAGATTTTGAGATTTGAAGGTTTACTAATTTCAATCTAGTTTGAATTTGCTCAATTTGACAAATTAACTAATTTGGTTAATTCATCAAATGAAGATGGAATAGGGGCTAAACCCATTACTCGTAAGGTACTTGAATTCGCATGAGCAAATATAATTTCAATAATTTGTTGTTCTAATAATTCCGAAATTAAAATACTAGTGTATTGGAATTATCGAAGCATTGAATTCTGAAAAAGGTTCATCCTCACTTTGAGTACGTCGTATGAATTTATCTATTAAAATTTGTTTGGACGATGGAGAAATATATACGTCAAACAATTTTTTTTAAATTTGCTTCCATTCTAAGGAATTTAAAATGCAATGTGACCAAAATTGTTGTGCATTAAGCGCACATTTATTAATAAAAGATTTAAGTAAAATATTGAATGGAATTATGTTGATATCTATTAGATTTTGAACCTGTTTAATGAATTTTAGAATAAGTTCTGGGGATGATAGATTTAAAATACTGACTTTATTCAAAAAGCTTTCAATATTAGGTTTAACAAAAAAAGGGTTGAGATTAGGAGTAATGTATTCATGTTGTGAACCTGAAGTATGGGATACTAACTGTGTTAAGGTATCACTTAACTGAAAAATTTGCTGTTTGGCTAAATTTGTTGCAGCATTTCCAAAAGTCTGATTGGTCGCCGCTAATTGTGTTGAAATAGCTGCAATGTTTATAGCTGATGTTGCCGTCGGAGTTTGAAAAATTGCACTAGGTGACGTTGGAGAAGCTGTTGGTAAGGTTGGATATCCACAATCTGGACCCTCACTATTGCGTTCCATTGATCTCGTTCTTGGCATATTTTGTTCTAATTATAAACTGTTATGATGCATTAAAACTCTCAAAAAAAAATAAAATAAAGATTAGTATGTAATATTAGATATGAAAAAAAAATAACATAAGAGTATAAAAAATCCCAAAGAAAATTTTTCAGTTTGTTCTGTTACCAAATGTAAATAGAAATTTTCTATTTACATTTGTATGTGTAAATTTGTTTGTAAGTACCAAATGTAAATTTAATTTTACATTTGGTGTAGAAAGTAGAATAGAATACGTGAAATGGTACGGAACCCTGAACATAAGAGATAATTATTCACACGTATAAGATGAAGCAAATATACATGTAAAGAGAATAATATTGATACGGCAGAGTTTGGCAGTGAACGCTAATAGTTCATATACAGGAAACATGGGACCCCATTTCCGGTGGTAGCAACGAGATATTAAAATGCCGTGCGATCTCTGAAAAGATTTTCCTGGGATCCTTTAAATAAGATTTGACTCCATATTTCAACAATAATAACACATATATATATATATATATATATATATATATATATATATATATATATATATATATATATATATATATATATATATATATATAATCATCCATTCTTTTGTAAATTTTGATTAATTTATTTTGAAAATCTTTGTAACTAAATCTTCATTCACATGTAATTTTTTTGGATCTGTATTATTATATTTGACTCAAATATAATAATACAGATCCAAAAAAATTACATGTGAATGAAGATTTAGTTACAAAGATTTTCAAAATAAATTAATTCAAGTAAATGAAATCTACAAAAGAATGAATAGTACAAAATTGTTCCATAACAAGTTTAAACAAAATTAATATTGCAAAATATTGTTTTATAGAAGTAAGTTATATTAAATTCATTCGATGAAGTTTACAAAAGAAAATAAAAATAATTTTGATTACAAAATCTTAATCAAATTAATCAAGTAATATCAACTTAAATTTAAGCTGAATACATTCAAATTAAAACCATAAAGGAATGTATAACTCAGACTGCTTTGATTCCAAGTTTAAGCAAATTTAAACAAGTAATCGAATAATATGGTTTATACTTGCAAGCCAATATGAATACTAATGGTGTTATTTTAAGATTGAATTAGAAAATAGAAAAAGGAATATCATCAATATTGAATTTGACAATAATTATCCTACTAAGCAGATAATATTTTGACGGGAATGAATGATTACACATGACATAATTATACGACGTAATTGTTCATTCCCAATATAAATGTTAGAAATTTGAAAAAATACGATTAACACTGGCTATACAAGAACAAACTTGAATTGAAATTAGATGAATCCCAACAACGTGAAATATAGAATTGTAAGTTTGAAATAGATCAGTAAAAGAATAAAAGAATGATACTTATTAGATGTTGAATTTTTCCTTCAGCGGGCACCCTTGCTACACTTACTTTTACCATAATTACATTTACTCAAGTCCACACGAAAGTGTTAAAAAGGGTTGATATAAAATCAGGAATATGCCAATGTTTCAAAAACATAGACCCAGCCGCTCGACTAAATAAAAACACAATGTAAACAACATACCTGTGTTTGAAGAACACAGAGTCGACCACTCATATAAGAACGGAGAGATGTAGCTAGCCAGGTAATGAAGTTACCTAGCCCAGGAATTTACAGCAACCTCGATGTGGCTGCTCCCACGAATTTTATGCGACTCTATGATGTGGCTGGAGCCACGAATTTGATGCGACTATTTGATGTGGCTGGTGCCACGAATTTGATGCGACTATATGATGTGGATGATGCCACGAATTTGATGCGACTATTTGATGTGGCTGGTGCCACGAATTTGATGCGACTATTTGATGTGGCTGGTGCCATGAATTTGATTCGACTATCTTTATATGGGAACATTCGTCTTGGACGCTCACACGCTTTGAGCGCTCACACTTATAAGCACAAATTATTGGTGTTCATGTTGGCCTACGAACGCTTAGAATTGATTTGAAAATATCGTTCGTCTTGGACGTTGTGAGCGTCAGTTTGTATCAACGAAGTTTATTCACAATAAACTTCTAAAAATATTTAAATATAATTATTGTAAATTTTTATAACTAATAATTGACATTTTCAATCGAATAAGATTAATTATTTTTTTGTTTTAAAAATTGTAATTAAAGTTTTTTATCAATAAAAATTGTACAAAATCACTTGCGTGAATTTCTAAAATGAAAAAAAAATTTATTTTATAGTAACATTCTTCTAATTATTCAATTCAAAAATATTCAATATAATATTCTATACAAAAACTAGTAAACAACTTTTTTCTTATACATGCAACAAATAGTTTTACTAATAAAATTGAATCAAGTTAATTTTTTTTTTCAGAGTTAACAAGCTTTTCCAATAAATCTAAAGCTCTTTTTTAAAAATGCAGAGCATCCTCTTTCTTTTGAGCTTTGAACCTACCGCTAATCAACTGAGAGCGTATTCTAAAGCTTTAGCCTCCGATAGTTTAAAATTTAAGAGATTAACGTCTGAAAGAAATAAAACATATTTTACCCAAAAAAAAGGACACTCGTTTTTTTATAGCATTCAAATTGAAGGAATAAATTTATTCACTCTTAATTAAAGTGTGGAAAAGAGTAGAGTTTGTAGCTAAATTATATTTTCAGCCTCTAGAAAAACAACTTGATTCTCAAACCAACATAATAGAAAAATATAGACATTTTTAATTATTAAGATAGATTAATACAACGATCTTAAATAATCTGGGTAAATAGTAGGCCATTTTTACTCATTTGCCAACGATTTTAATTTTAAGTAAATAAATATGACAAAAGTTTGGTTAGCTTACGCTCACGTTGCATTCGTTTTGATAAATAGTAAGATTTGGCGCTCACGCTTTTGCTGCCTTACCTCTGTGGAATAAGCGTCTGTGAGCACGAGATCTACCCCATGAACTCAGCCGCAAGTGTTATTTTTTGACACTCACAGCGCCAAGTCGAACGCTGAAAACGACGATTGAGCGCGCTGAAAGCGTGTGAGCGTCCAAGACGAATGCACCCTATATTTTTACACTGACGTCGTAGCAAAGTTGTTTACCACTGTCTTACCGAATATTAGCGAGTCGATCCCGAGTATTCGCGAGTCTGTTTAAGCAACGTAGTAAATACATTTGTCGTTAAATTTCGCCCCTTTGTTTTTTTTAATATGCCACTAACAGTTTTTATTTATATATATATATATATATATATATATATATATATATATATATGTATATTTTTTTTTTATTATAGAAGTATTTCAGCCCGAATTTTGAAAGTAAAAGAACGAAAAAAAATTCACCTGCAACCTTTCAATACTTCCGTTACTCTGAGGGTGGTAAGGTGTATTAAGTTTGTGTTTTATTTCCAAAATTTTATTAATTGCTTTAAACAAATTATTTAGGAAAGAAGTGCCTTGGCCTGTCAGAATAGAATTAGGGAATCCAAATATGGTTCAATATTTGCCCAAATGTGTTGCACAAGTTAGTGCTGTAGTTTCGACAATAGGGTAGGCCTGTACAAATTTTGTTAATTCGTCTTGAAATGTTAATATGTATCTATTATAATTTTTTGTGATGGGATATGGTCCCATTATATCAATTGCTACCGCGTCTCCAAAATCGTTTGCCGTGGTTGAGATTACCATAGGGGTTTTAAATTTGTTTTCTTAACGGTTTGACAGGTTGGACATTTCTTTATATAGGTTTCAATGTCCTGTTTCATTCCTTTCCAGAAATATTTCCGTTTAATTTCCTGGAAAGTTCGATTTATGCCCGGGTGGCCGGATAATACGTTGTCATGGTATTCTTTTAATATTTGGGGACGTTGTTCTTTGGTTGGAAGTATTAAATCTCCGGTATAAATAATATTAAAGAGAACTCTATTAAAGAGTATAAATAATATTTTTCGAAATAAATTTAGATTTTTGCCCCAATTTCCTAGATCAAAATTTATCGGGCTGAAGTTTCTGCTTGTGTTGTCGTAATGAATTAAATACTCTAGTTAGTTTGATATTGTGTTCTTTTAGATCTTTGGCGAAAATAACGACATCATCCAAGTATACAAAACAATCTTGACCTAAGTTATTGATCAGGACTGTATTCATCAGTCTTTGAAACGTGCTTGGTGCGTTCTTAAGTCCGGAATTCATATGGTTGAAGTGAAAATGACCCCGAGGGGGATCATCTTCATGCATTTCAATTTGATGAAAGCCGCTCGCTAGATCTAAGGTTGTGAAATAAGACGCGTTCTCTAATTGATCCAAAATTTCTTCAATATTGGGTAAAGGATAGTTTTCGGTGATAGTGAAGTCATTTAGTCGGCGGTAATCTGTTACGACACGCCATTTTTGTTTTCCCGACGCATCTTTCTTTTTCGGAACGACCCAGAGAGGCGCTGACAGGGACTGTCACTATGTTCTATTATTTTTGTTCAAGCATTTGATCAATTTGTTTTTGAACCTCTTGTTCGTGTATTTTAGGAAAACGATAAGATTTAATATTGCGTACAGATTTCTATTACTGATTCCTTTTCTTCTTGGTTACAATGATCTAATCTGAGATTTGAGTGTAAATCTTTTAGTCTATGTCCCAAGTTTTTGTTGTTAGATAATTGAAAACAGTATGCTTGTTCCACAGGTGCATTAATTGGTTTAAGTTTTAATGTTTTTAATGGATTTTTATTTATAACGGGGTAACACTGAGTTTGAGGGGTGATTAATATATGGTTAGGTACCTCCTCAAGATGCTCCGTAATTACCGTGTTATTTGTATTATTTGTAATGAATTGAATGGGTACTTGAGCCATAGAATTTGGAGATATGTCAATAGTTTTGTGGAAAGTAATTGTATTATCTTTGTAATTAATTTCGGCTTGATTTTTTGTTAAAAAGTCATGCCCGATTATACCACCGTATGGTATGTTTGAATTTTGATTAATTAATTGGAAATCGAAAGTAAAATTGTCATTAGGTTTGAAGAGTTTTACTTTGATTTTTCCGAGAGTTTTGATTCCACCATTTATGCCTGAGAGCATAGTTTGTTGTGTTGAGCATAGTTTGTTGTATCGACTTCATTTAAATTATAAATTAAATTATTTGCTTCAATTATAGATACGTGAGCACCAGTATCTACAAGAAATTTAAATGTTTTATTTATTGACTGGGGAGAATCAAAACTGAATTTTTTATCATATATATATATATATATATATATATATATATAAATATATTTATATACATATATATATATATATATATATATATATATATACATATATAAATATATATATATATGTATATATATTGTTGTAATGAAAATTATTGAGAATAATTTTTTTGATCCAACACACATTTTAATTATGAAATAGAAAAATAATAAGTAAAATATTACGAAAAATATTTAACAAAACAATATTTTTCTTGAAAGAGTTTTTTTTGAAAGAAGTACAAAAAGAAAATAATATAGCTCGATTTATTTATTTTCTTAAACTAAGTTAAACTAAAAATGATAATAAGATTAATAGATGCTTTTGATTTAAAGTTTTTCTATTTTTAAAAAAATCAAAAATTGAATAAAAATTATTACATATAATTTAATTTTAATCAAAAGTCATACAAATTGAATGTTTTTAATAAATAACATAAATAGATCACAAATAAATAATTTTGTAAAAACAAGATAGTTTTTGTAAAACAAGAAAACAGAAGTAAGCTAGCTTACAGTAATGAATGTATCATAAAATTTGTGTATAGATTTTGAATTCACACTGGCCGTGTTCATTGAGTGGCTGGTTAAATATCAACCAAGCGGGGTGTGTAATATGGTTCAAACCTCGGAAAGGTATTATAATTTTTAATTAATTTTATAAATAATCTGAACACTCCGACTGCGTCCATGGTTGTTGATATACTAAAATATTCTAGAAGCCTCCATGCGAAAATATATTGTCACAAAAAATATTTATTCAAAAAAACAATCATATTCTAGACTAGAACGATCCATGGAGTGTATATAAACCGGTGACCAGTGTCGATTCAAATCAGTTTCAATTCGGCTATTGTCTGATTAGTTCAAAGTATATAATTATTGTTCAATCCAGATCAAGTTAAAGTTGGAATTTGTAAAACTAATTCAAAGTTTGATATTGTGTTGAAAATGAAAATAATTGTTGAAAAAGAAATTGGATAATACTTTTTTTTGAAGCAATAAAATCAGGTTTTTTTTTTGTTTGTTCCGTAAAAACTTGTGTTTAATTTAATTTTTTTTTGTTTTCTTTAAAAAAACGTGCGTGTCGTTTCAATTACAAAATATTTAGTAAAATCTTTTACTAATATATTTTTTTTTTGTCGAGTGTCGGAATCATTTGCAGGTTCGGGCAGCGCTCCTTTGAGGTATAAAGAGAGCCAGGATACCGCGACAATATATATATATATATATATATATATATATATATATATATATATATATATGTATATATATATATGTATATATATATGTATATATATATGTATATATATATATATATGTATATATGTATATATATATATATATATATATATATATATATATATATATATATATATATATATTACAGTTAAGTCAATATCAATGAGTGTACATCAAGTTTATGAACAAAAATTTCAAACAAAATTGTTTATTTGTAAGAAGAAACATATACAGCTTGTTCTCTGTCTTCGTTTTCACAATTTTGTTTGACATTTTTGTTCATAAACTTGATAGTTTTGCCCCAATTTTAGATCAAAACTAAAATAAACATTACACTCATTGATATTGAATGAACTGTTATTTTATTGGGTATTTAAACAATTAGCTTTGTTAGTTTTTTGTTTTACTTGTTTTATTTCGGATATCCAGGATAATTTCGGTTACGTTTATTCTACTCCCTAACACCTATAATATAGAATACATATACACAATTTGAAGTCGATTGCAGGATGGCACTTCTCGGAACTCTAGCACTAGTAATAAGATAAAAAATCATCTGATAAATTTTTGCTCTTTTTTTACGCTTTTTATTAGTTTCACCTGTATGTATGTATGTATGTAACCGACCCTTTTGGGCTCGATTTTCTCCTACTTTGAACGATCAGATTTAATTCAAATTTTGCACACCTGTCAAAGATCGAAGACAATGCAATAATTCGACTAAAATATCCGATTATCCTGATTAGATTAGCCAGGATTCATCGATTTCCCAGATAAGTTACTGACTTAAAAAAAAAATGTGTGTGTGTGCAAGTCACACACTGTAGAAGTGAAACTTCTGAAAAGTCCCTGATTAAAAATACTTATTGAAAAGTATTGAAAAAATAAATAATAGTTTAAAAAACTAAAAAACACGCTTTTATAGAAAATTCAAATAAAAATGGAAAAATAAATAATAGTTTAAAAAAACTAAAAAAACACGCTTTTATAGAAAATCGAACTAAAAAATAGAAAATAAAAGTTAATAAATTTGGATTAAGAAAAGTGTAAATAATAAACAAATGTATATTAATGGAATAACTATTGACACTATGCACCCCACGCTTTTTTTCCATTAATATACATTTGTTTCTTATTTACACTTTTCTTAATCCAAATTTATTAAATTTTATTTTCTATTTTTTAGTTGGATTTTCTATAAAAGCGTGTTTTTTAGTTTTTTTTAACTATTATTTATTTCTTGTTATCTAATTGTATAAATACTATGGTTATATATGGTTATAACAATATAATAACACAAGAAACAGAAACGAAGTTGATGATCCTCAAATCCGTATATATATATATATATATATATATATATATATATATATATATATATATATATATATATATATATATATATATATATATATATATATATATAAACATTAAAAGACTATAGTTTATCTCAAATTTAACTGAATAGGCGTAATTTATCAATATTGAAAGGAAGTTACAGATATTTTAAAATATGGAATTTTTAACAAACTAATGTGTAATCCAACAGTCCTACGATACAACAACAATGCTGTTCTTGCTTCGACAAGCTAGTATGTTGACTACACAGTTGACTAACAACATCTAACATGACATACGTGTTAATGTGGATATAATATTATAACGTACTGTTCTCAACACAATTCAATATTTATAACATATATTTATTTACATTTAAACAGTAAAAATGAGACGAGTCAGTTGGAAAACTAAACGTTTAGGAATAATTGGCATTGTTATTTTTATATTATATTTATGTTTACGTTTAACGACCCAAACTATTAGTACCAGTGCTGTCTTTTCTAATACAAAACCAGTTGATGTTTGGGAATTTGTGGCTGATTTTAGTAATATGAAAAGTTTAAATCCGACAATGTAAGTTAATATTATTTAATTGAAATTATTTACACAAACATATTTATTTAAATTATTTTGTAGTAAGGATTTCAATATTTTATCAGAAGAAGGAAATTTTGATAATTGGAAATATTCTGTGGAATATAAAGAATTACTGTCCCATTGGCCATACTCTGAAAACGTTAATATTGGCCGTTTTGTAATAAGACCCAGTGGACCTGATTATGTTATTAGTTCAACCCATAAAACATGTTTTTTAAATGGATTTTTTTGTCGTAAGATGAACATACTTATTTCCCTCTCTGTTATCATTTATTTTTTGTTTTGTTTTGTTTTCAATAGTAAATTCTGAAGGGGAATTCCGATTTTCATCAACTACTCATGGTACGAGATGTGTGGAAAAAGTAACATATGAGTGTCCTGCTATTGTTTCATCATTTTGTAAACGTGAGGCTGAATTTCAACGTCAAGCTATCATGGACAATTTAAGAATACAATTTAATTCCAATTTGCTTTGACACTATTTTTTTTAACACTTGACTTATTTATAAAGATTAGTGGATGTGATAAATAAACCCTTTTTAATAGAAATATATTTTTTTATTACTATTGTTTTAAAACAAAGTTTATACGCACTTTTACACAGCTCAACAAAGTTAGGCCCTTCCGATTTTTTTACATAATAAAAAACGATGGCAATTTAGCATAATTCATAAACTAAAACCCCTCTGGGACCCCAAAAGGCACGAGGCCCATAGGCACCTGCCTATATTGCCTATTGGGTAATCCGGTCCTGCCAAGAAATAAAAATAAATTATAATTATTTTATTATAATGTCGGTGGTATATAATATCTATGGAGGTTATATACATGGTATAAGGCTAATGATTATGTCCTGAAAAACAGGGAAATAAGGAACTATGACGTTCACGGGTTTTTATTGCAGGAATCGGTCAATGGGTCATTTAAGAAGAAAAACCGCGGATTGCTATTAAATTAGAGGTTGGAAATTGAAGATAGGGGTGAAAATGCACCCTTTTTAGTTTTTTCAATATATCTCGCAAACGAAGTAAAATTTCGATATATTTTATGAAACTTTTTGTAGAAAATTGAATTTTCCATTGAAATGGCATATTCAAAACATATTTTTATGCCAAAAATGTTGAAACAAAAGGGAAAAAAGCCAAAATTTCGTTTTTTTTTATAGCTTTTTTGCCAATAACTTGTTGGGGCCAGAGATAGGTATAGGCATTGCTTTATAAAGAAAAGAGAAGACAAAATTTATTTTAAAATGCGGGATCAAAAATTTTTTGATCCCACATTTTTTTGGTTAAAATTTGACCGAAATATGGCCACTCGAACATAGCTTTTCTATTTATTTTTAACCCTCTTATACAGATATTGTTTTTATTCTTATTTTGTTGAAAAAATCAGACTTATATGAATTTTTTATACCCGTTGATGATACTTCTATCAATAATATTCATCATGTTATTGATGTTGGATACTTGTTGCCTAAAATCTGGAATAAGTACGAAATTTACTAATCATTTGCAAACATTTTGCAAAGATTGCACTGTAGTTTTTGACGGTTATCCTAGTGGCTCAAATATTGGTACGAAAAGTGCAGAAAAGCTGCGTCGAACAAATCAAATTGGCCCAGAATGTTAAGTATGGATTTAAATCAATAAATTTCATTTAATATTTTAGGGAAATAGTCATTTATTAAAAATTAAATATAAAATAGTGAATTATAAATTATGTATAAATAAAAAATAAAATCTATGATTGCCAATAACAGTTCATACAAGGCGCATTTATTACGGAAAACCTTTGTCAATGCATGGTTAAACATGTTGTGACTTGTATGAGTATGTAATTTGTCGGATTACAAGGTGCTCCTTTTCAAAAAAGCTCCGGACTGCAAGGGGTCGGTGGCAGTACTTTATAGTCCGACAATTTCGACCATCCGACACAGCGTTGCAAAACGTTTGTCAGATTACCGCGGGTGTACTGTATATACATATACACAAATTTTAGCGATAGTGATTTTTAACATCTAATAGGTAGGATCGATGGACATTTGAAGAAATTTTTACGAAATTCCAACATTGGTTGAAAAACAATTGCTGCATTTCCTTTGGAGGAAATCGCTAAAAAACAGTTAGAAATTATTTTAATAAACTTTATTTTCTTTTAACTTATATCGTATGAGAGTTATCTTATATTTTATCTTTTGCTAATTTACTTATAAAAAAATTTATATTATTAGGTTTTATAAGACTTAATCAAAAGATTAACTCTTACCCATTTAATTTTAAACTCAAAAAAATTTACCGAGCGATATAATTAATTTCTTAAAGAAAACAAAGATAAAATCTGTGGGTCTCTGGTTGAAAATAATAATAAATTAATTTATAGACAGTTGTGTTAAAAGAGGACACAACGTGTTATTACTAAACATATGTAAATCTCGTATTCATTTATTCGGCGTCTGAATGAATATGCGAACAGTGGCCATGTACAAATATTATACATTTGACTATTCACTGTTCGCCACTGCTGGCATATTCGTTCAGACAACGAATAAATGAATACGCGATATACATATGTTTAGTAATAACACGTTGTGTCCTCTTTTAACACATTATTTTTAACATATAACAGGCATACTTTGTCCTTGTTAAAAAAAATGAAATAATTTTTAGATTTTCTATTTTAATTTAAAATTTTTGCGTTTTTAAACTTTGGGAATATTTTCCTCGAATTCTAATAAACCGATTTTAATGTTTATGGGCTCATTTGTTTTCGTTTTTTTTATAGAATTAAATAATATTCTGTCATTTTTTTAATTTTTATTTTTTAAAAAAATATTAAAGTTTTTGTTATAAACAAATTCTTTTTTGACACTGTTTCGTCATGAGTCGGACTGACAAAATTTAGGGTCATATTCAGGACATCAATATGAATCGATTTAAAAAAAAAGCGGTTCCGAGCAACCTACCTGAAACCGGCTTTTTGAAGCTAATTTGACTCTAATAATATGTCACTCTGTAATGCATGTAAATGAATCACATGCATATTAAATGTATGTAAACAGTAAATACTTGTATTAAGTTATACGATTTACCAATTTACTTTTCTAAGTTTGCATTATTTACACTTGCCGCAGTTTCTGTTTCTCGACTTTCTATTATAAAATTACAATAATGACACAATATAAATCCCGTGTGAATTAAAACAATAACAAAAAATAAGTTTAAAGAATATTTACACGTGTTTAGAAAAATATTGCAAACGGAGCTATTTTATGCTAATTTATATAACTTACGTATCAGTACACAAAAAACTTCAAAATATTGAATTGTTTTTGAAAAATAAAATAGACCTACGTTATTATTGAAATATGAATTAAGAAATGTGAAAAAGGTAGGGAGAACTTTCAATAAATTTGTGACTGTAAATAAATAAAAAATTTCACGAGCTGATGCATTCATTTCCTGAATGTTTTAAATAACGCTTATCGTTTAAACAATGTTTTCAGAAATTTTCAAAATAGTAAAAGTATAATTTAGTAAAGTTTGTTTAGTATTACATGAAATTTACTCTTCTGCATTAATTTAAAATAGCATATGTCATAAATGAAAACTCAGAGCATTTATTGAAAAAAATTATTTTTTGTGTTTTTCCTTTTCAAATAATATTTTTTATTGATTTCATCGTAGAGTTGAGGTTTCAAAGAAAAACAATCAGCACTGGCAAAGTTAAAAATTCGAAATTTTACTAATCAAATTTTTGGTGAGAAAATTCGGCTCTTTTGCAATTGTAACTCGTAAAAATACAAAAATGAATATTTCGCTTCCAAAAAAATTGCTGCTTGTTTAACACATGAAAATCTATATTTTCCGTGATTTTCATCGAAATCGAATCATTTTTGTTGCAGAAAAAATTTAAAACGATAAAATACTTTTTTTGCGTGTTTCTCCATAAATTTCAGGTTATGTTGGAAATTGGTAAATACAAAAGTGGTAGATATTTTAATTATCTACAACTTTTACGTTTAATTTTTTCCGGTAGGAGGTGTAGTTTAGCCGGAAATCGATTGTTAAATTGTAAAATTACCGTTTCACTAAAATCACTACTCTTTTTTTTTAAAAAAAGAAATTATGCGCAAAATAATTTTCACTAGCACGAATAGTACTTTTCACTTTTCAATTCAAAGTAGACTAACTCGAAGAAACTTAGTCAGGTTGAGTAAGCTAACATAAAATTCTCACTTTATGTAAAATTTAACCATTGAGAAATCAGTAACAAATTATCCCCCCCCCCAGCCTTATCATTTGCATGTTTATTGTACCACCAGTGTTTTCAAATTCCGATGACTCTATAACCCCTACGAAGAAAAAATAATTAAATCAGGTAAATAATTGTTTATTAGTTATCCGATGTGTAATAGTTTAGGAAAATTATTCGGAATTTCTAAACCATCAAAAAAATTTACCGCTATCTCTAAAAGTCTAAACTATTTTTCAATTCTATTAAAATTTTTAGCAAAAATTTACCTCTTTTATTATAACGGTCAAGCGGTAAAGGATCAAAAGATTTATATAACATTTATATTTTATATATACACAAATATATTAAAAAGGTACATTTTATGCCCCAAGTTACATTTTATGCCCCAGAGTATGTATTGCATTGCATACTTTGTATAGTGACCATAAAGAAGGGTTGGTACCTGCATGTACTTTTTTCAATACCGAAAACCTCCGAAGGGCATACGTTAGTGCTTGATTCAATAAAATTTATTGAAATCCATTATTAAAATTACTACTTTTACTTTTTTGAAAAAATAAATTATGCGAAAAATAATTTTCACTAGCACGCATAGTACTTTATAATGCCCAATAGTACTATATATTGGCCCAGAGTAGGCAAAGCTATTCCTAAATTTATTGAATTAAGTATATTCATTAATAAAAGACCATTGCCCTCCCGTGGGTCCACCTTGTCGTGGTGGGACGGCCTAGTACCTAGCCTGCAAGCCAGCAGGAGGGGAAGCTAACGGACCTAAACTTTTCAACGCTGTGATCAGTGTGCGGATGTCGTGCGCTGTCTTCATCGTCATCGTTGGTTTCGGTGTGTGGTGTTCGTGCACTGTCTCAGCATTACTTGTCGGCCATGTCATCTGGCTGACAATATCTTCATTGAAGACTTTTAACTGGCGGTCCCGTGCATCCCTGCTGGGAGTGGTCAAGGGGAGTTGAAGGTGGGGCCTCGGTTTCTCCGAGATCTGATGTGAGCTTGCTCTGCCGAGGCAGGGTGTGCGGGGCTTAGCCACCAGCCACGTCGGTCCTTGGTAGGATAGTGTGCAATGGATGCAGAGATCGGAATCTGCATTGCTTCGGGCGAGTTCCAGTCCGTCCGTCCGTTAAAATAAATTGCTTCCAGGTTCCCACAGGCAAAGTATCTTGAAGTATTTTTTAATAAAGAGGAAGGGTGACTCAAGCGACTTTAAGTCGGTGAGCCCCTTTTTAATAGCGAAAAAATTCTACGAGGCTGTTGGACGTCTTAAAGACGTTAAAAAAGTAAACAACGGGTTGTTGGTTGAGACTTTCGGCGACAAATCCACAAATGAAAAACTTTTATGTCTGAAGATGCTAGGCGATCATGAGGTGGAAGTGTCACCCCATGGAACTTTAAATAGTTCCCAGGGGGTGATCTTTTGCAGAGACGTCATGATTTGCTCCATCGAAGACATAGTCGAGAATTTGTCCGACCAGGGAGTTATTGAAGCTCCCAGCTTTCCGTCTCCTAGGCCCGCGTCACAGCTACTACCGCCCCTTCAACTGACACTTGGGAGCTGACACAGCTCCCAAAATTATGACCCGCATTTCCTGCGGATCAAGATGCATCACGAACAGCATGATGATCTTGATTTTTTCTCAGATGAATCCCTCCAGTATAACAACGATTTTGCAATGCAAGAACTACTGGAGGCGCTAAAGGGGTCAAAAGATACATCACCTGGCCCCGGTACAATACATTGTGCCATGATCCAGAATCTGCCTTATCCTGGTAAGTGCGGATTACTGGATCTATACAACCATATTTTTCGACAGAGCGTTTACCCTCAGCAATGGTGGGAAGCCATTATTTTCCTGCTGCTTAAAGAGGGTAAAGATTCGTCGCAACCATCAAGCTACCGTCCAATATCTTTGACTTGCTGCTTCAGCAAGATATTGGAAAAAATAGTGAACAGACGTCTCGTCTGGTGGCTGGAAACTAATCATCTGATAAGTAAATATCAGACAGGTTTCCACCAATACCATTCGACGACGGATAAACTTGTTCGCCTTGAGAATGCCATTCACGACAACTTTCTCCGGGGCTATCACTTTGTGGGAGTGTTCTTCGACCTGAAGAAACCATATGATATGACTTGAAGGGATGGCATTCTCAGGAAGCTGCATGATTGGGGTCTAAGAGGATCTCTGCCTCAGTTTCTCAAAGTTTTATGCGTGACCAAAAATTTTGTGTCCGGGTGGGTGGTACTGACTCTGGGACCCATTCCCAGGAGAATGGTGTTCCCCAGGGCTCGACGCTTAGTGTCACCCATTTTGCTATAGCGGTCAATCACATCGCAGCTTCAGCCCCGATTCGTCAATGTCTGTATGTTGATGACCTTGCAATTTTCTATGGAGCTCCAACAATTGAAACGAGACTCCAGCAGGGCATCAACGAAGTGGTGCATTCTACAGAAAGTGTTGGTTTTCGGTTCTCCACAATTAAAACTAAAGTGGTTCATTTCTGTAGAAAACGCAAGGCACATCCTGATCCGATCCTTTACTGAAAGGGTACTCGCCTTGGATGTGCCGGGTACACTTTAGGTTTCTGGGACTACATTCATTGCCTTCCTGGCAGGAAGGCAATGAATGTACTTAAGGGATTGGCTGGTACATCGTGGGGTGCGGACAAGGAGATGCAACTGCGGCTCTATTCATCGCTGGTTCTGCCCAGGATGGATTATGGCTGTGTAGTATTCTCCTCCGCCCGGACGTCATCGCTCAAAATCCTAGATCCTATTCACCACGCAGGCATTAAACTTGCTACAGAAGCCTTTCGAACGAGTCCCTCTATGAGTCTATGTGTAGAGTCGGGATTGCCCCCATTGAGGTTGAGGTGTGAGCGCCTGCTCCTCAATTATGTCGCGGGGGTATGAGCTAAGCCCAATCATGTCAACTTCCCGGCTCTCTTCAGAAAATCCAGATTTCTGAGGAGACTCTATGAGACTCTGGCCGTTCGAACGCAGGAGCTTTTAGACAGTCTTAATCTAGAATTTGCTCAGGTACTTCCCTATAGTTTTCATGAAGTACCTCCTCGGCTGATCCCAAAGGTAAGGTGCCGCTTTGACCTGGCTGGTCTCCGTAAAGATGAGACCAGTTCCCAGTACTATCGGACCTGCTTTCAACAAATTATTAGCGAATACAATGACTCTTTTTGCGTGTATACGGATGGATCTAAAACCGTTTCTGGTGTGGGGAGCACTATTGCCATCGGCAATAGCTCTCACACTTGGTCGCTCTCCCCACAGGCATCCATATACACTGCTGAATTATATGCAATTTTGCAAGCTTTGCGATTTTGTGAAGAGTTTTCGAACCTACACAATATATTCCTCATTTGTTCCGACTCGTTGAGCGCGCTGCAAGCACTAATGTGCACGCTTTCAAAGGACCTTCTGGTGCAAAACATCCAAGCGATACTCCACATGCTCCAGCACATGTCTATCGTTTTTGTATGGACGCCTGGGCACGTGGGTATACTTGGGAATGAGGTGGCTGATGAAGCTGCGCGAGTCGTGGCTGATTCAGACCACCTGAATCTAATTCCAATACGCCCAGAGGACCTGAAAGTGTGCATACGTTTCAAAATTTAATAAAAATGGCAGCGTTAGTGGAACAACCTCACGGAAAAGCTCAAACAGGTCAAGCCAAACATCAATAAGATGCCGGCACCTGTAAATCTGAGCCGTAGAGAGAGTGTGGCCCTTACGCGTTTGCGAATAGGCCACACTCAAATCTCGCATGCATATCTTCTCTGCGGTGAGGATCAGCCAAGGTGCACTGTTTGCAGGACAGTGCAAACCGTGAGGCATATTGTTGAGGAATGTGTAGTCTTTGAACCTTTACGGCAAAGACTACGGCTTCGAAAGAATGTAGCACGTGCATTATCATATAATGCGAGCTCCGTGAAGAGGATGATTAAATTTTTAAATGAATCTCACCTTCTACGGAGACTCTAGGAGAAACATCACATATTTTATAAAGTCGTCTCTTTTATTTGTTTCTATGTACGGCCTTGTGGGATTTTATCTTCTTTTTAAATGTTTTGTGTTTTTAAACTATTTATTGATTTTATCTGTGATATTGTGGGCCCTTTACACCCACAACATCACATTTTATTACACTTAGTTTTTAAATTTTATTGTTTTTATTGTAATAGTGTGGGCTCTTTACACCCTCACTATTACACGTTATATTTTTTAGTTTTTAAAACTTTTTATTGTTATCTAGTTTTTAAGTTTTAAATTTTTTTTATATTGTTATCCAGTTTTTTAAGTATTTTTATTTGTTGCAGTGAAGGCCTTTTACACCTTCACTGCACTGTTGTTATTTGTTGTTTTTGTGGTTTATATTTTGTTGTTATTTTTTTTATATATTTTATTTTTGGCTATTTTTTTCCTACCTAGTCAATTCATTTGACTAGGTAATGTTGTGATATTTTGTAATTTGTTAAGTTTTGTTTTTGTTAATTTTTAACCTGCGGGGGCTAATGAGCAGGTTCTCGAAGCCCCAAAAAGGGGAGTGTGTTTTAGTGGGTAGTCTGGCTGGCCAGGAGTCCCACACTCTGTGCGTCAATGTATTTCCTACCTCCCTGCCGCAAAGAAAGACCATTGCTTTTCAGTTTCTAAAAAGAATGAAATTTATATTGCATTATTATAATTTTTTCAGATATTGTTTTAATTAAAAAAAGAAAAAAGTAATAATTCTTACGCACCCTGTAATTACTCTTCTCTCTTCCTACCTATTACTCAGAGCTGAATGAAAACAAACTGTGCCCAGCTCTATGTATTAGCCTATGCTAAAATATTATTTAAGTCTGTTTATACAATTTGTTTAATTTACATCTTCGTATCATAGATTCCACGAGTATGAGAGAGCACATATGTACATATACATTAAGCAATGTGTATGAGAAGGAGGTCTTGTAGGTTTGTGTCTGTATACACAGATGAGTTGTTATGTTGTTCAAAGTTCTGTAGTAACTACACGGTGTAGTTTAGTATGCTATAACATCTAATAGAGTGCGTTAAATATGTTCACTGTTGTCTTCTTAAGCATAGCATTACTTCTAACAATTGAAAATTCTTTTTTGAATATCCCTTTTTATTTGTATGTGGAATGTTTGAAAATAAATGGTAGTATTCTATTAACGGTATAACATTTAACAACAATCCACACAAATTAGAAGAAAAAGAAAACCGCAAAAAGTAAAGAAAAATAGAATTCCGACCAAAAAAAAAAGTTAAACCAACGGTTCGCATATTCCTACATCACTTGCTAAACAATATCCGAGTCGATTGTAGAAATCTGCCCGGGTATTTTCAAGCATTTTAGGAGAAATATTCGCACAAGTGTCAACTTTGCCTTAATTGTTGCAAATTTTCAGGCCTATTCCGCGAATAGATCTGTGTTTTGAGAAAACCCCATAAAAACAGTCGTTAGGAGATAGATCTGGCGATCTGGGTGGCCACTTCATGGTTCCAGAACCACTCATGAGACGTTCCTAGAAAGTTTCTTCCAGAAACTGCCTTACTATCATGGATTTGTGTGCAGGGCAACCATCTTGTTGCAACCATACAGATTCCAGGTCAAAATTCGGAAGAGCTCTAACAGTAGGCAATATTATCTTCTAACAAACTCAAATATTTTTGAGAATCTAAAGATCCGTCAATGAAGAATTGTTTTTAAAAATGGTTTGTAATTGTAATGGTTAAAGTAATGTAATTGTAATGGTTTGTAATTGTAATGTAATGGTTTGTAATCCGTCAATGAAGAATGGTTTGTAATGATGTTGAATGTATAAAAAATGATATCCCATTGTTGTATGAGATACCAAAAATATAATAACACGTATTCTCCAAAAGCATTCACATACTAATGATTGCTTCAGTGCATACATCACAAACCCCACTTCACAAGCGTCATCTAAGGTATATCATTCGACAAAACAACCAACACACATTGCTTAATGTATATGTACATCTGTACTCTCTCATACTCGTGGTCTATGATACGAAGATGTAAATTAAACAGACGGTATATTATTATTATTATTATTATTTTCTTTTTCGTTTTTAAACCAACTTCAAAAAGGAGAGGGTTATCAATTCATATGAATATATTTTTTTTAAATGTTTGTTACCTCAGAACTCCGTCATTTATTAACCGATTTGGAAGTTTTTTTTGTTTTTAAGGGTTTGATTTCAGATTGGTCCCATTGACACCAAATCGTATTCTGATGAGGGGATCCCATGGAAATCGAGGAAAATTCTCAATTTTTATGTGATCACCGATTTCTGCGAATATTTTTGTTGTTTGAAAGGGTATACTCATTCATAATGGGTATGGGTAATGGGTAAAAATAAGAAACTTTTTTTAAAAACCGACTTAAAATAAAAAAATTTTTTACAAAAATGAACCGACTCCAAAAGAAAAAAATTAAAAGGCATGTAAAAAAATCTCAAATCTGCTATGAAAAAATGCACAAAAAATTTCACACAAAAAAAAAATGGATCAAAAAAATTTTTTACAAAAAAAAACAAAACGCATGTAAAAAAATCCGCTATAAAAAAATGCACAAAAAAAAAGGATCAAAAAAATGCACTAAAAAGTAAAAAATAAAAATTTCTTTACAAAAAATAAAACCTGACTCCAAAAGAAGATCTAAAAAAAGCTGCTATGAAACAATGCACTAAAAAGTATAAAATAATTCCGTTATTTATTTACTTCAATTTACTTATAAATATCCATTTTTTTCAAATCAAATATTTTTATTTTTGGAGTTGGTGATAGCCGCATTTATTGTCTTGTTTTCGATTATGAAATGCTTTGTAGTTAAAGAGAAATTAAATCAGAGCAGATTTTTTTAGATCTTTTGGAGTCGGGTTTTGTTTTTTTATAAAAAAATTTTTATTAATCAAGGCTGAGCCCGATTTAGTTCACCGCACGGTGAACTAATTTAGTCAAGTGAAGGTAAACTGAGTTTTTTTTTTGTTCTAGTCTGCCATCAGGAGAATGTCATCAACTGGAGAATGTGTATGTGTGTGCGTGTATATGTGTAAGGGTGTTTCTATTCTTGTAGTGTGTATAAATGTATGTATGTTTATTGTGTTCTGCGACATCGCCTTTTGGGTGGTGTGTGTGGTGTTGTATTGTGTTGTGTTCGCTTTTTTGTACGATGAGCGAATGGGGTGTTGTCTGTCGGTTTTGAGTAGTGTGTTATTTGGTCGTGTGTGAGACGTGTTAGTGTTACAATGAGTGAAGGGTTTTATGTGAGGCTTTTGTTTATTGGTGGTGGTACATGTATGGGTATTGTGGTAAATGTAGTTATGCTGTGTTGTTTTTCTTGTGTAGTGTTTGCTTGAAATAACTGATGGTGTTGATATTTGGTCTTGGGTGAGGCTTGTTGAGCAATGGGTGGGGTGTTTTGTGTTTCATTTCGATGTAATGAGGGTGGTGCGTGTATGAGTGCTGTTGGAGTGTAAGTAATGATGTTGAATGGTGATGGGTTTGCTTCTTGTGTAGTGTTTTGTGTTTGGTTTGGAGAATGTGGTGATGATGCGTGTTTGAGTGTTGTTGTAGATATGCTGTGTTCTATCGTGCATATTTCTTGTCTTGTGTTTTGCGTGTGTGACTGTGTGTTGTGTGAGTGCTGATGTGAAGTTTCTGTGTTTGGTGTAAGTGTGTTTGCATTGGCCGGAATGTATGTTGTGTTTGTTGCTGTGTGTAGCGCAGTAGAGGTAGATTGTAAATGCTGCCCTGGATGGGCTACACTTCGACCATAAGGTCCATTGTGATGCCTTAGGATGTGAGGATGTGAGTGGAGTGGAAGGAATTTGTGAGTAGACTAGGAATTGGTAGGATTTGCGGCTGCAGCCGACTATGATATGAATTATGCCGATATTCATCTGGAGTTCGTGAAGGAAACTGCAGAAAACCTCCTCAAGCATAGCCGGTTACTTCGTTCTTGTCCATACGCCGACAGTTTAGTCAATTAACCGCCCCTTTTTTTTAATTTTTGTAATTTACAAACTGCCGATGTCGGGATTCGAACCCATAACCTCCCAGTTTCCAAGTACCACATACTGCGCAGACATAACGCCTTAGACCGCTCGGCTACTTGGACTGGTGTGTAGAGTAGTGGTTGGTGTTTGTATTTGGAGAGTGCTTTGCCCATAGACAGAAACTTTCTCGCTATACGGCAAGTGTTAATTTATTATTATTATTTTTATTATTATTTTCTTTTTCTGTTTCTCTTTTTGTATTCAAGGCTGAGCCCGATTAGTTTACCGCACGGTTTATTATTATTATTACTATTATTATATTATTATTGTTTTTTTTCCTTTTTGTATTCAAGGCTGAGCCCGATTAGTTTACCGCAGGGACATGGTTAAGTGACGGTAGACTGTGTTTTTTTTGTTCAAGTGTGTCATGTGAACCGGAGTATGTGTGTGAGTGTGCGTGTATATTTTTAAGGGTGTATGTGTTCTTGTAGTGTGTATAAATATATATGTTTATTGCGTTCTGCGACATTGCCTTTTGGGTGGTTTGTGTGGTGTTGTATTGTGTTGTGTTCGCTTTCGTGTTCGATGAGCGAATGGGGTGTTGTCCGTCGGTTGTGAGTAGCGTGTTATTTGGTCATGTGTGAGTCGTGAGTAAGAGCTGATACATGTAACAGTACTCATTATTTTTCTACAATTATTATAATTTATCAAATTTTGTGGGTTTAATTTTTAAATTTTGGTGAAATAAAGTATGTAATAAGTACGTTATAGTTACGGTGTGATAATATATTCATAATATGCGTTGAAAATATTTCGTAAAGTGGAAAATCAAGGTGTTTTAAGTTTTCATGTGAAGTTGTTTGTGGTTTTATTGTTGTTGAATCTTACTACTTCATTTTGTTAACAACAAACACTAGAAATAATAGATACATGGAATAAGCTTATATATGTGCATTAAATTACAGTGTTTTGTAGCTAAGTGAGTATAGCGTTAGCTGTATAAGCTGAGAATTGAATTTTTATTTTTTTCATTGATTTCTTTTTTTTTTTGCCTCATTAAATTTTTATAAATTAATCGTTCTAATAGCAAATGAAAGGAGTGTGAGTGGTAAAATTGATGAGCTTAGCGTGAAAATAGATAAGATCGATAAACTTAATGAAATGGTTTCTAGTTTAATGCAAGCAATGATCTTAGTTAATGGACAAATTGCTGGCATTAAAAATGAAGTAGAACATATTAAGGAGAATTATAAAGCAATCAACAAAAAGGTATGCTGAGGACAGAGTACATGCAGTGGAAGAAAGGGGAGTGGAAATGAAAGTGAACATGAATATTCAGGAAAGAAAAATTGAATACTTAGAAAAATTAATAAAAGAAAACAACCCAGTAAACAATCTGACGTCTTCAAAAGCTCTTTAAGAGCTCTTATTAAAAATTTGGACGTCTTAAATTTTTCGTCAAATGGTGTCTTGGGGACCCCTTCAGGACTTCTTGAGGATGTCCAATGCGCCACCTCAAGAACTACTGAAGACTTCATTAATAAGTCTTTATGAACTTTTTTTTCTGACTTCGAAAAAAAGAGATTTAAGAGTTCTTGATTCTGACCTCTTCAAGAGCTTCTTTTGAAGAGATCTTAAGAATTCCTGATTCTGACCTCTTCAAGAGCTTTTTTTTAAGAGATCTTAAGAGTTATTTATTCTGATCTATTCAAGAGCTCCTTTTTTAGAGATATTAAGAGTTCTTGATTCTGACCTATTCAAGAGCTCCTATTTAAGAGATCTTAAGAGTTCTTGATTCTGGCCTCTTCATGAGCTCTTTTTTAAGAGTTTTTTAAGACTAAATTAATATTTTAAGATTCCTAAAAATAGAGGCTAAAAAAATATAAACAATTTTATATTAAAATTAATAAATATTTATTCATTTAATTTACATTTAAATTTATATTAATAATCATTACAATCATTTGGTTTGCTAAGTCCATGATATATTCCAACAGCGAAAGGTACAGCAACTTTTGGGTAAATTTCGACTAGTATTGGATAGAGTTGACTTTTCGAACTCTTTGAAATTGGCAAACTGTCAATATTCACGTTGATTTGTATAGTTTCTTTAAACTGGCCCAAATCGATAGCTTTCAGTTGGTCAACAACGAAAATATTCTCCTGGTGCAACAGTACGAATAGTGTTATTTTTAGGAGAATTAAATAATGTACGGCAATCTTTTGGAAGATTTTTTTAGTCTTCTATCGACTCTACATTCCGAAGAATATTTAGATGCAGTTTCAGTAATATTAAACTCACATTTCCATTGAGCTAACTTTTGACTCAAACTTAATTTTTTTATATTCTTGGGAATAGGTTCGAAGATGGGATATAATCATCTTGGCAGACATCTAGTTTCAAATTTTAATAAAAAATAGAAAATCATGATATTCATTTTTTAAATTCATTTTAATGGGTTAACCTTTAAGATACTTCTTGCGAAGTCAGAAAATTAGACTCTTAAAGGGCACTTATTTCTGACTTCATGCGAAGTCAGAAAAATAGACTCTTAAAGGGCACCTATTTCTGACTTCTTGCGAAGTCAGAAATAATAGAATCTTAAAGGGCACTTATTTCTGACTTCTTGCGAAGTCAGAAAAAATAGACTCTTAAAGGGCTCCTATTTCTGACTGTATACGAAGACAGAAAAAAAATTTACTTAAAGGGCTCCTATTTCTGACTTCTTGCAAAGTTAGAAAAAATAGACTCTTAAAGGCTCCTATTTCCGACTTTTTACGAAGACAAAAAAAAGTCTACTTAAAGAGCTCCCATTTCTGACCTCTTGCGAAACCGTAAAAAAAGATGTCTTAAAGACCTCTCAATTGAGAATTCTGAAAAAAGAGGCCATTATGACGTCGTAATTGTACTTTCTAATGAAGTCTTCAAAAAGACTTCTTTTTGAAGTCTTTCTGACTTGTATGTTTGCTGGGAATATAATAATATACGGAATGGAAGAAATGGAAAATGAAACAGTCAACGATGTAAAAGAGGCGATATATGGGCTTGTAAATGAAACATTGGAAGTCTCTTGCAATAAAGAAGAAATAAAAAGTGTTAGGAAATTGGGAATTAAATCCCCAAAAATGAATAGACCAGTGATAGTGAATATGGATAATCAAAAAAAATAACAAATATATTTATTAATAGGAAAAAATTACAAAATACTAATGTTTACATAAACAAAGATATGACTGAAAAAGAGAGGAAAGATCACCATGATTTAATATTATATTGTAAACTGTTGAAACAAAATGGATACGAGGTATCAGTTAGAGGGAAGAAGATATGGTATAAAAACAAAATATATAGAATGGCGGAAATGAAAATAATGATAAAGAGATTATTGGTTGAGAAACAAAGCGAAATAGAAGAAAGCAACCAAAATATCAATATTGGCGAAACAAGCACTGCAGTTAATAGCAATGCCACCGATGGCACTATGGAAAAAGGAAACCCCTGGACGAAAGCTTTAAGATCTGGCAGAATGGTAAAAAATTCAAATAAGGGAAAGGATAGCTTAAAAAACAAAATAGCATGAATAGGATAAAAATGTAAATAGCATGAAGTGTAAGAATAAAAAAATAAGTAAATTAGGAAACTAGAATAGGTTTAATTTAGTTTATTGGAATCTTGAGGGAATAAACAAAATTAAAAATAATATGGACATAGTTAAATATATTAATAAATTTAAAATAATTGCGATAGCTGAAACATGTGTTGATAAGAAAGAAAATATCAAATTAAATGGATATGAATTATATCAGAAAGACGCTGTAAAAAAAAAGCAAAATGGGCCGAAAATCGGGAGAAATTATCGTATTTTAAAAAGATGAAATCAAGGATAATATTATAAAAATATACAATAGGATTAATTAGATTTTATGGCCTTCATATGAAAAGGATGAAGAAAAATATATTATAGCAGTAACCTATAATCCACCAAGATATTCCGAATATGCAAATCAGCAATATTTTAATATGATGGAAAAAGAAATATATGAGATGCAGAAGAGATTTCCGGAAGGAGACTTGATTATAGTGGGTGACATGAATGCAAGAATTTCAGAAATAACCGAATGGGAAACAAGTGGGGCACAATCAAAATATCCTGATATGATGGAACATTTGGAATATAACACATCTAACAGAAACAAGTAATGTAACAACTAACTGAGTTAATGGTTTGAATACCCAGTATATACTGAGTTGTATATCAATGTTTGAATTGTAAATATTTCTGCCTATTCAATGTTTAGAAAATATGAATTATGTGTAAATGTTTGTTTTGTGTTTATAATTAATATTGAAACAGTAAGAATCTTCTTGCATTTAAAAAAAATTTATATTAATGTTCTTGCGATTTTTCTATATTTAAATATTGAGTTATCACGGTATCTTGGCTCTCTTTATACCTCAAACGAGCGCTGCCCGAACCTGCAAATGATTCCGACACTCGACAAAAACAAAAAAAAAGTACACGCACGATTTTTCTTTAAAAAAAGAAAACAAAGAAAATTAAATTAAACAAAATGTTTACGAAACAAAAACCTGGTTTTATTGCTTTTAAAAATTATTATAATTCAATTTCTTTTTCAACAATTTTTTTAATACTTTTCAACACAATGTCAAACTTTGAATTACTTGTATAAATGCCAACTTTAACTTAATCTTTAACTTGATCTGAATCGAACAATAGTTAATTATGTATTTTTAACCGAATCAAACAACAGTCGATTTAAAACTGATTTGATCCGCAGTGATCGTGGCTCTTTTATACCCGCCATGGGTGATTCTAGAATCCAGTTGTTGTTGTTTAAGAAATATATATATTTTTTTTGTGAAAACATATTTTTACATGGATATTCTAGAATGATTTAGTTTATCAACAACCATGGGCGTATTCGCTGGTTCGGATTATTTATCAAATTAATTAAAAATTATAATACTCTACTAGGCATTGAACCAGCGCGATACCCATCCTGTTTAATATTTAACTGAACACTCAACAGACACTGCCACGTGCGAATTCAAAATCTATTAACAATTTTACAATACATAAGCTATTCATAATATATAATACTAGCTTGTTTTTTTGAATTATTTATTTGTGTATCTATTTATGTTATTTATCAAAAACATTCAATTTGAGTGATTTTTTTTAATTAAATTATTTCTGATAATTTTTTTTAAATTTTTTTTAAAAAAAGAAAAACTTTAAATCAAAAGTAGCTTTATTTACTTTTCAATTTTCGACTTAAAAAAAAACTTAGTTTAAGAAAAAAAAAATCGAATTATATTATTTTCTTTTTGTACTTAGAAAAAAAACTCGTTCTTTTTCCAAGGAGAAAAATATTGTTTTGTTAAATATTTTTCGTAATATTTTACTTAATATTTTTCTATTTCATAATTAAAATGTGTGTTGGATTCAGAAAAATTATTCTCAATAATTTTCATTACAACAAAATCTCCCCCACTAGACTCCAACACACATTTTCTAATTTGCTATTATATTTGGTCGACCAATTTCTAATTTAAGAACTACTTGAACTATATGAATTGTACTAGTACATTTAGCTAGCTAGCTAGTATAACTTAAAAGTATACATACACATTAGTTCTTCACTCTTCATCAACGGCGCCTGTTGTTGATTGACGGTCGTCTGGGCCGCAAGTTGTACCCTGGCTCTAATGCTCTGGCTTCTGGCTCGTCCACACTTGGTACATCCCGTCGTCTTCCATCACCTACATGCCTTCGACCCGGAATCGATCCGGAAGTAGTTGGCCGAACACCTCGTTCCCCACACTCAATCTTCCCAGATTCCCATTGGCGGCGTTCCTTGCACTGGCCGGCTTCAAGAGACCTCCATGTATCTTCGTGGGAGACACTGTATCCAAAACATATATTCCAGCTGGTAAACTTCTCAGTACACTGTAAGGTCCTTTCCACTTTGGTGCCAGTCCACTATGGACACCCTCCACCTTACTGCTGAGCACTTGGTTGCGCATCCAGAAGGACTCTCCAGGTTGATAACTGAGTCCCGTCTCCACTTGGTCATTTTCTTCGGCATTGGCCAATATTGTTTGCCGAGCTCTCTCTTCTGTTTCTTTACGTTCTTGACCTCGTTCATTGGCCCATGCTTGAATCTCTTGTTCTATTTGCTCGATTTCTTATTGCAAACAACGACTTGCTTAGTTGCTGGTCCCAGTTTTTGTGTGCTTGATCCAGTAAATGTAGACGCAACAACTTCTTCAACTCTTGATTTTGTCGTTCCGTGGAGTTGGCTCGTGGATTTATTGGCGTGGTTCATATTTCTATATGCCAATCTCTGTTCACTGCTTTCCATTCTTTTGATCTGAATTGGGGTCCATTATCACTAAGTACTGCTCTTGGATATCCATAACGGCTAAATACCTCGTCTTTCAGTACTTGGGCTATCTTCGAGGTCGACGTGGCCCCCAATGGAAATGCTTCGATCCATCTAGTGAAAAGATCAGTAACGACCAATATATTTGTTTTTCCACGTGATGTGCGTGGGTATGGACCCATCAAGTCGATGCTGACTCCTCCCATGGTGAAGTAGGTCTTCGACTTCTCATTGCAGAACTTGGTTTCTTGTTCAGTGGCTTTACTCTAGCACACGTATCACATCCTTTTACATATCTGCGTATGTCATCTTGAATCCCATACCAGTAGACGCGGTTACGGATTTGACGATACGTTTCTCTCCATCCAGGGTGTACTGCTTCATCACTGTCGTGATATCTTCTAACAAAACCAAGTCGGCGTTTTTCCGGAACAACTGGCACTTCTTGTATCATCTGTTGACTATGGTACCAGAGAATCCCGTCAGCTGCAATTAGCTCGTGTATCTTAAATTATAGTATCTTAAATTAAGCTGCAATACAATGTATCTTAATTCTGATGGCAATCACATCACGATCTTCATCTTGCCATCGTTAAATATCGTCGAGTGTGGGTGTTTCTTCTTCGATGACGTTGAGGGTTATCGGTGTTTTTGCCCTCTTTGCAATCACCCACTCTGGAATGTCCTCCACTTCATCATCTTCAGCCTTGCCCTGTGGTTGTCTCAACAAGGAGTCAGCGACTTGATTATCTTTTCCATGGACGTGAATTATTTCGTAATCATAGGCTCCCAATGCTAATGCTCATCTTGTCAATTTGGCTCGACTATCCTTGGTTTTGTTCAGCCATTGGAACGTTGCATGATCTGTATATAATTTGAAATGCCTTCCTTCAAGATATCCTCAAAACTTCCTCAATGCCTAGATTATCGAGAGACATTCCTTTTCTGTAGTGGCGTACTTTCTTTCTGTGGGTCCAAGTTTCTTGCTAGCATAATTTATAATTCTTCGTGTTCTACCATCATCTTCCATTTGAAATAATATTGCACCCAATCCGACGTCACTTCCATCCGTGTTTAAACAAAACGTCTTCTTAAAGTCTGGATGAGCTAGCTTCGGTGCATTTACTATGGATGATTTGAGATTTTCGAACGTCTTCAGATGTAATGTTAGCCAGCGCCACTTTATGTTCTTCATTAACATTTCGCTCAGAGGTGCAGCTATGTCTTCATAGTTCTTCACGAAGCTCCTGTACCAACCACATAATCCCAAAATTGTCGAAGTTGTCTTCGTGTTCTTGGTACAGGATGATTACTGATAGCTTCATTCTTTTCTTCCTCTCTGTCAATACCGTCTTCGCTCAAAATATGTCCCAGGTATTTGACTTTGTTGCTGCCAATGACACATTTGCTTGGTTTACAAGTTAATCCATGTTGTTCTAGTCATTCAAGTACAAGATCCAGGTGGTGTAAATGTGCCTTGACTGATCGACTGTAGATTAGTATGCCATCCAGGTAAACTAGGCAGAAATCTTCTATGTATCCCGATAGTACTTCGTTCATTAAACTCTTGAACGTAGCAGGAGCATTCTTCAATCCAAACGGCATAACGCGAAATTGATAGAGACCTCTTGGGGTGGTAAATGCTGTGTACTCTTTCGATTGTGGATCCATTTCAATTTGCCAATAACTAGTATGAAGATCCAATGTAGAAAATATTTTTGCTCCATTGACTTTTCTCAACATCTCTTGCAGATCTAGAATCGAAAACGGATTGCTCTTCGTAATATCGTTCAACTTTTTATATTCGACGCACAATCGATAAATACCATCTTTTTTCTTCGGCAATACGACGGGTGCGGCCCAAGGCGATGTGGATGGTTCTATAATGCCATCGCCCTCCATCTCTTCAATCATCTCTTCTAATACCCGTTGTTTTTCATTGTTGTACGGGTATGGTCGTAGTTTAATGGGGGAATTCTTCGTAATCTCAATTTTTTGTGTGATCGTTTTTGTCCTTCCAACTTTGCCGAAAACGCTGGGATGTCGCCCAATGACATCTTTTAACTGCTATTGGTTCTCAAGGAGTTTAATTTGTAACTCGCCCAATGCATCGTTAATTGCTGCCATTTCTCTATGGACTCCATCTGGTTTTCTCCATGCAATGCGGACTCTCTTATCACACCCCAAGTAAATTATACCACTCCGGTAATCGATGCTCACACTATTGTTTGTTAAAAATTCACGACCAAGTATTAAGTGGTTCCGTAGGCCAGGTACAATCATTACTTCAACATTGAACTTCATTCATGATATCATCACATCCATGCACATTTTCCCAAGAATCTTGAAAGTATTATTGCTTGTGGCTCCACTCCCTGTACTATCTCTGACAGGGTGCCATTTACCAATACTTCTTGCCAATTCTTCACTTATGAAATTGTTTGATGCTTGACTATTGATTAGTGCCAATATTGATATACCACGCACATCAACTCATAGCATCAATTGGCCCATTCTGGTGTGAGTTCTTGGTCTCCATTGTTGTTAAATTAATAGGTAATTGGTATTGTTCACGCCGATTTTGTGCGTTTTTGTGGAGGTTAACGTGTACCCCAGAACCAACTTCCTCCCTCATTGATCCTGGAATTAGTTTCCCGACGGCCCAGGTCTATTTCATTGTCCCCTTCTGGGACAGTTTCGACTTATGTGCCCCACTTAGTGGCATGCGAAGCACGTTCCTGGATTGCTTGGACGTGGTGGTGGTGGTGCTCTTGCTGGTGGTTCTTGCCGATTCCTCGCTGGCTCTTCATCTAGTGTTCTGACGATTATACGTAGCTCATCTAATGATTTTGGATTCGAAATCTTCACCAGCGGTCGTACGTTGTCGCGTAATAAATTCAATATTAGGGGCACCACGTCATCAATATTCCTGTTGACGTGCACTCTTTTAAATAGCTGCACCTTCATGATAACGAACGCTTCTGTCTTCAATCCTGTGGGTTGGGAAACGATCATCAATTCCAGTTCGGCTTTTGCTTTTCTTCTGACACTGTGGAAGAAGCATTCCACCTGCCACTTCCATTCATCGAAGGTGAAGCCCAACCCACGGTTCATCAATGCCCAATCTCTGGCTGGTCTTGTTAATTTTTTTGTGACCATCTCAATCCAACAGTCTACGGGCAGATGCGTTTGTCGTAGTAATGCCGTCGCTCTGTTCAAGCAAACTACTGTATCTTCAGCCGGTCTACCACTGAACTCCGGCATGATGGACAGAAGCGTTGTTGTGTCCAATGCGGCGGAGCAAATGACTGTGTTCACTTCTTGAGGGTCAATACGCATGTCTCGAAGTTGCTGTGTTTGACGCTCTTCGGTCCGTATAATGTCATCCACGACTTTATTGTATTGTTCGTGCATCTTCGTCTTCAAGCCTTTGATTTGAGTGCGATTCTCAGTGACATCGGTTTTGATATTCGCGATGTCGGTTTTCACGGTCTCGACATCCGTGGTTATTTGGTCGATCCACTGTATGCACGCGTCCCTCAGATCCACCATTCGCTTCCCTAACTCGTATTGTACGGTTTGTATTCTCTCTTCTAGTTGGTTGCCCATTTGCTCATTCGACCCTTGAAGTCTGTTGCTCATCCTCTCTTCGGACTCTTGAAGTTGGTTGCTCATCCTCTCTTCAAGTTTGTTGGCCGTCTTCTCCAATCGTTCACCCATTCTTTCGTCCAGGTTCTTAAAGTTGGACATTAATGTCGCAAACATCATTTCCACTGTTGCAGCAGCTGGCTCTTCCGAGTTGGAAACCACACTCCTTCGCCGTTCTGATGTGGGAATGGCTGTCAACGGTGTTCCTTGTTGCCTAGTTTGGTGCTCCTCCCATCTTGCCTGTAAGACCTGTGCTGTCCCAGTGCTGTCCAGCCCCTCGGCCTCCATCATCTCACGCAGACGTGGCATGGGAATGCTGCGGCTTGCCATAGTGAATCCTTTCTTCTTCAGTGCGTCGTCTAGTCCTGTCACGGTCGCCACTTGTCGTGGTATCTCTTTATACCTCAAAGGAGCGCCTGCAAATGATTCCGATACTCGACAAAAACAAAAATATTAGTAAAAGGTTTCACTAAATATTTTATAATTGAAATGACACGCACGTTTTTTCTTTAAAAAAAGAAAACAAAGAAAATTAAATTAAACAAAATTTTTACAAAACAAAAACCTGGTTTTATTGCTTTTAAAATTAGAATTCAATTTCTTTTTCAACAATTTTTCTTTATACTTTTCAACACATTTTCAAACTTTAAATTACTTGTACAAATGCCAACTTTAACATAATCTTTAACTTGATCTGAATCGAACAATAGTTAATTATATACTTTTCACCGAATCAAACAACAGTCGATTTGAAACTAATTTGATCCGCAGTGATCGTGGCTCTTTTATACCCGCTTTGGGTGATTCTAGAATCCAGTTGTTGATGATGTTGAAGAAATATATATATTGTTTTTGTGAAAACATATTTTTACATGGATAGTCTAGAATTATTTAGTTTATCAACAACCATGGGCGTACTCGCTGGTTCGAATTATTTATAAAATTAATTAAAAATTATAATACTCTACTAGGCATCGAACCAGCGCGATACCCATCCTGTTTAATATTTAACTGAACACTCAACAGGCACGGCCACTTGCGAATTCAAAATCTATTCACAATTTTACAATACATAAGCTATTCATAATACATAATACTAGCTTGTTTTTTTGAATTATTTATTTGTGTATCTATTTATGTTATTTATCAAAAACATTCAATTTGTGTGACTTTTGATTTTTTTTAATTAAATTATATCTGATAATTTAAAAAAAAAAAAAATACTTTAAAAGTAGTTATTATTTACTTTTCAATTTTCGACTTAAAAAAAAACTTAGTTTAAGAAAAAAAAAATCGAATTATATTATTTTCTTTTCGTACTTAGAAAAAAAACTCCTTCTTTTTCCAAGGAGAAAAATATTGTTTTGTTAAATATTTTTCGTAATATTTTACTTAATATTTTTCTATTTCATAATTAAAATGTGTGTTGGATCCAGGAAAGTTATTCTCAATAATTTTCATTACAACAAAATCTCCCCCTCTAGACTCCAACACACATTTTCTAATTTGCTATTATATTTGGTCGACCAATTTCTTACTTAAGAACTACTTGAACTATATGAATTGTACTAGTACATTTAGCTAGCTAGCATAACTTAAAAGTGTACGTACACATTAGTTCTTCACTCTTCATCAACGGCGCCTGTTGTTGATTGAAAAAACTCCTTCTTTTTCCAAGGTGAAAAATATTGTTTTGTTAAATATTTTTCGTAATATTTTACTTAATATTTTTTTATTTCATAATTAAAATGTGTGTTGGATCCAGATAAATTATTCTCAATAATTTTCATTACAACAGAGTTATATAATTGAGTTAATCAACGCGAAGCGCCTGTCAAGGCAAAGCGTTGGTCAACGCGAGGCGTTAGGCGATGTGAAAAGTCAGTCAACTCGTAGCGCTAGTTAACGCGAAGCGTTATAATAATAATAAAAATAATAATAATAATATTAAACTTTATTCAGTAAACAATTGTACATTGTATAGAATGCGTCAAAAGGAAAAAAAAATATATGTGTTCTATATATAAAATGGTCCCATGAGAAATAATGAGAGCCATATTAAAGTGTGCCATGGACTACATGAAGCCACTCAAAAATTTGTTAATGTAAAGCCATGGAAAACCATAAACAGAGCGACAAATAAATTAAAAAAACATGTATTATAAATAAAAAAGAAAAAAGGTAGGCAATCAAAAAATTCGTCATAATATTAAAATAGTAGTACTGCTAAAAGTACAGTCAAAATATAATCATATAAGTCAAAGACTAACAGTTACATGATTTAAACTAATCAAAATGTCAAATGTATAAAATAAAAAAAATAAAAAAATTTAATTACTGCTAAAAGTACAGTCAATAATATAAAATATTAGTCAAAGACTAACAGTTACATGATTTAAACTAATTATAATGTCAAATGTATAAAATAAAAAAAATAAATAATTTAAGTACTGCTAAAAGTACAGTCAATAATATAAAATATTAGTCAAAGACTAACAGTTACATGATTTAAACTAATCATAATGTCAAATGTATAAAATAAAAATAAACAAAAAATTAAATTATAGAAATATAAAAGTATTTAGCACTGATACAAATTAGTACAGTTAACAAATAAAAACAAATTTTAAAATAATATAATTATGTATCAGTGCAGTCAATCGTTACAATATTTAAATGTATCAGGATTAGATTAAAAAAATACTAAAAAACTACTGTTTAATCCCTCTTCAAGTGTGTAAAAGCATTGCTGAAGCAAACAAGCTCGAACTGAATTAATCAATGTCATTTTTCCATTTTGCTGGAAGTCATTTACAGTTTTACCCATGATTATTTTGTTATATAATAAAATGGATAAATTACAGGTATTCTTCATTAAAAAGCAATATTTGCATCTGGGCAGAAAATATTCAGTTGAATTCCTAAACAAATAACCCCTTTCTATATTTTTATTATTCTGAAATAGATTTTTATTTCGAATAAAAAACTTAAATGTTTGTAAAATATATAAAGAGTGAAAGGTAAGATGTTACAACTGTCGGTTTTCTTGAGATTAAATATAATTCTAATTGCTCGCTTTTGAATTAAAAAAACTTTTTTGGCGTGAACCGAGGCCCCCCAGATTACAATGCCATATATCATAATCGAGAAAAAATTACTAAAATAAACCGATAGTAAAGTAGATTGATCAACTCTAGATCGCAAAGCTCTTAGTTCAAAGTGTAGCGGTGTCGCTTCATCATTAAATTATTATTATAATTTTGTTCATAATTTTTATCTGTTGCATTTAAACTATTACTTCCCTCTATTATCATGGTTGCTGCGAATGTTAACAACCTTGGTAATTTAAACATAAAAATAACAACAATTCATAAATGAAATTAAAAATTAAAATTTTAATTAATAAAGATCAATTATATCTTTTATATGTATTTATTATTTATTTAAATAATAATTAATATAACAAATATTTACTTTTCAAATTGGCGCCCGAGAAAATTCAAACGAAGAGGGTGGTAAATTACCATATTTAAAAAAAAATCATTTATTGGATGATTGGATTGGATGAATTACAATTTAATATTGTAATTCTTAAAAAATATAACATACCACCCACAAAATATAACAGATAAATCTTTCATTTCTGTTAAAATACTTATTTTTGCTTTACGCTTATAACTATTTCAATTGCTAAAAAAATATTTTTATTATTTTTTTTGACATTTCATTTTTAATATGCCTAGAAATCGAAATGAGTTACCGAATTTAGAAGCACCTACAATACATCTTCCAAATTTACCAAAATGTCCACAATTTAATGTAACAGACATTGAATTATGGATAATTTAAGTTTCTCGTTTCTTTATTATTCAAAACATTATTGACGATGAAACTAAGTTCACGCTATTCTTCTTTAGCTATATTTGTGGATTACACTTCTCATGTTAGAGATATTTTTGTAAATCCACCATAAGAAAATAAATTTGATGCACTCAAAAATATTCTAAGAGAAACTTTTGGACTTTCTCGTAAAGATCGTCTAAACAAATTATTAAATTTATCTGAAAAAAATTTCGATAGTTCTCAATTATTATATAATACAATGATATGCCTATCAAGTGGTCTAAATCTTGATTCATATTTCATTCGTGAATTATTCATTGGTAAATTAGAAACACAAATTCAAATTCAACTTGTCATCGTGGACAATTATGTTGATCTGAAAACTATTGTTAATTTCGCTAATGATATTTATAATTTAAATTCTGTATCTAATATCAATTCTTTTCCCGTTTCAGAAATTCAAAAAACAGACAATTTTATGTTAACTAAAGAATTAAATATTCTTAAAAATAAAGTCACTGAACTGGAAAAATCAAAAAAGTCACCTTCAAATACCCAATATACCCCAAAAACCAATTTATACAAAGTTCAGGAGAAGTCTGTTTGTTGGTATCATAACAAATATGGTACCAAAGCACGTAAGTGTGTTTTTCCTTGTTCTTTTTGTAAATTAAATACGCGATATAAAAATTCAAATAAAACTTCAAAAAAATTCTAAGAGTTCCTGTTGAGTTTGGTCGTAGTAGCTCTGTCAATAACACAACATCATCATCGTGCAACTTAATCTTCATGTACGATCTCTTACATGAAGGTACTCGGTATTTAGTTGACACTGGAAGTTCACTATCTGTGATTCCAAAGTCGTATTGTAAATCTTGTAAATTTACAAATTTACCTTTTTCAATTATTGCAGCAAACAATACCAAAATTACTACTCTTGGTACTTCTAAAATTTTTCTCAAGTTTGGAAATGATTTTGTTTCATGTCCGTCATGAATTCATTGTTGGTGATGTAATTCATGGCATTCTGGGTTTAGATTTTCTAAAGAAATTCAATTTGAATATCGATTTTAATAATCAAACATTATTAAAACCTATTAATTCATGTGTTGAAGTGATCTCACTTCAAAATCAATTTACGAAAATCTTAAATTCTTTTCCAAATTTAACCAAATCAGAAAAATTCAATCTTAATGCTAAACATAATACTCGACGTCGCATTGTGACAAACTCTTATCCGATATTTTCTAAATATCGCAGACTATGTCCTGAAGAGGTGTCAGCTGCTAAAAAACATTTTCAGGAACTTGTAGATTTGGGTATTTGCAGACCTTCAGATTCTGAATGGTCATCACCTCTTTTCACGAAAAAATCCTGACGGTTCTTTTCGTGCATGTGGTGATTATCGTCCACTGAATTCAATCACGGTCCCTGACAGATATCCAATTCCTCATTTATATGATTTCAATGTGAAATTAAATGATAAAAAGATCTTTTCTAAAGTTGATTTAAAAAGAGCTTATTATCAAATTCCTGTACACGATAATGATGTCGCAAAAACTGCCATTATCACTCTTTTTGGTCTATTTGAATTTTTGAGAATGCCTTTTGGTTTACGCAATGCAAACCTTTTCATTTATGGCAGATTTATTCAAAAATGTAGATTTTGTTTTACTTATCTTGATGATTTTTAATCGCGAGTGAAAACGAAGAAAAACACACTCAAGATCTCAAAACAGTTTTCAACATTCTCAATGAAGCTGGAATTTTAATAAATTCTTCGAAATCTGTTTTTGGTGTAACAAAATTAGATTTTTTAGGACATCACGTAGATTCTGAAGGAATCACACCTATTCCTTCCAAAGTTGAATCTATTTCAAATTTTCCTATTCCGAACAATCAAAAATCACTCCGAAATTTTCTTGGGATGATTAATTTTTATAATCGCTTTATTTGGAATTGTGGTGACATTTTAGCTCCATTGAATAAACTTGTTGAACATGGTAAAACTTCAACGAAGTCAGTTATTCTTGATGAACGTGCAATTTCAGCTTTTAATTTAGCTAAACATAAATTAATTGATGTTGTTAAATTAGCACACCCTGTTTCGAACGCTGAAACTTGCATTTTTACTGATTCCTCCGGTACTGGCATTGGTGCAGTTTTGCAACAAAAAATTCATAACGTCTGGAAACCACTCGCTTTCACATCAAGAAAGCTGACAGACACTGAAAGACGGTATAGTACATTTTCAAAAGAATTATTAGCTATTGTTTTTGGCATAAAAAAAATTCGTCATTTTATTTCAAATCGAATTTTTTTCATTCAGACTGACCATAAACCTTTAATAAATGCTATTAATTCTCGTAATGAAAATTTATTAAATCATGATATACGTCACTTGAACTTTGTCAGTCAGTATACAACTGATCTTAGATACATTAAAGGTAGTGAAAACATTCCGGCTGATTGTTTATCTCGAATTAATACTATTTCACTATACCTTCAGGTATTGATGATTTGATTGATATTAAGAAGATTGATGTTAAGAAGTGTGATCCTCTTCTTATTAATTTGTTAAAAAATCCAAAATATTCTTTAGAAATACGTACTCCTCCGAATTCTCTTTTTAAGGTTTATATGGAGACTTCTTGGAAAATTCCCAGAATCTTCGTACCTTACATTGATATAGAAGATGTATGGAAGGCTGTCCATAATCTTGGTCATCCATCAATTAGACAAACCTTGAAAAAAGTACGCACACTCTTTTTTAATCCTAATCTTATTTCGCAAATCAAAAATTTGACAAGATCATGTCCGATCTGCCAGTTAAATAAAATTACTCGTCACACTAAAAGTGATTTTATGCCAATTGAGAACCAAGTATCAAATTTTCTTTCTTACATTTAGATATTGTTGGACCTCTTCCTCCTAGTGAAGGATATCGGTATATCTTCACTATCATTGATCGTTTTTCACGTTGGGTCGAAGCAATTTCAATCAAAACTATCACGTCGGAAGAAATTATTAACAATTTGATTGCTTCTTGGTTCTCGCGTTTTGGTTTACCTACGAGGATCACTACTGATCAAGGTTAACAATTTCAATCACATATGTGGAAAGATTTTTTGTCTTCTCTAGGAATTAAGCATATTTCCACTACTGCTTATCACCCTAACAGCAACGGTATTATTGAACGGTTTAACTGGTCACTCAAAATTTCTTTAAATTGCTGTCAAAAAAATAATAACAGGTACAAAATTGTACCTTAGGTACTTCTAAATTTGCGCTCCTAGGTCAAGGAGGATATTAACCTTTCTTCTGCAGAAATTTTATATGGGATTCCTCTACGATTACCATATGATTTATTTTCAGAAAAGGTTGGTATATATCATTCTGTTCAACAATCCACTCAAGAGTTGAAAAATAGAATGATCAACGCTAAATTTTTCTTTACCAGACAGTTCACCAACAAAAATGTATTTTTACCAAAAGATTTGGATTCATCAAAAAAAGTTTTTATACGGGAGGATCATGTCAAACCTCCACTATCTTGTAATTATATAGGTCCTTTCTCTGTTATCAAAAGATTTCCTAAATTTTTTGTTATTGATGTCAATAACAAACCTACCTCTATTTCAATTGATAGACTAAAACCTGCATACTTATTTACTTTGTTTTTAAATATAAGATGTACATCAGCTATTAAAGTTTTTTCGCGTGAACAAGGTTGTTTTATGTTACAACCTTTTTCTAGTCGTTTTTCTTTATTAGTTGATGGGGGGGGGGGGGAAGTATGTAGCGGTGTCGCTTCATCATTAAATTATTATTATAATTTTGTTCATCATTTTTATCTGTTGCACTTCAACTATAACTCCCTCTATTATCACGGTTGCTGTGAATGTTAACAACCTTGGTAAATTTACACATAAAAATAAGAACAATTCATAAATGAAATTAAAAATATCAATTTTAATTAATAAAGATCAATCTTTTATATGTATTTATTATTTATGTAATAATAATTATTTAATATAACAAAAATTTACTTTACAAATTTACAGCAACCGTGATAATAGAGGGAAGTTATAGTTGAAATGCAACAGATAAAAATAATGAACAAAATTATTATAATAATTTAATGATGTAGCAACACCGCTACAAAAGCATACTCTGCTTGATTTAGAACGCAAACTATCAACTTGCGTTTTCCAGTTCATGCCCATGTCAATTTCAATTACTACAAAAGAAGAGCTAGTAACGGTTGAGTTAGATACAATAACTCCACCCCCGAAGTTAGCACGCATAAGTTAAACAACGCGAACGAATTCAGTCAATACGAAGCACTAGTTAACGCGAAGAGGAAGTTAATGCAGAGTGCAAGCTAATCAACGCAAAGCGTTAGTAAATCTACGCAAAACGTCAATGAGACGAATTAGTCAATGGGAAGCGTTAGAGGACGTGAAGTGGTTATTAGTCAACGCGAAGCGTTGGTTTGAAAGCGTTAGTTATTTAGTAAACGCGAACCGGAGGCGTTAGTTAACGTGACAGTGTAATTGAGTGTAATTGAGTCAACACGATACGTTAAAATAAAACGAAGCGTTACCGCAACCCGTTTTTGTGTGGACGCCTGGGCACGTGGGTATACATGGGAATGAGGTGGCTGATGAAGCTGCGCGGGTCGCGGCTGATTCAGTCCACCTGGATCTAATTCCAATACGTCCAGAAGACCTGTAAGTGTGCATACGTTTCAAAATTAGTGAAAAATGGCAGCGTGAGTGGAACAACCTCATGGAAAAGCTCAAGCAGGTCAAGCCAAGCATCAATAAGATGCCAGCACCTGTAAATCTGATCCATAGAGAGAGTGTGGCCCTTACATGTTTGCGAATAGGCCACGCTCAAATCTCGCATGCATATCTTCTCTGCGGTGAGGATCAGCCAAGGTGCACTGTTTGCAGGACAGTGCAAACCGTGAGGCATATTGTTGAGGAATGTGTAGTCTTTGAACCTTTACGGCAAAGACTACGGCTTCGAAAGAATGTAGCACGTGCATTATCATATAATGCGAGCTCCGTGAAGAGGATGATTACATTTTTAAATGAATCTCACCTTCTACGGAGACTCTAGGAGAAACATCACATATTTTATAAAGTCGTCTCTTTTATTTGTTTCTATGTACGGCCTCGTGGGATTTTATCTTCTTTTTAAATGTTTTGTGTTTTTAAACTATTTATTGATTTTATCTGTGATATTGTGGGCCCTTTACACCCACAGTATCACATTTTATTATGCATTGTTTTAAGTTTTATTGTTTTTATTGTATAGTGTGGGCTCTTTACATCCACACTATTACACGTTGTAATATTTTTTGTTTTTAAAACCTTTTATTGTTATGTAGCTTTTTAAGTTTTTAAATAGTTTTTTATATTGCTATCTAGTTTTTATGTATTTTTATTTGTTGCAGTGAAGGCCTTTTACACCTTCACTGCAACGTTGTTATTTTGTTATTGTTGTTGTTACAATGTTGTTACATTGTTGTTGTTGTTTTTTATATTTTGTTGTTATTTTATTTATATAGTTTATAATTAATCAGTCTGTTAAATATAAATATATTTTTGATCTTTATAAACATATATAGTGGCTAACTAGTGAGCAAGTCGGACTCCTAAACCAAGATAATTGACTATCGAACCCAGCATCTGAAATAAAGCAAACATCTTTCATTTTATTTTATTCTATTAAATATTTTTTATAAACGAATTATTTTTGAGTGATTTGTTTTTCGCATACGTCCGGGAATAGTAATTATTAAAAATTGAATAGAATGATAAAATTGATAAAATGATGGATAGCATTAAGAATTTTGAAATGTAATGTAATGTAATGATAGAATTGAAAGAATTAAAAGAAGAAAATCGTACTATCATAGAAAAAAATAAAGAACTTGAAGCAATTGTGAAAATTCAAAATAAAAAAATTATAGATCTACAACTTGAAACGAATAAGAAAAATCTTATAATTTTTGGACTTAACGAAGAAATAAAAGAAAATTCATCACTAGAAGACGAACTAATTGATCTGGGTAAAAATGAAATGAATATGAAAATCAAGAGAGATGAAATAGATGATATATTTAGATTAGGGAATACTTCATATGTAAAAGGTCTGTTTTCATCTACAAAACAAAAGAAGCTATTATGCGTAATAAAAAGAAACTGAAAGGTACAAACATTTTTGTCAACGAAGACGTACCATTGGAAGTAAGAATTCAACGCAGCATGGAGAGAGCCAAAAGAATGGAAGAAGCTGCTAAATCTAAAAAAAGATGTAGACCAGTGATGAAATCGTCAGAAGAAGGAGTCGAGCAAGACGATACAATACATTACGACACAAAGAGAGCAAAGATGTTGTTGGCAAACAGACAATGGGAAATAGATTTGAAAAATATATATACACTCCAAAAGAGAAAAAGAAAATAAATGAGAGCAGTAGTTCAAAAAACCCACAAGAATAATGTTTTGGAATATTGAGGGAATTTATAAAGTTAGAAATATTGATATTGTAAAATACTTAAACGACTACATTATATTATCGTTTTGGTTGAAACATGGGTAGAATCAGGCACAAATATTACATTAAATGGATATGAATGCAAACAGAAGGACGCAAAAAATGGAAAAAGAAAGGACGAAAATCTGGAGGAATAGCAGTATATTTTAAATCAAGCTTACTCAAAGCAATCGATAGAATTGATAATGAGATCGATCAAGCATTATGGATAAAGTATGACACGGAAGAAAAAACATATATATTTGCAGTAGTGTATAACCAACCTAAATATTCCGAGTTCGAAAATAGACAATTTTTTGGAGAACAAAGTGAAATAAAGAAACAACAAATGAAATATTTGAATACAGAGTGGATAATTGTTGGGGATTTTAACGCGAGGGTCGGCATTAAAAACGATATAGAAACGAATACAGAATCCGAAAAAATTAATAATGAACATTCACAGTACTTAGATGTATATATACCTAGCAGAAAAAACCAAGGCAAAGAAACCAACGACTATGGACATAAACTAATTCAAATGTGCCAAAATATGGATCTTATAATCCTTAACGGATAATGTAAGGGAGGTCCAGAGGGAGAGTACACATTCATGTCAAAGAACGGGCAGAGTGCGATAGATCTTGTACTAATGAAATCAATGCAATTCTCAAATGAAGTAGACATTTCAGTGGGAGTACAAATAAGCGAATCAAAGCACCTACCAATAGAAAAATCTGTGTACAATAAAAAGCCTGAAAATCTAGGTAATAAAGAGAGAGTGGGAGAAGGCTTGGAAATATATAGGTGGAAAAAGGAAAAATCAGAGGAATTTACAAAAAACATTATGAGCAATGATTACAAAATCTTTATGTGCGGGGTAAAAGAGATGATAAGGCAAAGCAGAATTAATGAAGCGTATGATATATTTAAGATGTCATTTTTATTGGCAGGCAAAAGTATGAAAAATAAAGCAAACAGCAAGTTTACTATAAACGAAAATAAATGGTTTGATAAGGAGTACCGTAAAGCGAAAAAAGATGCTACTATCGAGCTAAGAATGTTTAGAAAAAATGAAACAGAGGATAATCTATTAAACTATCATCGTAAAAGAAAAATTTATATAAAAATGGTAAGACAAAAAAAACAACAAGGAAGAGATGAATTTCTAAAAAAGTTAAATAAAGACATAGAAGAAAATAACGAAGTAGAAATTTGGAAGTTCAGAACATGGAAAAGCTAGAAACCTAAAACGACGGAAGAGATAAACGTTGAAAGTTGGATGAGATTTTACACAGAACTTTATAGGAAGGATCCAAAACTGGATGCCTAGGAAAAAATATCACCACGCTCAACAGAGAAACGAAAAAGTATAGCAATAGAAGAGGAAGACGGCATACTGACTAATAGCAGAGGAATAACAGCAGAGGAGGTCATGATGATAATTAGTGAATTTAAAAAAGAGAAGGCACCAGGTATAGAAGGAATACCTATAGAATTTTTAAGGCACTCGAGGGAAAATCCAGAGCTGATAATGATTCTTTCAAATCTATTTAATGAGATATTGAGGACAAAGGTCATACCAGACGAATGGAAGATAGGCGTAATATGTAACATTTTTAAAAACAAAGGTGAAATGAGCGACCCGAGAAATTACCGACCAGTTACATTACTGCCAATCATAAGTTAAATTTTCTTAAAAGCAGTAGCAAATAGAATCCAAGAATGGGCAATAAAGAAGAACATCATCACAAAATTTCAAGCTGGATTTAGAAGACAGTTCGGAACTCTGGATAACATCTTAATATTACAAGATTTAATAAAAGAGAGCTTGGAAAAACATAAAAAATTGTATGCATGCTTTATAGACGTGGAAAAAGCCTTCGATGCAGTAGATAGAGAAATGTTGTGGGAAAAACTAGAAAATTTAAACATGGACAAGAACACAATTACACTATTAAAACCTATCTACGCAAATTACAGATTCTGTGTTAAAATAAGTGGAGGTAACCGATCAAATACATGTAAAACGGAACGCGGCTTGAGACAAGGGTGCCAAATCTAGGCTATTCGTTTCCTCTTATATTTAAACGATCTGCCAGAAATTCTCGATCATATAGAAACACATTCGCCGTCCGTCCGAAATCAAGAGATTAAAATATTAATGTACGCTGTTGATATGGCACTAATATCACAGACACCTCTAGGTGTAACAAGATCACTAAACTGCATGAGTGAGTATTGTAAAATTAATAAAATTAAGGTAAACGAGAAAAAAACTAAAATAGTCGTGTTTAGAAATGGTTATAAGCTAAAGAGTGAAAAGTGGAACTATGATGAGGCACAGATACAAGTTGTAGGCAATTTTAATTATTTGGGAATGCACTTTAATTGGGATGGGAAATGGAATTTGAGTGTAAAAAAAGTAATAAATAAAGCTGAAAGAGGAGTGTATTTAATCGAAAAATTTATGTATGAGAATGAATAGATCCCTGCATTATTAATGAAAAGAATTTTTGAAATACTAATAATGCCTATTATCATATATGGAAGCCAAATATGGGGATTAGAAGAAAAAATTCTTGCAAAAATATAATCTTTCAGAAATAATTTTCTTAAAAAAATATTAGGAATACGCAAATCTAATGCTAGCTGTGAAGTTTTGCTGGAGATGGTTTTACTTCCTGTAAAATGTACAGTTACAAAAAACGCTACCAAATTTTACTTGAAAATAAAAGATTGTGAGTTCAAAGAATTCCAACAAGTTTATATCAAGGAGGGTAAGACAACAAACAAGATAGGATATTGGAGGGGTTTGTTAGAAAGAGAATTGGAAAAAATAGAAATGAAGAATGGAAGGGGAAGTAAATTGCACACAAGTAATAAATCAAGTCAAGGCAAAGATCGAGAAGGCTGGAATAAGGAGCTTATTACAAGAGATAGACAGTAAATCTTCATTACAGCTTAAAAATAGATAAAAATAGATTACAGCTTTAGAAAATTAAACCATTACATAGATGGTGCAAAGTATGTTAATTTGCTACCAAGAGAAGATCGAAGGGAACTTGCAAGATTTCGGATGGGACATTGGAACTGGAACAGTAACAAGGATAAGGATGGCAATAAGGTTTATGCACTATGCAACGAAGGAGAAAATGTAGAGCATGTTATAAGTTACTGTAAGGGTATGGAAGACAAAAGTATAAGAATATCAATGAAAAATATTTTAATAAACTTAAGTTGGTACCACCAACTTTAATATTAAGTTATACTCATACATGATATACAAGCAAGCATACAGAAGTAATACAACCGTGTTCATAACCACATGTATTTCAATGGTGTTCTCGTAAATAAATAAATAAATGTATTAAAGTAATCATTGCATATTTTTCCGCAAATACCCAAAAACCTTATAGGTTATGGGCCCAGATTTCGTCTGGAATAAATATTTTTTAACGGGATTATTTTAAATATAAAAAAGGAGAACGTAAAGTTAAAAAAGTGAAAATATGGAACACGAGGCAACGAAGTTTGGATTTGCTAAACTAAATAATTACCAAAATTGGAAATTTAAAATAAAAATGTTACTCATCAAAGAAGGTAATTGGTCCGTAATTGAAAAAGAAGCACCAGCTGCAGTTGATGACACGTGGAAGCGTAAAGATGAAAAAGCTCAAGCTACCATATCATTAAGCGTAGAAGACAATCAAATCATTCATATTTGCAAGTGTACAAATTCAAAGCAGATGTGGAATGAACTACAAAAGATACATGAAAAAAATAACTTAAGCAATAAACTGTATTTACTTCGAAAACTTTATCAATCATAGTTATCGAACAAATCAATGTCAGAATATATTAAAGAAGTTTTGGAATTAGTGGAAAAGTTACGTGGCGTTGGTGAAGTTATTAAAGATTTTCATGTAGCAGCTTTATTGTTAGGAGGTCTACCTGAAAGTTATTCTACGTTGGTGACAGCATTAGATGCTAGACCAGATAATGAATTAACATTAGAATATGTTAAAGGAAAACTAATGGATGAATTTAAAAGAAAAGAAGATTCCATAGAAGTATCACTCAAATCGGAACAAAGAAAAAGTACAAAGTTTCAAACTAAGGAATGCCATTTTTGTAGAAGAAAAGGGCATATAAAAAAGGATTGCTTTATCTTCAAAAAGGAAAAATACAAAGATAAGCAACAGGCAAAAGTGGTTCTGGAAGAGGGTAAGTCGAGTAATCTTGAATTTTGTTTTAATGTTATAGATCGATACAAGGATAAATGGTTCATAGACTCAGGTGCGACAAGTCATATGACAAATGATATAAAATATTTTAATAAAATGGAACAAACAAATGATGAAAATAAAATAGTTGCAAATGGTCAAAAGTTAAAAATTAAAGGTAAAGGTGACATTTTGCTGAAATTTGAGATATCAGGTAAAATTATACGTATTAAATTAATTGATGCACTATTTGTACCCGACTCACAAAATAGTTTGATATCTGTTTCCAAAATTACTAAAACTGGTTATAAAGTTAAATTTGATGACGGAAACTGCCATATCGAAAAAAATAATTTATTATTTGCGACGGCAAATTATATAAACGGGTTATACAAACTTAATATTTTTACAGAAAATGCAAATTTTATTAAAAATACTTGTGAACAAGTTAATAATAGGGAATATGCAAGAAAATTTTTTTTCACTTGAATTGAAGCATGTTTACTTGACAAATATCAAGGTAAAATTACTTTTTAAATAACTTTAAAAATAAGCGAGATATGAATGATTGAAATTCCCAATTAGACAAAGAGGGTGATAGCCCTCTTGATATGTTTTGTGACGTCATATTACACTTTCACCATTTAAAATACACGTAAAACTCCGTTTTTAGTATTTTTGCAACAAAGAGACAGATAATAATCTTTAAAAGCTTATAGCTACCTTGATATTTGTCGGATTTTAATTTTGTTTTTAAATATTATTACAGTATTAACAGTATTTTCATATTCTGAAAATAAATGTGACAAAAAATTTCATGCATATTCCCTATTGCATTCATGTATGGCATAGACGGTTAGGCCACTGAAATCCAGAGGATATCAAAACGTTAATAAATAAAAATTTGGCTGAGGGTATAAAAATAAATAATTGCCAAAACGTAAAACAATGTACTAGTTGTATTGAAGGAAAATTAACTAAAAAGGCTTTTCCTAAAGTAAGTAAAAGTAAATCAGTGAAAGTTTTAGATTTAATTCATAGCGACTTATGTGGTCCTTTGAAAACACCAACAGTTGGGGAAAAGAAATATTTTTTAACTTTCACAGATGATTTTTCAAGATATACTATCCTTTATATAATAAAATCAAAAGATGAAGTTAGTGTCAAACTAAAAGAATTTATTTTAGAAGTAAAGAATATTTTTGGGGAATATCCAAAGATTTTAAGAAGCGACAATGGCGGTGAATATACAGGTACAGCTGTACAGGGTGCTTATAAAATTTTGGAATAAAATTTCAATCAACCGTACCTTATTGTCCAGAACAAAGTGGGGTTTCTGAAAGAAAAAATCAACGATAGTAGAATCCGCACGATGCATGTTATTAGATGCAAATTTACCTCATAAGTATTGGGGGGAAGCAGTTACAACTGCAAATTATATAATAAATAGATTACCCACTAAAGCGAGAGACAAAACACCATTTGAATTATGGACGAAAATTAAACCAAATTTATCTAATATGGTAACTTTCGGTTCAAAAGCTTTTGTATATATACCTAAAGAAAATAGAACTAAGTTAGAAAAGAAAGCAAAAGAGGGAATAATGGTAGGATATAGCGAAAGTAGTAAAGCCTATAGGATTTTGGAAATAGAAACAAACAAAATAATAATTAGTCGAACGGTTAAGTTTAATGAGTCTTTGAATCAGCCATTCAGAGTTATTGATAACAATTGTGATACAAGATTGGTCGACTCAACACAGAAGTTACTGTTGACTTAACCAATGTTGAAGAAACGAATAAAGAAGAAAATGAAGAAAATGTATTAGAAAATGAAAGTTCTGAAAATAATTTAGATAATCAAGCTGAAGAAACAGTAGTAACAAGGTAAGGAAGATTATCCAAAAGAAAACAGCTTAAAGATTTCGTTTCTTATAATGTAATGGAAAAATCGTTCAACGATGAGATCTGTTTACTTGCTTCAAACGAATCTATCACATATGAAGAGGCTATTTCAGGAAAAGACGCTTCAAAGTGGAAAGCAGGTATAAAAAAGGAATTAAGTACTTTAAGTGAATGTAATACTTGGAGTGAAGTGCCGTGGCCAATTCATGGCAAAGTTATAGAAAGTAAATGGGTGTTTCGAATAAAAAATGATAACGAGTATAAAGCGCGTTTAGTCGCCCGTGGTTTTCAACAGGAATATAATGACAATTTGTATGATATTTACTCACCTGTTGCAAAACTCACTACTTTTAGAATTTTGTTAGTTATTGCTCTAAAAGTAAACAAACCCATTTTCCAAATGGATGTTAAAAGTGCCTTTCTATATGGAGACATTACCGAAGAAGTTTTTATGTCTTTACCAGGCAATAATAAACTTAATAGTAATACCGTATGTAAACTTAATAAGTCTATTTATGCGTTAAAGAAATCTCCTAAACGTTGGAATTTAAAATTTGATAATTTAATGAAAATTCAGGGTTTTGTTAGATCTGAAAATGATTATTGTTTGTATACAAAAATTGATAAAAATAGCAAAACATTTGTTTTAATATATGTAGATGATTTATTAATTCTTGGTTCAGATTTTAATGAAATTGATAAATTGAAATTAACCTTTAGTAATCATTTTTCAATGAAAAACTTGGGAATAATTTCAAATTATTTGGGTATCGATATAAAACAAAATTTATTTGAAGGGTATACTGAATTAAGTCAAAAAAATTATCTAATTAAAGTTTTAAGTAAATTTGGAATGAGCAATTGTAAACCAATAAACACACCTTTAGACGAAAACTATAAATTTGAATTAAATAAAAATAATGAAAATGTATGCGGTACAGAGTTCAAGACCCGATCTTTGTGAAAGTGTAAGCTTATTAAGTAGATACCAAGCAAGGGCTGACAATAATTAATTGAATGCTTTAAAATGAGTTTTAAGATACGTTAAAAGTTCTATTGATTATATACTTATTTTTAAACCTGATAATTCCATTCTTTATGGATATGTAGACTCTGATTGGGGAGGAGATATTGAAGACAGGAAGTCCACTACAGGATACGTTTTTAAATTATCGAATTGTACGATAAGTTGGCTTAGCAAAAAGTAGCATAGTGTCGCAATATCTTCTTGTGAATCAGAATATTTAGCATAAAGTGTTGCTATTAGTGAGGCTTGTTGGTTAAGAAGATTAATTGATGATTTTTGTTTATTTGAAAATCAACCTATCATAATTTATGAAGATAATCCATCAGCCATCAAAATAGCTCATAATCCAGAAAATAACAAAAGATTAAAACATGTTAATATAAGATTTAATTTTATAAAAGAGAAAATTGAAAAAGGAATAATAAATGTAGTACGTAAAAACTGAGGATAATGTAGCTGATATGTTTACCAAACCATTATAAAGTTAAATTTGAAAATTTTAGAAGGCGTAAAGGCCTATCAGTTGAGTAATTTTGTTTTTTGGGTAAATTAATCTGCATTAATTTTGCTAATATAATATTTAATTAATTTGTTAATTAAATAAATAAAAATGTTTTTCATTGAGGGGGAGTATTAGAATATCAATGAAAAATATTTTAATAATCTTAAGTTGGTACCACCAACTTAAGTTATACGCATACATGATACACAAGCAAGTTTGCAGAAGTAATACAACCGTGTTCATAACCACATATATTTCAATGGTGTTCTTGTAAATAAATAAATATATTAAAGTAATCATTGAATATTTTTCCGTAAATACCCAAAAACCTTATAGAAGGAAGAAAGTTAGCTCAGAGCACAGAAGTAGAGAACCCGGATGTCTTTTCGATAATGAATCAGACCAAAATAGGGGAATTAAGAAGTATAGCGAAATTTATTAAAATATATACGGTAAAAATATACAAATATCTCTGTTAGATCTTGTTAAATTTTGTTGTTAATTTTTGTTGATTGTTTTGATTCCTTAGTATTATTACTTTTGAGATATTATTGTTTTTATTGCTTATTATAGAGTTTATTATTTGTTACTACTGAGACAGTCTGTATGTTTTTAAATTTAATTTATTATGTTTTCATTAGTATTAATTGTTAAAATCGATGTACGATTAGAAACAATAAACCTTACTTACTTTAATATAGTTTATATCTTGTTATTAAATTCCTACCTAGTCAATTCATTTGACTAGATAGTGTTGTGCGATTCTGTGATATTGTTTTATGTTATTGTTTTTTTTAACCGATGGGGGTAATGAGCAAGTTCAGGGTCGGACTGGGCCGAAAGGGCCCGTGTGGCTCCCTACAAGCCCGGGGCCCGGAACGGGATTATGGAAGATGGGATACTATCGAAAAATAATGAAATATACAAATTATTAATTATCAACTATATATATTACTCGCTCTGCTCGCAAGGGGGTACCATTAAAATAAAATAACATTATATGATGAACAAAAACTACTCACCATTAGAGAATTAATGGAGAGGGGGGGTAATTTTTTGGGATGCGAAGTTTTTTGGGAAGAATTTAGAGGGTCTTTTCGGGGGGAGGAAATATTTTGGGGGAAGGGGGTTAAGGGTGGGGGGTTTGGCGGGACTGCGCATAGATAGGTCTCACATTACCATTTTCACGAGATAGCGACGAAAAAAATTACTTTTTTCGAATCAACCGATTAATTTGCAGTTATTCTTGCATTATCCCATTTGCGAAGGGTTTCGATGGAAAAATTTGTGTTTCTTAAGAATCCTGTTATTTTAAATCTGTTCCACGTCGAATGGAAAAAACTGATCTTTCTAACATGATAAGAAGTGAAAAGGGCAGTTTTAGGGATGTTTTTCACTTTTCGGAAGATTGCGATGTAGGTAATGAAATTTTTCAAAATTTTTTGTTAATTTGTAGCTATTTAGCGTCGATTGCAAAAAACTGCATCTTTCTAGCATGTATAGGGAAGGGGTAGTTTTACGGGTGTTTTTCTCAACTGCGAAGGGTTATGATGGAAAAATTTACTTTCTTCTAATAATTCTGTTATCTTGAACCTGTTCCACGTCGAATGGAAAAACCCGATCTTTCTATCATAAATAGAAGTGAAAACGTCAGTTTTGGGGATGCTTTCCCATTTTCGGTGGGGTTGCGATGTAAGTAAAGAAATTTTTCAAAATATTCTGTAAATTTGACGTTATTTCGGGTCGATTAGTGAAAATCCTATCTTTCTAGCATGTATATAACAGAAAAACGTAATTTTAGAGGATATTTTTCCGATTTTCCGGGGGGGTTGCACTGAAAAATTGAAGTTTACCGATTTTTCTCGTCGGTTTGAAGCAATTTCGCGTCGAATGCAAAAAAACCCATCATTCTAGCATGTCTAGAAGTGGGTTTGGTTTTATATAGATGAGTGTCAGTCAGTCAGTCAGCTTCACTTTTTGCATTATAGAATATTAGATTAGGTAAATATAGTTCGAATTACTTTATAACAAATCGAAAGCTAACCAATCAACATTTTTTTTTTAAAGAGGAGAAGTTTCAGCTAAGCTGTCGATAACTCGATCGTAAAAGCTGCTATTCTCGTCATCCTTGATAAGATCCGATTTTGTGTTTAATATAATCAACGAATCCAACAGTTCTTGTCCGATCATATCCATTTCCCTTTTTTATGAAACTTGATCTATTCTGTACGATCTTTGTATTGTGGAAAAAAGAATCAATAAATGAATTATTATTAATTATTATTATTATTATTATTATTAACAGAGAGCAAAGACTCATTTTAAGGCACTTCAGCGCTGAAAATCGTATCTATATAATGCATCTCTTAAACAATGTCAAATATCGTGTATTATTATACACGTCCAAATCTTTTGATTCGTTCAAAAGTTATCGTCGTTCAGAAATTTCTAAAACAAGTTTTAATTTTTTTGTTTCATTTCTAAGTATGTATGAACTATCTACTTTACATGTAGATCGCAAGAGCCGGGCCCTAGGCTACCGTACCTACCGCTTGGCCCGGCTGGCAAACGCCACCTCGACTATATGGCCAGTCCGACGCTGAGCAAGTTCTCAAAGCCCCTAAAGGGGGGTGGGTTTTAGTGCATAGTCTGGCTGGCCAGGAGTCCCACAATCTGTGCGTCAATGCATTTCCCACCTCCCTGCCGCAAAAAAAAAAATTACATCAATAATAATGATAGTAGTAACAATAACAACAACAATAAAAGCAACAATAATAATTATGTATAACAATAATAAACATTAACAGGAGTAACAATTGACTTTCAGGCGTCGATTCAGAAATCACTAGCACTCGCTGAAAGAATTGTTAAGAATATTAACAAGGAAATCAAATATGTTATTTAATTGTTGGATGTTCCGGATCCCAAATAAATGCGCAATTGCGTCTGAATCAGCAAGTTTGGATGCAATTTATCTTTTTATCCTTATTATATTTTGGAAAACGCAAGAAAACATGAGCTATGCGTTTTTCTTCATTTAATTCGCAATTTGTACACACATCATTCCGATTCAATTCAATGACTTTCAGCTTATGAAATATTTGTGTTTGGTGGATTGAAGACACTCTAAGCTGGCTTATTAATTTCAATTTTGTGAAGTTAACATTGTATTTAAAATACGACTCATCGTCCTTTGTGAAAAATAAGTTTTTATATAACGGACTGTATTGTGATGCTTGGATACGCTGTAAATCAATTTCGTAGATCATTTGATTATGTTTCTTGATTATGTTTCTATGCTTTCAATCGCAGATTTTATATGGGAGCTAATTTGAGAATTCCAAAGATGACGAAAATCCAAATCCATCAGTGTTTTACGCAAATACTGTGGCCAATTATTACTTCCACCATCTGGGTCATTAGTTAGATCTTTTAAACGGTCAAAACATATTTTTGGATACTCAGAATTATCCATTTTTATTACTTTGAGCCACCAATTGAAGGTCTGCTTAAGTATTGGAACAGATAAATGTGTACTTTGTGCTTCAAAACGAACGATATAATCTGGTGTACACCTAGGCCATATTCTTCCGGAATTTTAACTGTTCTTTTTCAAGCATTGCGATGTATTTAAAAGACCATATTTCTGCTGCATACAAAAGTGTGCATACAAAATCTTATCATAGCATTGAATAAAATGTCTCTCGAATTCCATGAATTAGACTTAGTAGAACGCAATATGGATTTAACTTTAGCTGATGCTCTACGTGCCATTGTTGTAAATTGCTTGGAACATAAATTAAATTTACCAGAACTTGAAAAGGTTACTCCTGGATACGTAAACGAAGAAACCCTTTTCAACTCAAGGCTATTATAGACAAATTTCTTAATTTTCTTCGTTTTGGGGGATTTGTGAAACACAACAACTTTTGACTTCTCTGCATTTACAGTGAGTTTATTTGTTGAACAGTATTTGTGTAATGCATCTAATTTTCTTTGGGTGTCTATGTAGGGACTTCCAAGAATAATCAAGTCATCTGCATAGAAAAGCACCATTATATCCGTAGAACCATTTATATTTATTCCAGTAAAATTCAAGAATCTCATATAGTTTTCAAAGTCCGCTACAAACAACGCAAACAAAATCAGCGAAAGAGGGTCCCCTTGGAGCACTCCTTTGTTAATTTCTTTGAAATTAGTGTTTTTTCCATTTAAGTAGACAGTTATCTTAGCTTTTTTGTACTTAAATCTATGCCAAATAATTTATTCCATAAAAGAGAGTGGTCCAATGAGTCAAATGCAGCTTTGAAGTCAATAAATGCTGCGTATAAGTAATTTCCTTTTATTCTAAATTGTATGTCTATTATAGATGAGAGAGTAAAAATATGATCAATGGTACTTCTACCTGGACGAAAACCCGCTTGATTTTCTGGAATAATACATGCCTCGTTAATCCAATTACAAATCCATTTATATACGATTTGTGTGAATATTTTGCTGATAGTGTTTGTTAATGCAATGCCTCTATAACTTGATGAATCTTCTTGATTTCCCTTTTTATATAAAAGATGTAATTTAATTTCAGACCATTTCTGTGATGTTTGCTCATTATCCAGAATGTTATTAAAAAGATTCAACAAATAAAATTCCCAGTTTGGAGGTAAAAATTTATAAAATTCATTAACTACTTTATCTGTTCCTGGTGCCTTCGAGTTCTTTAAATAATTAATAGTGTTGTCTAGCTCTTCAAATGTAATATACGAGTCCAGCATAGCATGGAGCACATCAATGCCCCTGAAGATAGTAAGCGAGTTCATGGTACCATAGATTTTATCGTAATAGGTTTCAAGTACATCTTGTTGCAATTTGTTGATGGTCACATTTTTAGGTTTAAATTTATTGATAGTTGACCAAGGCCCAGTTTCTTAAGGATAAACCTAGTTAGTTAACTTGCGTGGTTTAAGTTAAGTTCCCCCACCTAGATCCCGAAAATAGTAGCGTTGATCAGAAAAATAATAATATATATTATATTCATATATTATTATATTTTATTTTTATCATATATATTATTATAAGATCTGAATAATAATTTATTATATATTATCATATATATTATTTATCATAACCCCAAATATTTCAATTCAAAGTGTTAAATATTTTATGCAGTGATATCAAATAATTAACAAAGAGTGATTTTTGTGTAATTGTCTCTAAAATTGTGAAGATTGCAACGATTTTGAAACGTGTACAGTATGTCATCAGGGGAAGGGACTCGAAGTGGGGGAACTTCACTGTAACCACGCGAGTTAACTGACTAGGCTTATCCTTAAAAAAACTGGGCCCAAAACTCTTTTTTATCATTTGCCATATCATTTTTAATTTGTCCTTGATAAGAGTTTTTACGTTCGGTTAATATATTTTTGTTAATATAGTTTGCTTTCTTTGATTCAGCGTACATATTATTTAATTGGTGGTTTTGAAAGTTTCTTCTTTTACATATTATATTCTTCTTTTACACATTACATATTACATAATATTTATATTTTATACAGCTTGTAAAAAAAAAATTTTTTAATTTTGACTAATTCTAAAAATTCATAAAAATATTATCAATATTGGTGGATTCCCTTTTAATATAAATTTGAAGTACATCCCCGCTTCGATGTGATCCGGGCAAATGGTACTAAATTCTGCCAAAGTACAGTTGGTTGTGCTAATAATGGCACTAAATATCGAAATCGAACAGCTATTGTTATCTAGTGGTCAGCATACATACTAAAAATTTTAGGTGACACAAAAATCATACTTATACGCTTCTATGTTTATTGTATCCTTGATAATATTCTCGCTGTTCCACTTATATCTAGCCTCTATAGTTCTATCATTATGTAAAAAAGAATTAAAATTTTCGTTATGAAATGTTAAATTAGGAGTTAAAACACAAATATTATGATCCGATACTTCCATCTGATTAATAAGTTCCATGTCCACAACTAGGCTTAGTCCTTCCATATTGGACCAAACTAGATCCACTTCTCCTAGGCATGGTAGGACCTTGTAGTTGGTGGAGAGGCTTAAGTGCATCGATGAAGGGCTATGCTACGCCGTCGGTAACTATGTTACTGGCAGGAATATCCACGCCGGACAGGATAGCCTCGAGAAGCACGACCAAGAAACCATGCAAAAACCCAAGCTACGGTGCGAGGCATTGTGCCAAGAGATCTAGCCGAAGGTTAGGGCAGCAGGGTTAAATGCTGTCATAAACAATCCCCTTGGAGCAACTGGCGAACTGCACTGTATCAATGCCCTCCCCATCAAGTGGCCTATGGGGTAGTACATGGCCCGATTTTTATCGTGGGAACAAAAATGGATAAAGACAATAAAGAAAATAATAAGTCTGGGGCTCAAATCCCCTCAAAAAGTGAATCAACCGAGGCTGCACAAGCAAACCTCGCCGAGACACAAAAAATTGCAGGTGCATCCAGCCCAGCAGAAAATATGGACGATAAAGTCCAGAATCCTTTCCTGAAGGTGGAAATGAAAAATCTCTCGGGTGCAGCCCAGAGAAAAGAATTTGAAAAGAAAGCAAGAGCTGAGGAGAAACCGATTCCTCCGATAAAGAGGAAAATCCGGACAAAAAACCCCACAGCTCTGGTTTTCTCAGAAACAGTGATACATGTAGGGTCTGACTCAGGGAATCAACCCTCGAAAAACCCACAGGAAAAGAGATTGAGATCTGAAGATGGGACTCCAAGCCCGAAACAGATCTCGAAAAAACAAAGAAAGGGGGGACAGGCAAGTGCTATTAATACCTTTGCTGAAACCGCCGCAACAACAAAGATATGCATTGCATTGCGGGGGTATCCTGAGGTCAAAATGACTCAGGAACAATCCGGAGAGGTTCAACCCCCGATGCTCAACAGCTGTAAACTGGCTCATGGAGAACGTCCCGAAGATCAGACCATGGGACGGAGCGGAACTTGTGGTCGGGGATGCAAAAGCCCTGATGAACACATCTAAGGTTCTGCTGTTTACTCCCCAGATCTATAACTCCGTTGAAACGGGCAAAGTGATCAAAGCTCTTGGAGTGCAGAATACCAACCTGCACACTCAGGAGTGGCGAAGTATCAACAGCACGAGGACCAATGCAGGACATACAATCGTACTGGAAGTGGATGCAGCGGATCTGCGGGTGATTCAGGACCGAAGGTTTAAATTATACCTCGGGTTTGGTCAAGTCAACCTTAGACCACTGAATACTTCAAAGAGGAAAAAGAATGTCTGATTTTCGGATGCTTCAGATAAACCTTCAGCACAGTAAGGCAGCCTCCGCTGTCTTCTGTCAAAATGTGCTGAAAAGGGGAATCTCCATAGCTCTGATCCAAGAACCTTGGGCTGTTAACCATAAGATTCTTGGATTAGGAGATACTAGAGGACAAATTATCTACGATAAAACCTCGGAGAGACCCAGAACTTGCATTTATGCAAGAAAGGACATCAATGTCTTGCCGCAGTTAGAGTTTTGTCAGAGAGATCTAACAGCAGTAAAAGTAAAATACAACATAGAGAACGGAACTGGAGTGGTAATCATCGCTTCGGTCTACCTACCCTATGATGCATCTACTCCACCACCATCAACAGAGATGGAAGACCTGATCCAGTATTGTGAGGCAAAAAACCACCAACTGATCATGGGATGCGATGCAAACGCGCATCACACTGCGTGGGGTAGCACAAACACAAATACAAGAGGTGAGTACCTCTTTGATTATATCATAGCTAACAACTTAGACATAGTTAACCAAGGCAACAAGCCGACTTTTATTAACAAAGTGCGGAAGGAGGAAGTCATTGATGTAACACTGAGCACTTGTAAACGGACCAATGCAATATACAATATCGGGATCCGAGGAGAACCAATTGGGACGAATATAATTCGACACTAAAGTTCAAACTCGCCTCAATTCCGAAGAAAGTTAAAACAGTAATGGACATTGAGCTTACTGCAACTGAGCTTCAGCATGCAATAATTAACTCTTTCCAAGAAAACTGCCCGGAGGTCTCAAAAGACATCAGCAGGTCTCAAGGAGTCAGAGGGAAGGGTTCGCCAGCTATTTAACAGAGCAAGGAGGTTGGGGAACTGGGATAACTACCATGAAGCCCTTACCGAATACAAAAAGTCTCTGAAGAAATCCAAAGTGGACTCATGGAGGAAGCTCTGTCATGATGTTGAAAACATATCTGAGGGAGCAAGGCTCCATCGTGTCCTGGCGAAGAAACCCTCTGACACCATCGGCTCACTTCATAAACCCAATGGTGAGTATACTAGCTCCGCGAAGGATACACTCGAGACACTGCTCCGGATTCATTTCCCGGATTCGGTGACAGTGGACGATGAAAACACTTCTCAAGAGCAGTTTAACCAGTGTCTCCCGCCGACTGGCGAGGACTGGAGAACAGCGGCGATTGCCATTAACCACTCAAAAATCGAATAGGCAATAAACTCATTTGACCCCTACAAAGCACCGGGACCAGATGGGATATACCCAGTTCTTTTACAAAAAAGAGCAGAGCCACAAAGGGATGTCCACAAGATGGTGTCTTATCCCCACTCCTGTAGAGCCTGACAGTGAATAGCTTACTGACAAACCTCAACCAAAATGGATACTACACACAGGGTTACGCGGACGACATTGTAATTGCAATCCAGGGACCCTGTGAAGACACAATCTCGGAGCTTATGCAAAACGCTTTTAGAATCGCACAGGAATGGTGTATCAATCAGGGATTGAAAATTAACCCTGGTAAGACCGCACTAATTCCATTCACACGTAAAAGGAAGGTGGATAACATAAAACCACCAATCCTCTTCGGTGAAAGATTACAGATCACAAGGGAAGCCAAGTTCTTGGGAGTAATGCTGGACTCCAAACTAACATGGAAGCCTCATCTGGAATATATAACAAATAAGAGCAAATCTTCTCTCATGCTTTGCAAGAGAGCATGGGGAAAAGTCTGGGGTCTAAAACCCAAAACGATCCACTGGCTCTACACAACAGTAGTCAGGCCCATTATAACCTATGCTGCTTTACTGTGGTGGCCAAAAGTTAAGCAGATTACTGCGTGCAAAAAGCTGTCCAGGATCCAGAGACTGGCCTGCTTGTGCATCACTGGATCCATGAGCAGTACACCTACAGCTGCCATGGAAGTCATACTGGGGCTGCCTCCGGTAAGCATTGTAGTAACAGCTAAAGCGAGATCCAGCGCCTATAGATTGTCTTGCAATAACAACTGGATTAATAAAAATCAGGTTGGACATGCAAGTATCGTGGGAACATCAATTATCTCAGACCCCGTCTTTGAAATGGGCACAGATATACTTCCCAAGACAAACTCCTTCTCAAAACCTTTCACTGTAGTATGTGATAGGGGCATGTGGTCGGAAGGAGAACCACCCTACCTCAAGAAAGGAATCGTCTGGTATACAGACGGATCCAAAACTGAAGAAGGGACCGGGGCGGGAATCTACGGTGAGAGAGCAGAAGCAAACATAAGCTTCAACTTGGGGAAATATGCTACGGTCTTCCAAGCAGAAGTCTACGCTATACTGGCTTGCGTCCGTGAGAACCTACGTAGAGGCTACATAAACCAGAACGTATGTATTCTTTCGGACAGTCAAGCTGCTTTAAAAGCCTTGTCTGGAACTGAGGTCACCTCAAGGGTAGTCAGGGATTGTCTGGAGGAACTTCTGAAACTGGCAAAACGGAACAATGTTAAATTGATCTGGGTGCCGGGTCACAGTGGTTTCGAAGGAAACGAAAAAGCGGATACCTTAGCAAAGAAGGGAGTCGGAATGCCATTCATAGGCCCAGAGCCTATTTTAGGAATTCCAAAGACTGCATGTAAACAAGTGATCAACGCGTGGTCAAATGCTATACACCGTGATCACTGGGAAAAAGTACCGCGACAAGAGCTCGGAAAGGTACTGCTTCAGAGTGCAACAAAGAGGGTATCTCTCGATGCACTGAGGCTGAACAGGATGCAGCTGCGGAGGGTTACCGGGTTCATTACTGGGCATTTTCCCATGCGGAAACATCTGCACACAATGGGACTCCATAACGGCTCCATTGTGTGCAGATTGTGTGGCGAGGAGGAAGAAACATCCAGCCACATAATCTTTGACTGCGAACCTCTGGGTTACAGCAGATACAGGATATTCGGTGCATCTCACCCCGAATATATGAACCTTCGGGAGGACCTGATAAGCAAGCTCCAAGCTATTGCCAACATATGGGAGAAGCGAGTCTCGTCAGACTGAGGTAGAAGGGGGAGCACAATGGACCTGCTGATGTCTTTTGAGACCTCCGTGCAGTTTTCTAGGAAAGAGTTAATTATTGCATGCTGAAGCTCAGTTGCAATAAGCTCAATGTCCAATACTGTTTTAACTTTCTTCGGAATTGTGGCGAGTTTGAACTTTAGTGTCGAATTATATTCATCCCAATTGGTTCTCCTCGGATCCCGATATTGTATATTACATTGGTCCGTTCTCACATCCACATTGTAATGTAATAGATTTGACTGTGATCGGATGCAGATGGTTCATCGGACACTAGCCATTTCTTGATTTTACCACTGATTTCATAAGTGCTCAGTGTTACATCAATGACTTCCTTCCGCACTTTGTTAATAAAAGTCGGCTTGTTGCCTTGGTTAACTATGTCTAAGTTGTTAGCTATGATATAATCAAAGAGGTACTCACCTCTTGTATTTGTGTTTGTGCTACCCCACGCAGTGTGATGCGCGTTTGCATCGCATCCCATGATCAGTTGGTGGTTTTTTGCATCACAATACTGGATCAGGTCTTCCATCTCTGTTGATGGGGGTGGAGTAGATGCATCATAGGGTAGGTAGACCGAAGCGATGATTACCACTCCAGTTCCGTTCTCCATGTTGTATTTTACTTTTACTGCTGTTATTATGAATATGCAATTATTTTTTTACTTTTTAGTGCATTTTCTGTTATCGAATATTTGATTTTTGTAGTCGGGTTTCCATTTTGTCAAAATATGGTTTATTTCTCGCTTTTTAGTGACTTTGAAGTTCTAAAACTGATTTTATTTGTCTAAATATGGGTAGACCTACTAAACGACCTACTAATTTTTAGTGCATTTTTTTATAACACATTTTTTTTACCCGTTTTTTTTTTTTTTTTTAAATTTTTAGTGCATTTTTTCATAACAGATTTTCAGTTTTTTCTACAAGGAATAGAGATAGACAGTAAACCTTCATTACAGCTGTTTAGAAAATTAAATCATTACATAGATGGTGCAAAGTATGTAAATTTACTACCAAGAGAAGATCGAAGGGAACTTGCAAGATTTCGGATGGGACATTGGAACTGGAACAGTAACAAGGATAAGGATGGCAATAAGGTTTGTTCACTGTGCAACGAAGAAGAAAATGTAGAGCATGTTATAAGTTACTGTAAGGGTATGGAAGACGAAAGAAGAAAGTTAGCTCAGAGCACAGGAGTAGAGAGCCCGGAGGTCGTTTCGATAATGAATCAGACCAAAATAGGGGAATTAAGAAGCATAGCGAAATTTATTAAAATATATACGATAAAAAGATACAAATATCTCTGTTAGATCTTGTTAAATTTTGTTGTTAATTTTTTGTTGATTGTTTGATTCCTAATTATTATTATTTTTGAGATTATTGTTGTTTTACATATATATATATATATATATATATATATATATATATATATATATATATATATATATATATATATATATATATATGTATGTGTGTATGTATATATATATATATATATATATATATGTGTATGTATATATATATATATATGTACATATATATATATATATATATTATATTGCATATTATTGTTTTTATTGCTTATTATAGAGTTTATTATTTGTTACTACTGAGCCAGTCTGTATGTTTTAAATTTAATTTATTGTGTTTTCATTAGTATTAATTGTTAAAATCGATTACCTTATACAAGGAATTGGGTTAATTTTGTAAAAATTTTTTTTTTTGGGTCGGTTTTTTTTTTGTAAAAAATTTTTTTGAAGTCGGTTTTTAAAAAAATTTTCTTATTTTCCCATTATGAATGAGTATACCCTTTCAAAAAAAAAAAAAAATTTCGCAGAAATCGGTTATCACATATAAAATGAGGATTTTCCTCGATTTCCCGGGGATCCCCTCATCAAAATACGATTTGGTGACAATGGGACCAATGGGAAACCAAACCCTTTAAAACAAAAAAAAAATTCAAAATCCGTTCATAAATGACGGAGTTCTGAGGTGACACACATAAAAAAAAATACAGACGAATTGATAACCATCCTCCTTTTTTGAAGTCGGGTTAAAAAGATTATCGATAAGCAACATTTGCCGTTTTTTAATAAACATTACTAAACCACTAATGATTGTACCACTGCGTAATTATTAAAAATTGTCGATATCTTGATTTCATTTAACATCCAAATTTCACATAAACATATAATTCAACAAATATTCAATATTCTCCTTGCATAGTTTATTCAAATTACCATAACCCGCAATATTCCAGAATCCAATATTAAATTTGTAAGATTTCTCATTTTTCCTGTTATAAAAGCCATGTTCATCAACGATAATACCACCACTAGGACCTGCTGTTATGTCATGTGTCGGAATTGATTCTAGGAATTAATTAAAAGCATCAAAAATGTTGAATTCAACAATTATCTAGAAGGGTTGTCTGCCACAACTGAAACAGACTACTCACTATGGAAAGCAACTCGTAGACTAATCCATCCCTATGAACCACTTCCACCAATACGAAAGAGTGGTAGAGAATGGGCACGTACTGAGCACAAAAAGGCTAACGCTATCTACAAGAGGTCTTTACACCAATTACATCTGAAATTACAGTAGAAGAGGAATTGGGAATCACCAGTTTCCTCACACCACCCCATCAAATGTCTCCAATTGCGGATCTACTTAAAGTCAAAGAAGTGTTAAGATTATAGTTTAATAATTAAATAAATAAAATTATTAATTATATTATTATCAAGTTTATTTCAAATTATTAATGATACATGAGTCGAGTTAGCTGATGTTGCTTACTTAAAGCCACTTGGATGAAGGAGGGTGGAAGTTGATTTCTCCTTCTATTATATGGTTGGCTCTTGCCTTCCATTAGATGGCAGCTCTGACATGCTAATCGTAACGTCTTCCCTTCTCCAGATAGTTAAATTTTAACAAAATTAAAATTATACAATTAATTCTTAAAATGATTAATAGATAAATTTTTAACAAAATTATATTTTCAAAATTAAACAATTGATTCTTACAATGAATATCATAATGATTGAATCAATTATGTTAAATGATTATAATAAATTTATTTTAAATCAAATTATTTAACCAAATTATAATCGTTTCGGTTTTACCTGTCGGCCGGATCTTGTTCGATAATCTTCCAGGTTCTTTAGGAACCCATTAGTGTCCGGGGAAACATCATCTAAAACTCCAACAGAATTTGTATCATTTTCCCCTGAGGTGCACTGTTTCCACTGTTCAACCCTGAATTATCATTCGAAACATGATTGTCCAAACTACGAGATTCCGAAATAGGAGTTTGAAGTACTCCTTTTTCCATCGTAGAAGAATTTTGTTGATCATCTAATGATATATGATCTCAGAATATGACAACATTTTTCTAGTTAATAATATAGTCATATTGGCTAGTAACTTTTGTTTATTTTACCTTTAGTGATTATTAACTTCGAAACTATTCACTGTTTTGTTTTTCAATTATTCATTTAATTATATTAAGTTTCTCCCCTGATTATTATTTTTCAAATATATAAATTCGTGACGTCACGTTGCCTATAAAAGGAGGTCAAAGGTCCAACATGGAGGCTCTTCGTTCTCTGCACCTTCCTTAGTGATGGTTGGAAACTTTGGGCTCTTAAAAAACATATTGTTGCGTTAAAACGCATGGATAATAAAATGGCTTTGGCAATTTTCGTTCGTTGGGATTTTTATATTGAGAAATATTAGGATGGTTCATTATAATATTTATTTTTCTACATATTGGTAGGAATTTTCCATATACATATATTTTATTTTTCTTAAATGAATATGTAAGTAATATCTAAAACTGTGAGTACATTTATTCTTATTTTATCTACCACATCATGGCTTTTTCGGTATTGAAGTATTTGAAAAGTATTGCTCTCCTAAAGCAAATCGAACAATTGATCGTCATCTGTTTTTTACAAGAAACCAACAAAGCGGAGAAAATTTTATAACATACCTTACTGAATTGAAGAAATTAGCAAAGGATTGTGGTTTTGGTGATCTAAAAGATAGTTTAATCAGAGACAGAATTGTTTGCGGTATCAACGATGCAGAAGTAAAAACAAAATTATTAAAAGAAAGCAAAGTAACTTTAAAATTATGTGTGGATATTTGTCAGCTGAGCTGGCGGAGCTGCGAATGAAAACAATTTCAAAAGAAGATCCAGATATACATGCATTAAAACTAATCAAAAACAAGTATGAGAAACTTAACGATGGTAATGGCATACAACAACAAATTTCAAATTGCAGGAAGTGTGGTCGGCGACACGAATTTCACCAATATCCGGCGTTTGGTAAGGCATGTAACCAATGTAAAAATTAAATCATTTTGCTAATTGTTGTAAATCAAACATAGAAAATTCTGTAAACACATTAAAAATAAGCAATAAAAACGATGATGAGTTGTTATAGGTAGCCTCGAAAACAATGCCTCTTCTGATAAACGGGAATGGGTAGATGAGATACTTTGTAACCAATATCATTGCAAAGTAAAACTAGATAGATAGTGGTTCCCACGCGAACATTATTTCGGACATAGAACTAAAAAATTTTAACTATAATTTTAACCAAATAAAAAAGACAAACGATAACGTAAAGGCGTATGGGGAACGCAATTAAAAGTATTAGGTCGGTGTTTACTTGGTTGCAAATTTAATAATAGACCATGTACGAAACTAGAATTCATTGTAACAGAAGGAGGTAAAATTACAGACCCAGTTATTATTGGTTTGCCCTCACTAGAAAAGTTAAACTTGATTCAAAGAATTGATTCAATCTCCATTAAAAACAAAACCCTGTCAGTAAATATGATTTTGAAAGAGCATACAAATGTTTTTAGCGGTTTTGGTTGTGTAAAAGGGTTCAAATATGATATCAAACTAAACGATAACGCGAAACCATTAGTGGTTGCGTGTCGCAAAATCCCTTTATCAATATTAGAAGAGGTCAAAACAGAATTAAACCTTATGGAACAGGAAAGTATTATAGAAAAAGTTTCGGAACCCACTGACTGGGTGCATCCAATAGTTATCGGTAAACGTAAAAATGGCAAAATAAGAATTTGCGTATACCCAATCGAACTAAATAAATACATACGTCATCAATATCGTAACATACCAAATTTCGATGACTTGAGTTCACGCATGTCAGAAGCAAAAACTCCACAAACCCCTAGAGACAATTTAAAAAATATATATCTATGATTGTCCAGCTAGATTGCAAAGTATCAGACTAAAATTACACAGATATAATCTAAAAGTCACATATAAACCAGTCAAAGAACTTTTATTAGCTGACGCTCTGTGCAGATTATATTCACTAACAGAAACATTAAACTTACGTAAGGAAATAGATGCACAAGTTTGTAGTATTCTAACACAAAACTTTCCGATGTCCTTGGACAAAAAAGAAAAATTCATTCAAGAAACCAATTCTGATCAAGATTTAATATTATTAAAAAAATACATAACAGATGGTTGGCCCCAAAATAAAAAAATTATTCCATTTTCATTAAAATGTTATCAAAAATATGCGGTAGAGTTAAGGGTCATAGACAATTTAATTTTTAAGAATAACAGACCGATAGTCCCACATAGCCTAAGAAAAGAAATGCTAGCCTTGATCCAATACAATCATCTTGGGATAGAAAAATGTAAAAATAGAGTCAGGGAAATTTTGGCCAATGATGAATAAAGAAATGTCAGATGTAGTTGAGAATTGTTCGGCTTATATTAAGTTTAGTCGCTCCCAACAAAATGAAACATTAATAAATAGAGAGGTTCCTGACGGACCTTGGGAAACTCTAGGGTTAAATGTATTTTTTTACAATAACTATAACTGGTTACTAATAATAGATTATTTTAGTAAATATGTGGAAGTCGCAAGAATAAATGATTTATCGAGCTCTAGTGTAATAAATGTTTTAAAATCCCAATTTGCTAGACATGGGTTACCTCACATAGTTTACACGGATCTGGGGACGCAACTTTGAAGTCGAGAAACAAAACAATTTTCAATAAACTGAAATTTCGAACTCAGAACCTCGAGCCCAAAAAATTCGCAATCAACTGGTATGGTAGAAAGGCACATCGCTACTATCAAAAATATGTTCAAAAAATTAAATGAAGAACAAAATAAAGATCCGGCAATAGCACTTTTGGAATACAGAAATACACCATCGGTGATGGTCTTAAATCACCTAATGAAATCCTATTCGGTCGTAAAAGGAGAGGCATCATCCCAAATCAAATAAATAAGAAATAAACTAATTGATAGGCAAAGCAAACAAAAAACATATTATGACAGATTCGCGAGAGATATAAAAAAGAAAATCAATGTAAGTGACAAAGTACATATCAGAAAAGAGCGCGACAAGCCTCTTGTTCCGGCAACAATAACAAACAAATGTAACAGGCCTAGATCCTTTGAATTCAAATTAAATAATGTAAAGAAAATAGAAAGAAATTGGAAACATATATTTGGTCCTATCAATGGTAGGCAAAATTATATAGCACAAAGTAACAATACAATAACTGATAGAGAACCACAATATAAAATATAAAACATCCCACAATACACTACACTACACAATATAAAACATCCTATGAATCATTAAATCATAACAGTGAATCAAACAATACTGAAAGTAATAAATCTGATAACACGAATAACGATAAAGATAGGGTGCTCACAAGAGCGGGAGAACGGTGAAAACATCTATAAAATTTAAAGATTATATGAGAATTAAGAACAATATATTATATGAGAATTAAATTAATAATTTTAATGTAACATAATTTGAATATATAATTTAGAGGATGTGATGAGTTCAATATGATTTAGTTGACATTTCTAAGTTACAAATGATTTATAAAACTAGGGTTTTTTAGTAATGTTTAAGCTGGCCAGGCCAGGCCGACCTAGAACAAGAATGAAGACAACAGGTCGACTCAGTGATTTATATAATAATACGAATCCTAATAAATCTTAATTAAGTGTGTTTCATTTATAATAACCGGGCGATCATAACACCTAGCAGTTGAACAGATTGATATTGGAACCCTAATATTATTAAATTGCATGTTCACAACAATCAACATGCAACGAACTACTGCCATTTTCACTTTCACCGCTGTCCTCGGCATTTTCTTCGTATGTTTCACAACTTGTAATATTTCTTTTACAATATTCACTACCTGAAAAATGACTCATTTTTCCACATTTGAAACATTTTTGTTGATTGCAGGATAACGATGATTTGTTTCTTATTTTCCACCACATATAAAACACTGCTTATTTGCATTACGCGATGGTTTCGTGGTTTGTTTAATTGTTTTTCGACTAACTTTATTCACAACTAACTGTGTATTGGCATTATCATCACTCTTTGATTTCATTTCACTTATATGTTTTTTTTTTTGAGAGATTTGCTGCTTTACATAAATCAACTGCTTTATCCAATGTGAGATCCGGATTACGATGTAATTTTCCTTTTAATAAAGAATCTCGTAAATCTCCGAATTCACACTTCTTACTTTTATTTGTTAAATCTATTAGAAATTCTTCAAACGTTTCACCATCGTTTTGCACCCCGCGTAAAAAATTTACGCCTTTCAATATTTAAATTTACCTTTGGTAGAAAATTTTCCTTGAATTTCTCTACTACTTTATTATATAATTTATTTTCTTCATCACCTAAATTCAGTGAATTGAACACATCAATACCCTTTTCCCCAAGGTGGTATAATAATAATGCAATTTTGCGTTCATCGGTACTTTTAAGTAGATCCGACGCCACCATATAAATTTCAAATTTTTGGTGCCACGTCTTCCATCCATCCACCGCAAAATCACTGTTTAATATTGGTAAATTTGTAAGACTCATGTTTAAAATTTTTCACCTTCAATTTATTTGCATTTTAACCACACTTTTACGCGCCTAAATTCAGGATTCGTTTTAACCTGACACCATGTTAAGATTATAGTTTAATAATGAAACAAATAAAATTATTAATTATATTATTATCAAGTTTATATCAAATTATTAATGATACAAGAGTTGAGTTAGCTGATGTTGCTTACTTAAGACCACATGTATGAAGGAGGGCGGAAGTTGATTTCTTCATCTATTATATGGTTCGCTCTTGCCTTCCATTAGATGGCAGCACTGACATGCTAATCGTAACAGCCAACAAGTGTATAAAGCACAATCTAGATGCTAACAAAGCGCCTGGATATGACCTTGTCACTGGAAAAATAGTAAAAGAATTGTCAAGAAGAGGTGTGGTAATGCTTACAATGATGTACAATGCTGTACTTAGACTTGGGTATTTTCCTAGCCAATGGAAAGTTGCTCAGGTGATCATGATTCCCAAACCAGGAAAACCTCCACAAGAAGTTACTTCATACAGGCCGATTAGTCTTCTACCAATACTTCGAAAACTTCTCGAAAAAATTCTCTTGAAACATATCACAGTGATTATCGAAGCTGAGCAACTTATTCCAGAGCATCAGTTTGTACTGCATAGTTCATCCATTGTACTGCATAGTTGAATCATACATTCAAGAAAGATACTTCCAAATCAAATTTGGAAATGAAGTAAGTCGACTGCACCCGATTAAGTCTGGTGTCCCCCAGGGTAGTGTTCTAGGACCAACTCTATATTTATTGTACACTGCTGATTAGCCAACAAACGAATTTACCATACTTGGTACATTTGCTGATGATAAAGCTATATTGTCAAAGCATCCAAATCCTATGGTAGCAGCATCCAATTACAACTTCATCTCGATCAAATACATCATTGGACAAAAATTGGCGCGTGTCTATCAACGAATCTAAATCATCCCATATTGCGTTTAGTAAATGTAGACCCAGTAAACAATATGACGTCTTTAAAAGTTCTTTAAGAGCTCTTATTAAAGATTTGGACGTCTTAAATTTTTCGTCAAATGGGGTCTTCAGGACTTCATGAGGATGTCCAATGCGCCACCTCAAGAACTACTGAAGACTTCATTATTAAGTCTTTATGAACTTTTTTTTCTGACTTCGAAAAAATAGATCTTAAGAGTTCTTGATTCTGACCTCTTCAAGAGCTTCTTTTGAAGAGATCTTAAGAGTTCTTAATTCTGACCTCTTCAAGAGTTTTTTTTTAAGAGATCTTAAGAGTTCTTTATTCTGACCTATTCAAGAGCTCCTTTTTAAGAGATCTTAAGAGTTCTTGATTCTGGCCTCTTCAAGAGCTCTTTTTTAAGAGTTCTTTAATACTAAATTAATATTTTAAGATTCCTAAAAATAGAGGCTAAAAAATATAAACAATTTTATATTAAAATTAATAAATAATTATTCATTTAATTTATATTTACATTTAAATTTATATTAATAATCATTACAATCATTTGGTTTCCATATATTGATATATTCCAACAGCGCCTTTTGGGTAAATTTCGACTGGTATTGGATAAAGTTGACTCTTCAAACTCTTTGAAATTGGCAAACTGTCAATTGCACGTTGATTTGAATAGTTTCTTTAAACTGGCCCAAATCGATCGCTTTCAGTTGGTCAATCAATCCTTTTTTTAGACCATAATGAAAATATTCTCCTGGTGCAACAGTACGAATAGGGGTATTTTTAGGAGAATTTAATAATGTAATCTTTTGGAAAATTTTTTAAGTCTTCTATCGACTCTACATTCCGAAGAATATTTAGATGCAGTTTGAGTAATGTTAAACTCACATTTCCATTGAGCTAACTTTTGACTCAAACTTAATTTTTTGATATTCTTAAAATAGGTTCGAAGATGGGATGTTCATGGAATAGGTTCGAAGATGGGATGATCATCATCTTGGCAGACATCTTGGTTTCCAATCTTAATAAAAAATAGAAAATCATGATATTCATTTTTTAAATTCATTTTAATGCGTTAACCTTTAAGATACTTACAGATAAAACCAATTAAAAATAATCCACGTTAAAAATAACGCACTTAAACTGGTGTTAAATACTTGATAACACTAAATAAATAAATTAAATTATAATAATACCTTAACAAGTTCTCCAAATAAACCTTAATGAGAATGTTAAACTCTAGGTTATACAGAAATGAAAACTATAACAAAAATGCGCGTGTGCTAAATTGAGTAAAAATAGAAAAAACTTGGGAAAAAGACTTCTTAAAGGGCACCTATTTCTGAATTCTTGCGAAGTCAGAAAAAATTAACTCTTAAAAGCTCCTATTTCTGACTTTTTACGAAGACAAAAAAATGTCTACTTAAAGGGCTCCTATTTCTGACTTCTTGCGAAGTCAGAAAAAATAAATTCTTAAAGGGCTCTTATTTCTGACTTTTTACGAAGACAGAAAAAATGTGTATTTAAAGGGCTCCTATTTCTGACTTCTTGCGAAGTCAGAAAAAATAGACTCTAAAGGGCACCTATTTCTGACTTCTTGCGAAGTCAGAAAAAATAGACTCTTAAAGGGCACCTATTTCTGACTTCTTTAGAAGTCAGAAAAAATAGACTCTTAAAGGGCACATATTTCTGACTTCTTGCGAAGTAATAGTAATAGTGTTTATTTTTCAGCTATTTGTCATTTACATGTTTGTTTGTCAACATGCCTGGACCCTGGTTCCATAGGAGTACTTGTTTCATAAGCTTCCTCATAACCAAATTTTTCCAAAATTTTTCTTATATACTCTGGCTCATTTATAAAAATTCCATTTTCTTTTAAATTTATGTCCATTCCCAAGGTAGTGCAATTTTTCTGCATTTTCTTTTTCAGTTAATTCAGGTAATTTCCAATTCACACAATTTTAACAATATAGATTTTACTTTTACTTTTTTTATCTTGACCAGTGATTAATCCATCATCAAGGTAGATGATCGTACGTTCTTTATTATAAAATATACACGGATCATCATCAGTCGCTTCCAAATTTAAGTTCTTTAAAAAAATTGTAATTCTCTCATTCCATGCTTTTGGGGCTTGTTTTAATCCATAAATACTCTTAATTAATTTTCATACTCTTTCTGATCTTCAAATCCATTTGGCTGTGTCATATAAATATCTTCAGATAAGTTTCCATTCAGAAATGCTGTTTTTATATCAAAAGTTTCAATATGAAAATTCTTTTGATTTGCATTACTCAAAATAAATCTAATGCTTGGATAACGAGCTACGGGTGAAAATGTTTCATAGTAATCAATGCCTTGCTTCTGGTTATGTCCACCTGCAGCGAGTCTGGCTTACTTTTTACCATTTTTTTTATACATAATACCCATTTGCAAGATAAAGCTCGTCGATTTTTAAGAAGTTCCGTCAGTTTCCAAGTTTTCATTTTCTTCAGAGAATTCATTTCATCTTTTATTGCACGCTTCCATTTTCATTTTTTAATGCAGATTCTATTGATATATTTTCAACTTCACCAATGAAACCAGTATAATAGTCTCTATACTTTGCATGCGGTTTAATTTCCTTTCTATCTCTTAATTTCGGTTGGAGATCTTCTACTTGTTCATGTTCTTCAGTGCTTTCGTAGTCTCGGCTGTCATCATTATTAGTCTCCTCCTGTCGGTCATTATTATCACCACAGTCAGAGTTTTCATCATTTCTCTCCTCCTGTTTATATTTCTTCGTTTGAGATTTGATCAACTTTATTTTGATCTTTATCATTTAAAGAAATTTCAGTAGATTTCGAATCAAAATCAAAATTTTCTTTGAATGAGATATTGCATGAGATTTGTATTTGTTGTTTTTCAGGGAAGTACACATGATATCCTTGTTCTTCTACATCGTAACCTACAAACATACCTTTTTGACTTTTTGTATCCAATTTCTTACGTTTGTTGTTATGAACAATGATCACTGTGTAATTGTGTAGTGCGGTGTTGTGTAACATGGTGTAGCAATGGGAAGGCGGACATGGGGTATTAGGACATGCGCAATAGTTAGAAGAAAGATATATGTTTCGGAATATAATAATGATTGTATCATTCGTATTAAAAAGAGTATTTTAATGTTTAAAAGAATAAATAAATTGAATTAATTATTTACCATGGTTTCTCATTTACTTCTGAACCCACAATTACAATACTTGTGATCAGGTATAGGTATAAAACATTCACAACCACATTGTCTTAATGTTTTGACATTAACTCTTCTTCCAAACCATAATTCGGCTGAACTTTTTCATTTTACAGAACTAGTACCTGTTTGATTTATAGTGAATACAGAATAATTCAAGGCTTCAGCCCATAATCTCTGGGATAGTTCTTTGGCATATATTTCAGCTCTGGCAGACTCTACAATTGTTCTCATTTCACGTTCTGCCCGACCATTTTGTTGAGGTGTATAGGTTGCTGAACGTTGTTGAAAAATTCTTAGTTTTTCAAAAATATTTCGAGTTCTAATATTTATCCAACAATTTCAGTTCCATTATCAGACTTAAGTTTCTTAATTCTTATACCAAATTGATTTTCAACTAGATTTAGAAATACATTCAGCTTATCTACTGCTTCAGATTTGTGCTTCAAGAAATACACAGTTCTAAAAAGACTATAATCATCTTAAAGTAAAAGATAATATTTGGCACCTCCGAGAGAAATTTCATTCATATCACCTAATTCAACATGAATCACATCTAGACAGTTCTTTGAAACTAATGGATTTATGTTATGTGATATGCGACATTGTTTTCCATACGCACACCCAGTACATAGGGAATTATTCTAGTCATCAATAAATTTTATAGTGTCATTTTATACTTCTTCAAAATATCTCAAACATAATTAACATTTTGATGAGCGAGACGCTCATGCCATCCTTTTATTGAAATAGCAGACAAGCTATAGTCAATCACGTCAACAAATTTCATTCGAAATAATCCTCCATTTCTTTCAGAAACTTATACAGGATTATTGTTACTCTGTGAATATCGCGGACTCGAAAATTTGAAATTAATATTATATTCCAAAGCATAACGATCGAACTCAAGGGCACCAAATGGACTGTTGTCACATTTGAGTGTTGTTGAGAACCCTATTTTGAAAAACACCTGATTAATTTGCTCTATTATGTTTTTCGAGGTTTTATTATGTAATGAAATGAAATAAGGAAGTTAGAGTATGCATCAAAAAGTGCAAGAAAATCGCGCCCGGCATATTCAAATATATCCATTCCTACCACATGAAACGGGTACATAGGAGTTTCTTCCTAAACCAACGGTTCCTTTTGATTGTTTCTATGAAACTTTTCACAAACAGCGCATGCTTGAACTAATTCTTTGATTTAGTTATTTATTCCGGGCCAATAATACAATTTTCTGGCTCGTGCAAGGGTTTTCTCAACGCCCAGATGTGGTTCATGAAACCACTTTGCTAATTTTCCTTGTAGTTTCGTTGGAATGACGAGTCTATGATCCAAAAATAGTAAGTCATTTTCGAAATGGAGTTCCCCTTTTAGTTTATGAAAGTGTTGCCCCAAATCGTTTAACTGATGAAATCCTGGCCAACTATTTTCTACATATTGGCATACACGACTATAGTTTTCATCATCCTTCAAAACATTTCGATAATAGTTAAAATTTTCTTCAGATAAGCAAACCTATCTCGTCACGCTTTGAATAATTCCAGAAAGATTCTCTAATTCCTCTTCTTCGACTAATTGAGCGCGTGATAAGCAGTCGGCCAACAAAATTTCTTTTCCCGGTTTGTAAACAACAGTCATATGCGGGTATTTTAGAAAAACATGATCATGCGTTGCAATCGCATTGTAACATCATCAATATCCCACTTGACTAATGTTTCCAGTGGTTTGTGATCGCTTTCAACTGTAAAGTCATGATCATATAAAAAATGATGAAAACGTTTACACGCGAAGACTATGGTCATGAGTGCCTTTTCGATCTGTGCCCACTTTTGCTCTCTCTTTGTTAAAATACGAGAAGGAAACATGATAGGATGCCCCTTTTGAACCAAGACACACCCCAATCCATCTTTCGATGCATCTGTTTGAACGGTCACGGGCAACTGTGGATCATAGATTGCCAACACGGGTTCCGACACAATAACATGCAGTAACTTTTCGAATTCCTCTTTCTGTTCTTTTTTCCACTCAAACTCAACAGCAAGCCGCGTTAGGTTTCGTAATTCAGTTGTCATTTTTGATAGATTTGGAATAAAACCAGTCAAATATTTTAATAATCCCAAAAAACGCGAAACTCCCGTCTAATCCATTGGCCTTTTCAGATCTAGAATGACATCAAAATACTATTTATCTGGTCTTATTTGGTTGAAAGATAAAATATTTCCCATAAACTTAACAGATTCCTTACGAAACTGAATTTTTTCCGAATTAAATTTCACATTATTACCTCGCGAGATTTATGTCCGTCGTCCCGAAGGTTTAGAAAAAAAATGAATTTATTTTCTAAACTTTACAAACACTTTTATTACAATAGTTAAATAACAATTTAATTTCACAAAGCACTATATAAAATAAAATAAATATAATTTAATTATTTTGTAACAAATGAACATAAAATCCAACAAGACGAGCACAGGTCAAAATCTTCTGAATTAATGTTGTTTTCCATCCTAGAGTTGACCCATTATTTACTGTGTTGGTTGTGACGTCTGAAGTGACTAATATGTATTAAAGATGATACTCTGGACTGTTGATAGTGATAATGAATATATTATATTTGATAAGTGATGGTTATAAGCGTATGGTTATGCATGATTCATAGATCATGTATGTAAACGAACAATATGAAACATGTTCATGACGAATATTATATATCTGACAAGGGATGGTTATGACTCATAAACCATAATGTAGATCAACAATTATATTATGAATCATGTTCAAAGGTTTATTACTTTATGATATGAATGATTCAAATATTTGTATTTTTTACTTATATGGGATACATAATTTCTCCCGACGCAGATTGAAATTATCCTTTTAATAGGAAATTTCAATTATATTTGATTAATGAGTTAGATGATTAATCAAGTTCTTGGCTTCTAGAAGTTCTATCGTAGTTGCAAGATTAGTTGATTGTTGGTCCATTTGTACGATAACTCTGTTGCTGTTGGTACATCCATGTATTTTCCATGAAACGAGAATTGTTATTAATAGTATTATAATGATAGTGACTAAATAATATTTCCAGTTCATATAATATAGATATGTTAAATTGTTTTCTGATTCGATGTATTTTCCAATGTAGTATCATTCAATCCATGTGAATACCATTTAGTATGATTATTGGTGTAGTTTATTTTATTAAACAAAATTAATTCCATTTCTGCTTCAGGATATTTTCTCACTGTCCCCATACGTAATACCGAATAAATTCAATGTGCAAAATTCCAATTTGATGTAGAGTTTTCCATGTATATTAGTTAGGTTTTTATTACAGGTAGTTGAAATGTTTATTGGAGAATCGGTGTTGATGAGGAAATCATTATCAATTAATTCTGTTAATATACTATGTTGTTTTACTCTCATATATTGGCAATGGCTTGGCTTATTTTCCAATATGTTGATTTCGCAGGTATTATTTTAAATTGGTTTGAGCAGAATAGGTTTTATAATGTAATCATGTTCTATTAATTGAAAGTCTGTACTTGTTATGAATGCAAAATAAGAAGGATTGTAAAGGATGTGGTTTGAGTTGATGGTGATCATTTTACCGTTTTCGACTAGTGGATGGATTCGTATTAATTTAAATTCTAAATCGAAGAATACCGGCATTTGTATTGCAAATATGATTTTAGATTCATTAAAATATGCTTTGAGTTGCAACAATTCGTAGACATGTTCGACATTATATAATTTTATATGTTTTTCTAAAGTTAGCATGATAGTTTGTATTTCTTGAATATTTAAAATATATCTGGGTATGATATGTAATTTGGCTAATTGAACGGATTCTATGATATTATTCAAATGGTTATCTAAACGAGCAATTTGGGTTTGAATAATATTGAACTTAATTATATTATCTAGTTCTAATGAGTCTAAGCTTTTTGTAATTGCTATTAGTCTAGTAATATCCTTATGCTGATTAGCTATTTCAGTTGTAAGGGTTTTAAATCTATCGATCATTTGGTAGTTCAATGAATGTTGTAGTTTACTGTTTTTTTGTAATATGTTATTATTATTTTGGAGAATTTCGATTTGTTTGTTTATTTCTTTAGCATCTTTGCTATCCATATTACCGGTAATGAATTTGATTCCGGATCCTAAGAAATTAGCAAGGCCTCTTTTGGTACGTATAAAAGGGTACAGACTACTAGTTTTATGATACAATTCTTTTGCTTGTGTGCTTAACTGTGTTATATGAATGTTGTGTAAAGACGTGCTATTAGTTACGAGGTGACGGAGAATGTTAGAGATATTCAAAGCGGTATTTAATAAAGATTCGATTTCTACTATATGTATTAAGTTATTATAATGGGAAGTTATTTTTGGGATTCTTAATGTTAATGCGAATAAACCGTGATTATTAGAAACGTCAGTTATTTCTATTCGTTGTCCGTTCGTCAAGGTTAATCTGAGATAAAATTATTTCTTTTTAATTTTTATTTTTCTTTTATGATATTTTTGGATTTTTTGTCTGCTCTTTGCTTTAATATGTTTATTGTGATTTTCTAGACATAACTCCTTCGAGTATTTTGGACTTAATTTATTTCGTCGATTTTCTTTTACAAAAACAGGTTGATTTATTGAAATGTCGGGTGGGTCTATACGTTTCTCTTTTATATTTTTCTTATTCAATAGTTCTGCTTGTTTGTCATTTTGGATTTTGATGAAGTTTTTGATAAATTGCAATTCCTCTAAATGATATCAATTTTTCATCACGGATTCCTCGTATTACCTCTGTAGGGGTTAATTTAATAGAACTGTGAATGGCGTTATTATATGCAATGACCACTAGCAGTATTTGAGAATTTAATGTGAGTCGAGGGAATGTTTTCGTTTCTATCAATACGCCTTCAATTAGTGTTGAATGAAAACGTTCAACCGGAGAGTTTCCTGTTGAATTTCTAGCACAAGTGACATGGTTTTCTATATCATACAGGTTCAGGAAATTTTTGAAGTCATTGGCTTCAAATTCTGCACCTGGGTCATGTATTACCTTTCGCGGTATACCGTGTAGATTTATAATTTCCAATAAGGCGTCTAATACGTTTTTCGTGTTTCTATCTTGTAGGATTTTAACGAAGTGTTTTTTGTCTAAATGAAAAAGATCTATGTGTAAAATTTCGAATGGTCTGGTAGCTTGTTCTGTCGGGGTGTATTTTATCTTAGGTGGGTTTCTATCGTATTTGTTAGTTTTACAAATTTCACAATTGTTAATAAACATCTGTATTTTACTTTTCATACTATCAAAATAGAATTCGCGTTTTAAATGTTGGAAAGTTTCTTCTATACCTCGATGCAATGATTTTTCATGATATTTTGTCATGAGTTCGGTTTGTTCCAACTCAGTTTCTACATTTTTTAATATTTTTACGCATCTGACTAATTTCATAGTTGTATTAAAATTTTTGACGTAACATTCCTGAAGTTTGATGAATATATCATCCGAACAATACACGGCATTGATTTTTGAATTTGTTCATTCGTCTTTTAGTATTTTGAGGAGGGTGGATTCATCCTTGTTAACGATAGTAATCGTTATTCGATATTTTGTTTTAAACAAGAGACTATTTTCCCTAGTGCTCATTTCACCTAACTTGATAATTATTTGTCGGTTGAATTCATTCAAGGGGCGTTCTGATATGGGTATACCTGTTTGTAAATTTTCATCAGCGGAATGTTGTGTTGAAATAGAATCAATATTCATGATTTGAACACGAGATAGAGCGTCAGCATTAGTGTTTTGCTTACCGGGTTTATGGTCTATTTGGAAGTTGTAATCTAATAATTTGATTTTCCAACGGATTAATTTAGAATTAGGCTCCTTGAGAGAGAATACCCATTTCAATGGTTTGTGCTCTGTAAGGATATTAAATTTTTGACCATACAAATATGGTCGAAACTGTTTACAGGCCCATACAATTGCAAGAAGCTCCTTTTCTATGGTAGAGTAATTGCACTCTGATTTGTTTAAAGTTCGTGAGGCATATGATATTAGTTTATCTGATCCAATTTTTCCTTGTGATAACACAGCCCCTATAGCATAATTACTAACATTTGTAGTTAATATAAATGACTGTTCGAAATCAGGGTACTGTAAGATGGGGTCTCCCTTTAACAATGTCTTACACTTTTCAAATGCTTGGATATATTGTGAGTCGTTATAATTCACAATTTTGTCCTTTTTTAGTTGCATTGTCATCGGTTTGGTGATTTTAGCAAAACCTCTGATAAATTTTCTATAGTATCCTATTAGTCGAGAAAAGATTTTATTTCCGTGCTTGTTTTAGGTATAGGGAATTTGTCGATTGCTTCTATTTTTTTTGGGTTCGGTCTTATCCCATCGGTTGTTACAATATGTCCAAGAAATTCTATTTCTTTTCTGAGAAACTCACATTTATCAAGTTGAGTTTTGAAATTGTGTTTTCTTAATTTGTTAAAGATTTTGGTAAGAACATCTATATGTTCTTGGAGAGAGGAACTGTATATAATAATGTCGTCCATATAAACTAGTACATTTTACCTATGTATTCACGCAACATATTATCCATAACTCTCTGAAAGGTAGCGGGTGCGTTCTTCAGGCCAAAGGTCATTCGTGTAAATTCATAGTGACCTTGTTCCACCGAAAATGCCGTTTTAGCTATATCCTCAGGTTTCATTTCAATTTGGTAAAATCCTGATGCTAAATCCAGTATAGAAAAATAATTACACTTACCAAGTTTATCAAGGATATCAGTTATGTTCGGCATAGGGTATCTATCATCAATTGTTTTTTCGTTCAATTTACGATAGTCCGTGACTAAACGAAATTTCTATTTTCTTGATGCGTCTACTTTTTTATTAATAATAAAACAAGGTGCACTCCACGGGAAGTTTGAGCGTCTAATGATATTTTTATCTAATAATTCGTCTATTTGTTTTTGTATTTCTAATTTCTGTGTAAATGGTAATCGGTAAACTTTTACATATACCGGTATGTCGTCTGTTAGTTTCATTTCATGTTTAACGTCCGAGGTGAAGGTCATTGGTCCTATATTACTCGGATCGTAAAATATGTCTCTATATCTAGCACATAAATTTATTAAGTTATTTTTTTCTTCACTATTTAGATGATTTATTCGTAAATTGTTTTTGGCGAATTCGAAATCGTAAGTGTCATCTGAGTTATTATTTATGTTATTTAATACTTTATAATTTTGTAGTTTTTCTGCGAGGAGGGGTTGATTAACTATTACTGTTTGCGGTTGGTTAGAATTATTTTGAATCATTACTGATGCATTATTATTTTCCGCTTTATATAAACCGTCAATTACTGAAACATTTCTATTCAAAAGGATTTGTTGAATGAATATGTCACCGTTTTTATAGTTACCGGAAGTGTTACTTCTTTTTGTTCATTTGCTAAAAGATTGATTGTTACGAATTTGTGATTTTTTTTCTTTTTTAATTTGATCCTATTTTGGTTGAAAGAAATTATGTCGTTTTGACAATCGATTATAACATTGAGCGATTTAAGGGTATTACTACCTATTATGGCGTCAAAATATTTATAGAAATCAAAAACTAAAAATTCTATCGGTTGTGTATTATTAAATTCTGCAATGTAATCTACAATTATTTTTTCGGTAATTAAATGGGTTTGTAAGGCTGTAGTAACTTTTGCCTTAACTGGATATTTGATACTATTTATGCAGTGTTTTGGTATCATAAAATTCGCATCGGCTCCCATATCAATTAAAATTTTTAAGTTGTTAATAGTTATATATGGGAGAGTGCTTTCATTAATATTATTCAATTCTACGAAACCGGTCGTTTTGAGGCTTCTAACTGAAAATTTTCATCTTCTAGATTTTCTACTTGATATTCCAAACTATCATTATTATGATCGTCCGTGGGTTCAATATCCTGAGCTATACATTGGTCGTAATATTCAGAGGGGTATTCATAATTATAGTCGTTACTATATTCTAGTAATGGTTCGTTAAATGAAATGTCGGTATCTAAATTATTGTGATGTAATATTTGACGTGTATTACCACTAGATATATCCATGGGTGTTGGTTTATAATTATTAGTATTATTTATTAGTCTATGATTCGTATGAGTATTTTGGGTATTTTTTGGTTGTAAATATTGTGAAAGTTGCGGTCTAGTCCACACGTTTCGGTTATATGTTTGTGGTCGAAAATGTTGAGGTGTAGAAAATGGATTTGGTTGGTTTGGTAAAAATTTAGCTGGTTGTAGATTAGCTCTATGTACAGGTAAATTTTTACTTTCGAAATTTGGTCTGACTTGATAATTGTTTGGGGTGTTGTATACCGGTGAAGCAAAATTACGTCTAGATAATTCTACTTTATGAGGCGGTTTGTATACCGGACTAGTTTTATGTATTGGTCTAGTTTCAGATATATACAAATTTCCTCTATTTCTTTCGTAGCATGATCTTTGCATGGCTAATTCATTAATAAATAAGTCATAGGCTTCTATTAAAGTATTAGATTTATCAACACGTATAGTAGCACTTAATTCGGGTTTAAGTCCCACTATAAATGATTCAAGTACAGTACTTAAATAGGAATCAATTTGTCCTCTGATGTAATCAGCTGAACGACCTTCTTTTTCTATTGTGTTTAGCAATAAATTTTGGTATTCACTAGCGTATGAATAATATTTTGTTATGTCCCTGTTTCCTTGTTATTGTATTAATAACCGAAGTAATGTGTGCTTTCGTTCGTTTGTCTGAAAAATTTATTTTTAAGCAAGTTTTAATCTCTTGCCAGGTATCAGGGTTACCCGCAGCTTTAATAGCATGACTAGCGTCTCCTATTAATTTTTCTTTAATAAATCCTATGAGGACAGGATGATTTTCATTAAGGCCACGGAGTACGTGGTCTCCCATTAGAATAAAGGAATTTAATTTTCCAGCACACCCATCATAGGTGGCCATATTTCTGATAATCTCCATTGGAGTTATTACAGTTGGTAAAGTCATGTTAGTTTTTAAATTATTAGGTATACTTAAATTTAATATACTCGATGAAGCGAGAGGTGCACTTGGTAATATTTGATTGTAGTCTGGTATTTTAATATTTTCCATAATTTGTGTTAAATTTTCGATTTCTGAATCGTGCGATGTGATTTCGATTGTACTTTCTGATTCTGATAATGAGCTTTCAGAACCACAACGAACAATTCTCCAATTCGCCGAAAACCACTTTTCAAATTGAGTTGCTTCCAGTTACCAATTTTCCCAGTAATATGCTCCAGTGACCAGCGATTTTTTTCCAGTTACCAGATAGTGTTGTCGACATAAAATAGTTTATTTGTTTAGTAGGTTGCGATGTGCATTACAAAGACTTGAAAGCCACTTAGCGAATTTTTCCTATGTTTTGGTTGATTCACTAATTAACGCGTTATTTCTTTAAGAAAAAATTTTTTATAATTCTTTAGAAATATCCTATCGGCTGCGCCATTTATGTCCGTCGTCCCGAAGGTTTAGCAAAAAAAAGAATTTATTTTCTAAACTTTACAAACACTTTTATTACAATAGTTAAATAACAATTTAATTTCACAAAGCACTATATAAAATAAAATAAATTTAATTTAATTATTTTGTAACAAATGAACATAAAATCCAACAAGACGTGCACAGGTCAAAATCTTCTGAATTAATGTTGTTTTCCATCCTAGAGTTGACCCATTATATACTGTGTTGGTTGTGACGTCTGAAGTGACTAATATATATTAAAGATGATACTTTGGACTGTTGATGATGATAATGAATATATTATATTTGATAAGTGATGGTTATAGGCGTATGGTTATGCATGATTCATAGATCGTGTATGTAAACGAACAATATGAATCATGTTCATGACGAATATTATATATCTGACAAGGGATGGTTATGACTCATAAACCATAACGTAGATCAACAATTATATTATGTATCATGTTCAAAGGTTTATTACTTTATGATATGAATGATTCAAATATTTGTATTTTTTACTTATATGGGATACATAATTCGCGCGCTCCATTACCGTTTTCATCGAAATATATCATCGAAATAAATATATACGCCTTGGATATCACCGAATATCTGTATCATTGCCCGTTGGAACATTTCCGGTGCCCAATTAAGGCCAAAGGGAACACGATTAAATTTATTTCTATGGAATGGTGTCATGAATGTTGTTAGATTTGAGCTGGCTTCAACGAGGGACATATGCCAAAATCCACTTGTCAGATCAATCACTGTGAACACATTAGCATTGGCCAAACCCGATGTCAGGTCCTCGATGGTCGGTATTAAGAAATGCTCATGTTTGATGCATGCATTAAGCGGTTTCGGGTCAAGACAGATACGCAACTTACCATTCGGTTTTTCTACTATTTGCAAATTATTGACCCAAACCGTTGGGTAATCCACAGGTGAAATGGTTCCCTCCTGCGTCATTTTATCAAGTTCAATTTTTAATTTGTTCATTAGTGCATGCGGTATCCGTTTCTTGTAGTGAAGAACTGGCTTTGAATCAGGGGCGTAGCTACCGCCTTATCAGCCGTATCAATTATACGGGGGCCCCCGATGTGCGTAAGCAAAAATTGAGAGTGTATATTTAATTTGAATTGTTAGTAAAAATTTTGGAAAAAGTGACAGATAGATAATTATGATGAATAAATATTTTTTTTAATTTTATGCAAACATTTTTTTTTCTTTTGTGAGAAATCTTTACCCTTCATAAGGGCCCCCAAACAAATTTTTATACGGGGCTCGCCAAGGCACGCTACGCTACTGCTTTGAATTATCCTGTAAATAAATTTTAAACATTCCCGGGAATTTACCAAAACCCTGAAACACATCTTTGTACTGCTCGACAAATACTTCTGTCAAGTTAGGTAATGCAATCATGTTAATATCCATTCGCTTAACTAATCCAAATTTAATACAACTCTCTAATCTATCAACTACCACAAACACCGCTTCCTGTTCGAAATTCAAACTTAAGTCAACACATTTTAGTTTTACCGTTCCAAAAGTCTTAACTTTCTTATTACTATAATCGAAGACAGCAAGATTTTTATTATTCAATTTAATGTCTAATTTTGTTACTAAGTCTAACGGAATGCAATTGACATCCGCACCGGTGTTAATCTTAAACTTAATTATATTATTAATTACCTGATATTCTTTGGTCCATTTTACACACTTCAATCCAAAAGAATTTATTCTTAAATTATATTTTTGATTTAGCCAATCATGTGGTACATTCAAATTATCTACTAGTTTACCTGGATTGTCATCCCATGTGATACTACCATCCCATGTGATATTCCCATCTTATTATTACTTTCCATCTTCGTTTGAACATGAAACTTCTTTCCGCGTTGGCGGCAGCATCTTGCAAAATGTCCACGTTTCCCACATTTGTTACACGTACTTTCTTTTGCCCTACATTCATCACGATGTTTCGGATCCGAAGAGCCGCCACAGTTAAAACATACACGATTGATTGCATTAATACAATCAGCTTGTTGTGTTTCCTCCATGCTGACTACAATCAGTTTTTAATTTAAAATGCTTTTGTTGATATGCGCCGTTTCATATATTTTGCACATTTCCAGAATCTTAGTCAACGTTTCATCCCGACCATCCAATAGTTTTAGTTTAAGTTTTTTGTCAGCTACTCCAATTATTATGCGATCACGCAACATTCTATTTTCATATAACGCGCCTCATTCACATTTAAATTCACAAAATGGTATGTGTTTTCTTAATTCCGTTTTAAATTCTATGAATTGTTGCTTTTCTTTTTGAACAATTATGTTAAACTTAAATGACTCCATAGCTACATTTCTTTTTGGCAAGCAAAACTCATCAAATTTCTTGACGTCATCCCATGTTCTTTGTATAACACCAGCACCAGAACCAGCCCCAACAATGATTTCTCCCAGCATTGATTTCTCGGAAGCGTCATTTGGAAATAGTGTGTTGTAAATGGACCTACCTTGATCACCAATTAGCCAAACGAACGTGGCAATCTTTTTTTTTTCATCATCATCAATTCTCTTATTTGCGATCATCCACACAAGGAAATTTTGTTTCCATTCGGCCCACGATATAATATTTGCACAATCCAAAGGCTTTGGTAATCGGTCCCGATCATCAGCCATATTTTCTCACAACAACAACAAAAAATTAAAAACCACTTCTGACACCATGTAATATGATGGGTTATTTAATAAAACAACTGGTTAATATTAATATTAACTGGAAAATTATATATTGAAATTCTTGTACATTAATGTCTTTTTTTATTCCTTTTTAAGAGTTGATGCTCAATTAACTCCCGCTCAGATCACTGTCACTGCAATAGCGGATGTACCCACGCTAGCCAACTATTATAAAATAAATGTTACTATAATGTTACTTATTACAATCACCCAACTTAATTTTTGCTGGTTCATGGAGTGGTTTTATATCTGTCATCCAATTTAAATTTCCAGTCATGTGGTGGGTTGCTCCACTGTCTTGATATCATATGTTTTTATAATTAGATATATTTTGTTTTTGACTAGCAGTCAATGACACTGACAAAAATGATTTTTTATTCTTCGAACATTCTTTGGAAAAATGACCAATTTCTTGACAGTCGTTGCATGGATACCTTTCTTTACAGTAGTCTAAATAAGCTTGACAAGGTTGCCCTCTACAATCTTTCTTAATGTGACCTCTATTTCCACATTTAAAGCAATGTATATTACCTGAGTAATTTTATGAGATTCCTGTTCTTCTGACTTATATGGATTATTCTTATTGAAATTTTTATTAAAATTTTTCCTAATTTGTCTTTTTGATATCAATACGCTTTCAATAATTTTATCATCATGTCTTTTGTTGCGTTTTTCTTCCATTTTTAATATTTCCATTAAATTTGACAAGGTTTTATCAGTAGATGCTACAGAGTTCCATGCTGAATGAAAATGATTATATATTTCTGGTAAAATATTCAAAATTCTTTTTATAGCCCATTCGTCTTTAATCTTTTCACCTGTTTCACGTAGTTCTTGTGCTAGCCCATCAACTTTCAAAGAATTATCGATAACTGTCTTGCTATCATCATATTTATAATTAAAAAATGCCATGCGAGCTGCATCTTGTGATGACTTGGGTTTTGTGCTGTATAATGTTTCCAACCTTTCTATCATTTGTGCTGCTGTAGTGCATGTGGCTATTTTTAATGCAATATTTTCTTCGACATTCAGACCAATAATACTTTGAGCTTCAATATATTTTGTCACCCCTGACGAATAATTAGGATCGGTATCAAAACGTTTTACCGTTAGGGCTGTGGCCACTTCAAATAAGCCTTTATACCGTAGTAACTGTTTAGGTTTTAGTAATTAAGCAAAATTGTTTTATATTTAGTTTAATATCAACTTTAATAATTACATAAATAATACATATTAATTAGGAACGATTAGTCTGCCATCAAGATAAACTAAACCATTTTCCATACATATTCTATTTTTCATTTTAATAAAGTAAGATAGCTCACCACTTTGTTTAATTTTTAATGGCCACCCTTCTTTGTAAAATTGTATAACCGTTTGTAATACTTCATCTAGGCGACTTTCTTTTTAACATTCTTCTAAACCAGGATTTGTAAAACTAATAGCATAGCCTACGGTATGAACTACATCTTTCATTAATGGGTCGTCTTTTTCTTGTTTTGGCAAACAATTTATAGAAAGCAGGTCCGTTATGTACATAAATTTACCTGAAAGATACTGTACGTCAATATCGTAAACTAATAATTTCACTTTGATCCGTTTGAGCCTATTGTTTTTTATGTCTGAAATGTTCTTTTTCATAAGAGATACTAGGGGTTGATGATCCGAATGTACTATTTTGGGTCGACCATATATAAATACATGATTTTTCTTACATTCGAATGCCACGGCTAATAGCTATTTCTCAATTTGAGCATAATTTTGCTCAGTTTCTGTTAGTTACCTCGATCCGAATGCGACGGGAATCTTTTCATGTAGTAAGCAGTAGCCCAACGCTTCCTTGCTTCTATCGCATTGAACTGTAATTTCCTTATTTGGATCAAAATTGGCCAGAGTTGGCGCTTCGCACACTAATTTTTTTATTTTGTCAAACGCCTCTATGTGACACGCGTACCAGTTCCAAGTAACATCTTTTTTTAATAGTGTCCTAAAAGGGCTTGTTATCTCTGACAGATTGGGTATGGTAAATCTCTCAAATAATTTATCATTCCCATTAATTGCATTAATTCTTTCTTATTTTGTGGATTTTTTAGATTTAGAATAGCTTCAATTCTAGTTTTATCGATAGCAATTCCACGCTCATTAAAATTTAATCCTAAAAACTTGACTTCACTTTGGCAATATTTTAGTTTCTCGTAATTGAATTTGACGTTGTATAATTTAGCCCTCCTTAAAACTTCGGACAGTATTCTGTCATGGCCCTATTGAGTTTCGTGGGCTATGATAAAATCGTCAAAGTATATAGATAAGCCCTCTATATGAGCATATTTTTGATGAACTTTCATCAAGCTTTATGTGATAAAATCCGTTTTTTAGATCCAGAACTGTATAAAATTTTTTATGGGCTAATTTCGGCCTTATTTCTACTAGTGTCGGAATATGGTAGTAGTTCCTTAGGATATACTTATTTAAATTTTGTGGATCTAAACAAATTCGCAGGGATGAATCCGGTTTTTCCACTATGACTATATTAATCACCCATTCACTCAGTCTATTATCATGGACTGGTTCTATTATTCCTTTCTTAACCATTTCATTTAGTGCTGTCTTCAGCCTCTCCATTAACGCTAATGGCACTCTCCGTGATGGATTTGCTTTGAGTATGGCGTCCGTTTTTAATGAAATTTTGTACTCATCTGGGAAACATCCAATGCCTGAAAACTGTTCGTTATTTTCTTTGACGAATTGCTCCTTTTTATTGGAGCACGAATCATCACGTCTTAGTAATCCTAACTTAATACACGCTTCGAAGCCTAAAATTGGTTGAAACTGTGCTTCTTTAACAATAACAAATTGTGTGGTTATGGTTTTGTTATTTGCTTCGCATTGCAAGTTGCAGGTCTTTAGTGGATAAATTTGGTATCCCCCATATGCTTCTAATCTAATTTTTTGTTTTTCTGATTCCCGGTTTATTTGACAACTTATTATGAACGTCTACATTAATTACATTTGTATATGCTCCCGTATCCAGTTTACATTTTACATTGGTTTTATTAATTTGAATAACTTTAACCCATTCATTTTTGATATAATTTATTTGATCGCTTACTACCCATTTATTTTTAATAGCATTTATTTCATCAGCCGATTCAGTTTTTGCTTCACTTTCAAGTGTGTTCATTTGTCTATTGTTAGACTCATTGCCTTGCCTGTTTTTATTCTTACAGCATTTTGCAAAGTGATTTTTGTTACCGCACACGTTACATGTTTTTCCATATGCCGGACATCTTCGAATTGGGTGGCTAATACTACACTTATTACACATTTTGTTTTCCAGCCCATTACCACTATGGTTTCTAAATCTTCTGTTTTTTCATTGTTTTCCAGCCCATTACCACTTTTGTTTCTAAATCTTCTGTTTTCTTCATTTTTGTTTTGTACTGTATTTATCTTAGGTTTATCTTCCTGGCTAGATTCAAGCATTTGTCTAGCCTCTTCAGCTGCTTCAGCAGCTTGAGAACATTGTAAAACCTTCTCCAACTTTCATCATCTCGCAACAATTTCTCCTGAAGGTCCTTATTTTGTATTCCTAATATTATTTGCGAACGCTTTATTGAATCTTCCACCTCACCAAATTCACATGACTTTATTTGGACTTTTAGTCCAGTATAAAATTCATTAAATTTTTCATTTTCCTTTTGATATGTTTGAAAAAACTTAAAATGTTCCATAGCGAGATTTTTTTGGAGAACAATATGTTTCAAGAGCATCAAAAATTTTTTCTATTTTTAAATCTGTTTGCGAGCTAATATCGAGTGTATTATATAGTTTCAAAGCATTCCTTCCCAGCAAGTTTAATAAGCGGGCCACTTGCACTTTATCCGGTTTTCCATCGGTTTCAGTGGCACTAAAATAGATTTCTACTTCTTGTTTGAATCGAATGAAATTTTTTTTTAAATTGCCTTCCATTTGCAGCGTATCTGGTTTATTAAACGATTCCATTTTTGTTTATACTTTCACAACGTTTCATTCACGATTTTAACCTCAATTTTACACACGTTTTATTATTATAATTATTTATTTGTTTTAATTCTTTAATGTGGTTCAAATTCGTTACGACTGCGCCATGTTTAGGTTTTAGTAATTAAGCAAAACTGTTTTATATTTAGATTAATATCAACTTTAATAATTACAGAAATAATACATATTAATTACATGACCTTGTGTGTTGTCTTAATCCTTGTATCTCGTGTGTGTGGGCGTGTGTTGTGCTATGTTGCGTTCCTAGAGATGATACCATCTCTATCGTTATTTATGGTTAATTAAGTGAGGTGTGTTCTGTATGATGTATATATCTTATATGAGGTGTGTTCTGTATGATATAAATATCTTACAGTAACAAATTTAATTTGAATTTCCAAGCTGTATAATTACTTGCTCCAGTACTTGGTGATTTTTCTACTAATTTATCAAATATTACTTTAGCTTCCATAGCTAACTTAACTTTCTAAATTTATATAGCAGGCTTGACTTTCTATATTTTAATAGCTGACTTCCTTGACTTTTTAAGATTAACTTTCCGTTTCAGTATTTGATAAATGTCAGCCACTTTTACTGCCTGGGCCCCATAACCTGATGTAAATTATGCAGTTTAGAATATTTAATACAAGGGTTGATTACTGTCGTAGAAAAATGTTTTTATTGAACTAATTTTAATTTCCCTTAGTTACAATTAATATTAGAAATTTAAATACAATATTTTGTTTATAAAATAATGTTGCCAACAAACTACTCACAAGCTGCCTATTCAAGATTCCAACACAATAGCATGTCATATTACTAACATTACCTCATTTTTGCTTATTGTGGGTATTAACAGATTGCAAATAGTAATCAAATATAAATTAAAAAAATCTTCAAGAAAAAATCTACGAGAAAGTAAATGATTCAGATGAAATTGTTGATGAAGAAGCAATGCAGACTGGAAAAAATATTCGAGACGGAGACGATGATGATCTTGGAGATTTCGAAAATCTACTAGAATCGGAAAGATTTGTCGAATCCAGCGATGAAGAAGTGCCATCAAAGAGGCAAAAACTTATAGATTAATGATTAAAATTCCAGATAAGGTGATAAATGTGTTTCAAAATATATTAATGAATCATAAGTTTTTAAATTAAATCATACAATTTTAAGCATAAATTTTTTCAATTGAAATGCCTAACAAATATATTTACATATTATCAGCTTTTCAATAGATCAACAGCTGTCACATTTTTATACCCAGTATATTTGTCAATATACAAGGTATATTAAGTTTAGTCCCGACTTTGTAACGCTTGAAAATATTAATCCTTGACAAAAATGCTTCACAAATGTATTCATAAAATTGCCTAATTCGGCCATTTTGGCATGTCCGTCTGTTCGTCTGTCCGTCTGTGAACCCGATAACTCAAGAACGAAAAGAGATAATGAGCTGAAATTTTTTTTGTGTGTTCTAGAGCAAAAAAGTAAGGCTGAGTTCGTTAATGGGCAAAATCGAAACATGTTTCCCCCCACTAGGAGGGGGGAAATATTCGTATTTGAAACCGTAAGAGATAGAAAACAAATTTGTTAACAAAAAATCTTCTTCTTTATAAAATAATCAACTTTTGTTTGAAAAATTTTTCCGTAAACTCAATAGTTTTCTCATAATTTGTGCACAAAGAGCAAATAAGAAGGGGGAATTACACATCTTTGAAACCGTAAGAGATAGAAAAAAAATTTGTTGGCAAAAAAATCATCTTCTCTTTAAAATAAACAACTTTTGTTTGAAAAATTTTGTCATAAAATCAATAGTTTTCTCAAAATTTGTCCTCAAAGTTGAAAAAAAATGAAAAATACAATTAATAGGCGAATGAAGGCATGGTCTCCATGGACCCGTAGGTATACATAACAACCGTACATACTATTTTTGTACCCAGTATATTTGTAAATATACAAGGTATATTAAGTTTAGTCCCGACTTTGTAATGCTTGAAAATATTAATCCTTGACAAAAATGCTTTACAAAGATATTCATAAAATGGCCTAATTTGGCCATTTTCACATGCCCTTCCGTCAATCTGTCTGTCTGCGAGGTCGATAACTCAAAAACGAAAAGAGATAACGAGCTGAAAATTTTTGTGAGTATTCTAGACAAATTAAGGTCAAATTCGTTAATGGGCAAAATCGGAAAGTGTTTCCCCCCGCCAGGGGGGGAAAAATATATCTTTAAAACCGTTAGAGGTAGAAAAAATTTTAAAAACAAAAAAATTTTTCTCTTTAAAATAAACAACTTTTGTTTGAAAAATTTTTTCATAAACTCAATAGTTTTCTTAAAATTTGTCCTCACTTGTACAAACATAATATACATCAAATAGTATTGTTATACCCAGTATATTTGTCTTTTTATGTTTATTTCAGTTTTGTAAACCAGGTGTATATATAAGTTCAAGGTTTAAGTGATTTTCCTTTTCAAAGAAATTTGGTCTCGTACAGATCTCAAAATTTTGCAAAAAGTGTATTCAAAAGTCCATCGATCCTATCAAAAATTATCTATAAAATTTACATATATATATATATATATATATATATATATATATATATAAATATAAATATATATATATTTATATGTATATATATATTTATATATATATAATACAAATAGAATACAAATATATATATATATATATATATATATATATATATATATATATATATATATATATATATATATATATATAAATATAATATATATATATATATATATATTTATATGTATATTTATATATATATATATATATATATATATATATATTTGTATTCTAACGCAAAATCGGCTATTGCTTCGCGTTGATAAACTAACGCTTCACGTCGCCTTAATTTAACGCTTAGCGCCAAAAAACGATCGCGATTGATATACTTCAGCGTTGATTAACTAACGCTTCGCGTTGACCTTACACTTCCTATTGACTAACACTTCTCATTGACGCTTCGCTTTGAATACGGTTCGCTATAGCTTACGTTTCGCGTCGGTAAACTCAAAGCCTTGACCTAACACCTCTTACTGACTAACGGTTCTCATTGACCAACGCTTCCCGTTGTCTGACTTACGGCTCGCTTAAGCAAACGGTTCGCGTTGGGTAACGCTTTGAATTGTTTAAGGGTTCGCGTGAAATCACGCGTCGCGAATCACAGACGCGTCGCTTTGAATAACTAACGCTTCGCATTAAACAACGCTTCGCGTTGGCTGACATACGAGTCGCTTTAGCTTACGTTTTGCGTTAGTAAATGCATTGCATTTACCAAAGCTTCGCGTTGATTTACTGACGCTTCGCGTTGATTTACTGACGCTTCGCGTTGACCTAACACTTCCTATTGACTCAAGCTTCTCATTGACCAGCGCTTCGCGTTGGCTGACTTACGGTTCGCTGTTGCATAAGTTTCGCGTTGATTAACAAACGCTTCGCGTTGACCTAACGCTTCCTATTTACTGGCGCTTCTCATTGACCAACGCTTTGCTAACTTACTTTTCATTATAGTCACGTTTCATTACGTTTCATTGTAATCACCAAAGCGAATCACGGACGATTCACTTTGAATAACTAACGCTTCTCATTGATCAACGCTTCGCGTTGGTAGACTTACGGTTCGCTTTAGCTTACGTTTCGCGTTGGTTAACACTTTGCGTTGGTTAATTATTCGCTTGGCATAACGCTTCGAGAATCAATGACTCTTCGCTTTGCATAACTAACGCTTCTCTTTCTTTGCCTACGCTTCGCGTTGACCTAACGCTTCCTATTGACTTACGCTTCTCATAAAGCTACGCTTCGCGTTGGGTGATTTGCGGTTTGCTTTAGCTTACATTACGCTTTGCGTTTACAAACGCTTTGCGTTGATTAAGTAACGCTTCGCATTGATTAACTAACGCTTCGCGTTGATTAATTAACGCTTCGCGTTGACTAGCTAACGCTTCGCGTTGATGAACTAACGCTTCGCTTTGATGAACTAACGCTTCGCGTTGATAAACCAACGCTTCGCGTTGATTAACTAACGCTTCGCGTTGATTAACTTACACTTCGAGTTGATTAACAAACGCTTCGCGTTGATTACCTAACGTTGATATTAACGCTTCCTATTGACTAACGCTTCTGAATGACCAACGCTTCGCCGACCAGCTTGGATGACTTACGGTTTACTTACGTTTCGCGTTGGTTGGTTCGCGAATCACCAAAGCGAATCACCAACGTTTGCTTTGAATAACTAACGCTTCTCATTAACCAACGCTTCGCGTTGGCTTACTTATGGTTCCATTTAGCTTACGTTTCGCTTTGATTTACTATCGCTTCGCGTTGACCTAATACTTCCTATTGACGAACGCTTTGCGTTGGCCGATTAATGGTTCACTTTAGCTTACCTACGTTTCACGTTGGTAAACGATTCGCATGAAATCACGCTTCACGAATCTCTGACGCTTCGCTTTGGATAATTAACGCTTCTCATTGACCAACGCTTCGCGTTGGCTGAATTACGGTTCGCTTAAGTTTACGTTTCGCGTTTACCAACGCTTCGCGTTGACCTATTGGCTAACGCCTCTCATTGACCAATGCTTCACGTTGGCTGACTTACGGTTCGCTTTAGCTTACGGTTCGCTTTTCACGTAAGTAAACGCTTTGCGTTTACCATCGCTTGGCGTTGATTAACTAACGCTTCGCGTTGACCTAACACTTCCTTTTGAGTGGCGTTGGGTGGCTAACGGTTTGCTTTAGCTTGCGTTTTACGTTGGTTAACGCTTTGCGTTTGCTAACGCTTACCAGCGCTTCGCGTTAACTTGCTTACGCTCTGCGTTAAATTGCATACGCTCCGCGTTTACTTCCTCGCTTTAGCTAGTACTGTGTAACGACTGACGCTTCGCGTCGGCTAACTCTTCGCGTTGTTTAACTTACGCGTGCTAACGCTTCGCGTTAACTATCGCTACGATTTGACTAACTTTTCACGCTTACTTTAAGCATTTACGGTTCGCATGAAATCACGCTTCGCGTAGAATCACGGACGATTCACTTAGAATAATTAATGCTTCTCATTGACCAACGCTTCGCGTTGGCTGGCTTACGGTTCGCTTTAGCTTACGTTTCGCGTTGGTAAACGTTTTGCTAACGCTTCGCGTTGACCTAACGCTTCCTATTGACTAACGCTGCTTATCACATCACAATCGTCTTTGGTGTAGTGGATGCACACTGGACCGGTTATCCAGAGGCCCGAGGTTCGATTCCTGGTTGACGAGTTAATTTTTTCATATCAGTATTTAATTTAATTAAATAAAACAGTATATACATCTACCATAAAAAATAAAGTTTTATAATAATTATATAAATAAAGGTGATATTAATACCAGTTTAATAAAAACTTATAAAAATAATTAATTATTATTATTATTTCATTTTTTAATTGAAATATTCATAAAATAATTTTATACAATTTAGAAATATTTTAAGAATATTAAAAGATAATTCAGTTAAAATATTGCCGCTCTTTGTTATAATATTGTATAGAATGAAGTTACTTGCAATTAAAAATGTCGTAAATGACATAAGCCATGAAGAATAGATAAATAGGAGATTGAACGACATAGGGCTTATTCCGTAATGGTAACATCAATAAGTTTTAAGTTGGCATTACTTAAAAAGGAGAGGTAGAGATGGATGGTTCTGTGTTCCACCATCATAAACATCATCAAAAGTCGTATGACGTATGCTATTGTAATGATAGAGGAATCATTTTTATTATTTATTTATAAATTATACTTAGTTAATCTTATCTAGAGCACGGTAGTGCGCAAGGCAGAGTCTGTTATTAAACAAAATAAAATATAATTTTTTGTTTTTATTCAATTTAATTTAATTTTTTGTTTCTAAGTCATTGCATGATTCTTACAGCAGAAGATTTATGATTGATGATGTTTATGATGGTGGAACACAGCTCCATCCATCCCAACCCCTCCTTTTTAAGTGATGCCAACTTACAATTTATTGATGTTACCATTACGGAATAAGCCCATAAGCAATTCGTCTGTTTTTTCGTCCTCAAAAACGTGTAGAGATCATAGTTATTATTTTCGCCACAAGCGGCAGTGCGAATATACCCGTACGGAATTATTATTATTATTACATATTAAAATCAACGGTTATCGCATCTTACAAATAAAAATTGTAAGTATAAAAATTGTTTAATTTTATAAATGTGAAATAATGGGACGATGTTGTACAGGATATACTGGTTGCATAGATATACTGTTATATATCTATGAGTGGAAGGTTGTTTAAGGTTAGGAATGCGTGTCTGCAATTACGAAAGGAATATGGTCTGTAATTACCGGTTTTGTCATCTTCTTTCTTTATCTAATATATGTTAGTATTGTAAACATATTTGTATATTATTATTAATTGCAATTATCACTATGATTCTTCATCTTTTAATTTATTGCAGATTATTAAGAATTCTCTATTATTAATATTTATTTAATTATTACTTAGTAATCGAAAACAATTTTTTATTATCTATAAAACTAAGACTTCTTATTAACTGAATGAAAGTGATTTCTTGGCGCCTACATTTAAACATTTAAATTCCGTACGGCACTGAGACCAGTGACCCCTACTGATAAAAGATAGTTACACCAATTCTTGACCGTTTTTTTAACGTTACGTTCGCTCTCCTAATATATCTATTCTTCATGACATAAACGTTCACAATATGAATAGTCACTAATATTTTTAAAAAAAATCTTCTTCTCTTTAAAATAAACAACTTTTGTTTGAAAAATTTTTTCATAAACTCAATAGATTTCTCAAAATTTGTCTTCAAAGTTGAAAAATTGAGAAATACAAATGATAGGCGAATGAAGGCATGGTCTCCATAGACCCGTAGGTATACATAACAACCGTAGATACTATTATATATATTAAGTTTAGGTATATTAAGTTTAGTCCCGACTTTGTAACGCTTGAAAATATTAATCTTGACAAAAATGTTTCACAAAGATACTCATAAAATGGCCTAATTCGGTCATTTTCACATATCCGTTTGCCTGTCTGTCTGTCTGTGAAGCCAGTTTCGTTTTTGATAACTCAAAAACGAGATATTGAGCTGAAAATTTTTTACGTGTTCTAGAGCAAAAAAGTAAGGTCAAGTTCGTTAATGGGCAGTATCGGAACCTGTTTCCCCCCGCCAGAGGGGAAAAATTATATCTTTGAAACCGTAAGAGATGGAAAAAAAATTTCTTAACAAAAAATCTTATTCTTTTTAAAATAAACAACTTTTGTTTCAAAGTTTTTTTTGTACACACAATAGATTTGTCATAATTTCGGGTCAAACATTACCCTCCCGGGCTGGAAGATATATATCTTTGAAACCGTAAGATAAAGAAAAAAACTTTGTTAAGAAAAAATCTTTTTCTCTGTAAAAAAAACAACTATTGTTTAAAAATTTTTTTAATAAAGTCAAACGTTTTTTATAATTTGTGCTTGAAATTGAAAATGAATCGATTGAAGACGGGCACACGTACAAAGACAGCATACATCAAATAGTATTGTTTTAATGTTTATTTCAGTTTTGTAACCCAGGTGTATATATAAGGTCAAGGTTTAAGTGATTTTCCTTTTCAAAGAAATAATTGGTCTCTATATATATTTATATATATATATCGCGACTTTCTAACACAGCATCGACTACTGCGGCAAGTTGAGTAATCACCTAACGCTTCCCATGCACTAACGTTTCGCATTGACCAACGTTTCCTGTTAACTGACTTACGGTTCGCTTAAGCTTACGCTACGCTTTGAGTTTAACAACGCTTAGCGATGAATTGCTTACGTGTTGATTGACGCTACGCGTGAAATCACGCTTCGCGTTGAATCACCGACGCTTCGCTTTGATTAACTAACGCTTCGCGTTGACCTAACACTTTCTATTGACCAACGCTTCTCATTAACCAACGCTTCGCGTTGAGTCGCGTCGGTTAACGCTTTGCGGATACCAAGGCTATGCGTTGATTTACTAATGCTTCGCGTTGGCTGACTTACGGTTCGCTTAAGCTTAGTTTCGAGATAATTCACGATTTTCGTTGCTTAACAATTCGAGTGAAATCATTCTTCGCGAATCTGCCAACGCGAAGCGTTGGCTTATGAGAAGCGTTAGTTAATAGGAAGCGTTAGGTCAACGCGAAGCGTTAGTAAATCAACGCAAAGCGTTTACCAACGCTGTGCGTTTGCCAACGCTTTGCGTTAATTAACCAACGTTTTGCGTTGACCCAACGCTTCCTATTGACTAGCGCTTCTGATTGATCAACGCTTCGCGTTGGCTGACTTACGGTTCGCGTTGGTTAACGGTTTGCGTTGATTAAAGATTCGCATGAAATCACGCTTCGCGAATTACCAACGCTTCGCTTTGAATAACTAACGCTTCTCATAGACCAACGCTTCGCGTTGGCTAACCTACGATTCGCTTAATTATCGCTACGATTTGACTAACTTTCCACGCTTACTTTAAGCATTATTGATTCGCGTGAAATCACCGTTCGCGTTGAATCGCGGACGATTCGCTTTGAATAACTAACGCTTCTCATTGACCAACGCTTCGCTTTGGCTGACTTACGGTTTGCTTTAGCTTACGTTTCGCGTTGGTTAACGCTTTGCGTTTGCCAATGCTTTTCGTTGATTTACTAAAGCTTCGCGTTGACTAACTTTTCGCGTCGCCTAACTTTTCGCGTTGACCAACGCCTTGCGTTAACAGTCGCTTCGCGTTGATTAACTCAATTATATAACTCAATATATAAAAATCGCAAGAACATTAATATAAATTTTTTAAATACAAGAACATTTTTACTGTTTCAATATTTATTATTAACACAAATCCAACATTTACAAATAATTCATATTTTATAAACATTGAATAGGCAGAAATATTAACAATTCAAACATTGATATACAACTCAGTATATACTGGGTATTCAAACAATTAACTCCGTTAGTTGTTACATTACTTGTTATTATTAGGTTGACTGTCAAATACTGCATTTTAGCTGTTTTGGATTACTTTTCAGACTGTAGCACTGTCAACACTGTACATATAATATAATATATTCTTTGATTTCTAGATATGTCCGTCCGTGTGCGTAAAAGATTTTTTTAAATATTTTTAAGTAAAAATGGAAATAAAATTGAATCTGATGGCACTGTTGACACTTTGTACTATTATTTACGAAGTAGATAATAATCTACACAGAATGAAATTTGTAATTATAATTAAAGCATTTTCATTATTATACCTTTCTGACGATGATCGATGATAGTTCCAACAATGTCAATTTTCGTAGGATTTTCTACGCCATATTGCACTGCACTCAGTGTTGCCAGACCCGATTTCTTAAAAAGCGGTAGATTCAAAAAGTGAAAATTCCAATTTAAATAGTTTGAAATAAATACTTTTATTCAGAATAATTAAAATTATATTACGTTAGTATCTAGAACATGGTAGTGCGCAGGGCCGAGTTTAAGGGACTCATCGGACTTTTCACTACAGTGCTATTACTACAGGAAATATTAGAACACTGTTTGACCGCGAAATATCTTCTGAACGAAAAGAGCTACAGTGTTGAATTTTCGAATTATCGATACTTTACGTAATTATAAGAAACCGGGGTTTTCAATGATCGTTAATGAATTAACCGTTAAAAAGTTATTTCACTTCAAAAACGCAAAATTCACGGTATACGCCTTAAAAACTTAAGTATTAGATATCATAATTATACGCTACTTCCAGATATCCTGTAAAGTTGATATTTGGCATACGGGTAGATCTAGTACCCAAACCGACGGGAAAATTGCGAAAACTGGAAATTTGTATCGGAAAAACGAACATTTTTACAATTTTCGTTTTAATCAAATTAGCATTAGAACGTTTATATTTATCTTATTCGTTGATATTTTTATGAGTCCTATCTGATTGGATGACACTTAGGTATTTAAATATTGATTGTATTAGACCATATCAAACTAAAGAACCATGTAGAAAACACAATGAACTATATTATCACTAAAAATTTCTTTAACCAATAGTAGTGACACTGGCTTGTCGACTACAGCAGTTGTCGTATAGTATTTAAAGTTAGACAACATTAGTTAAAATCAGTACTTGGATGGGTGGACATTGTGTGTAGTTGTTTTTTTTTGTAATTTTGTAATAAACATTAATTTATATTCTCATTTTAACTTTTTTATTATATTTTGCATTGATGCATTGATCAATTATTATTTATTACTATTATTTATTAATTAATCGGTAAACTTCAATTTTTTCAGTGCAACCCCCCGGAAAATTGGAAAAACATCCTCCAAAATTACGTTTTTCTCTTCCATAAATGCTAGAAAGATGGAATTTTCACTTATCGACCCGAAATAACGTCAAATTAACAGAATATTTCGCAGCCACACCGAAAATGGGAAAAACATCCCTAAAACTGACCTTTTCACTTCTATTCATGATAGAAAGAGCGGTTTTTTTCCATTCGACGTGGAACAGGTTCAAAATAACAGAATTATTTGAAGGAAGAAAATTTTTCCATCACAACCCTTCGAACTTGGGAAAAAACACCCCCAAAACCAACCTTTTTGTTCTATACATGCAACAAGATGCAGTTTTTTGCAATCGACGCTTAATAGCTACAAATTAGGAAGTTATTTCGAAAAACTTAATATTTTTTATTGCAACCTCCCGAAAAATCGCAAAAACACCCCCCAAAATTACGTTTTTCAGTTCTATACATGCTGATATGATGGAATTTTCACAAATCGACCCGAAATAAAGTCAAGTTAACAGAACACTTTGAAAAATTTCATTACCTACATCGCATTCCAACCCCTTCCCCCCAATTAATTGAAGTAAAATTGCCATTTCACATCTTTATAAAGTCAAATTAACAGATTACTTTGAAAAATGTCATTACCTATATCGCAAACCTCCGAAAATGGGAAAAACACCCCTTAAACTGCGGCATTTTGATCAGACTAAACATATGACCGCTAGAGAGTGATTTATGTATTCTAAGAAAATTCGCAAAGTTGACGCAGCTCCTGCGTAACGAATTTTTTTTTGTGACGCGGAGCCAACGGGTCAAGTCATTTCTTCGAATCCGAGCTGCCAATCGCCGTATTATCTTTGTTATATATATCAAAACTATTGCATGCAGCACACGTTGTTGTGGAATATGATTTTTCAAAGACTGTTACGTTGATAATCAATTATCTGAAGAAGAAAAAATCGATTATTTTAGAAATTATAATTGAAACAAATCAAGTAACATCTTATATATACTAAATTTTATATAGTTATTTTAATAAAAATATATCACTCTTATTTCACATTAATTTGTTGCCTTTTATTAAAAAGGCCTATGATCGATGAATATTATTATCAATAATCCAATGTATATAATTTACGCTTTCTTTTCAGTTTTCTTTGGCAATAACATTGCTTGTATATTTGGTAATACACCACCTTGGACAATTATTACACCATATAATAATTTATTTAATTCTTCATCATTACGAATTGCTAATTGTAAATGACGAGGTATAATACGAGTTTTCTTGTTATCATTAGGGATAAATTGATTAAATGTAAGAAAAAATTTGGTTGAAATAATATTTCGTAAGTTTTCTTTAGTATGTTTTTATTAAAATTTTATAATTTAAAATTTTATTTATAATTTGGTAAGTTTTAAAATATTTGAAATCATCAAAAATTACGCAGCAGCTGCTTCATCTTCGAGCGATTTCCTTCAAATACATAAATCACTTTCTGGTGGTCACTATTTTATTTCCTTTCAGGAAATTCGCTAAACAACTTGCCGCGTTATATAAAATTTTAGAAACTTACTACAAGAATTTTACTTTAAGAAAACTTATAACGTAATAAATTTAAACCAAATTTTTTCTGACATTTAAACAATTTAGCCCTAATTAATGTTTTACGTAGATTTAGGTAATTAAATTATAATTATATAAATTGCCATATATATATATATATATAATAAGTAAACTACCTTGTAAAAAACATAAATACAAAGTGTCTTTTTTGTCTGTTTATTAACAAATTAATTATTAGATTGTTGTTTAATATTGGGGTAAAAACTATTGCACTTCAACCCTATGGTTCATTCATTCATCACCGCCAGAGTGATTACAGACACATTTATATATGTATTCTATTCTATTCATATATATATATATATATATATATATATATATATATATATATATATGTATATATATATATATATATATGTATATGTATATATATATATATATATATATATATATATATATATATATATATATATATATATAATATGTATATATATATATATATATGTGCATATATATAAATTTTACAGATGGTGATTTTCGACATCTATTAGCTATGATCGATTGACATTTCTGCTATACAATAAAGCTGAAAGTGTAGCTGACTGACTCATGCTAGAAAGTTGCGGTTTTTGGCATTCGACATGAATTTGCTTCAAACCGACGGAAAAAATCGGAAAACTTCAATTTTTTTGTTGCAACTCCCCGGAAAATCGAAAAAACACCCCCCAAAATAACGCTTTTCTGTTCTTTATATGCTAGAAAAATGGAATTTTCACCAATAGACCCGAAATAAAGTCAAGTTAACAAAATACTTTGAAAAATTTCATTTCCTACATCGCAACCCTTCCCCCCTCCCGAAAATAAGAAAAACAACCGTAAAATTGCCATTTCACTTCAATTCTAGTTAGAGTGATGGGATTTTCTTTTTAAAGTTAAAATAACAGATTACTATGAAAAATTTCATTACCTACATCGTAAACCTCCGAAAATGGGAAAAACACCCCTTAAACTGCCTTTTTCACTTCTATTCATGTTAGAAAGATCTGGTTTTATTCATTCGACGTGGACCGGGTTTAAAATAATAGGATTATTTTAAAACCGTAAATTTTTCCATCGTTACCTTTCGCAAATGGGATAAACACCCCTAAAACTACCCCTTTTCTTGTATACATGCTTGGAAGATGCAGTTTTTTATATTCGGCGCTAAACAGCTATAAATTAAGAAGGTTATTCAAAAAACTTAAAAACTTTCATCGCTTCCTCCCAAAAAAGTCCCCCCCCGAAGCCAATCTTTTAACTTCTATTCATGGTAGAAAGATGGGATTTTCACCAATCGACCTACAATAAAGTCAAATTAACAGAATACCACGAAAATTTCATAACCTTCATCGCAATCCCCAAAAAGAGGAAAAACACGCCTAAAACTGCCCTTTTAACTTCTTTTCATGTTAGAAAGAACGGGTTTTTTTTTATTCAACGTGGAACTGGATTAAATTAACAGGATTATTTTATTAGAGTAAATTTTCCAATCGCAACCATTCACAAATGGAAAAAACACCCCTAAAAGCACCCTTTTTCTTCTATACATGCTAGAAAGATGTGGTTTTTTTGCATTCGACGCTTAATAGCTACAAATTAAGAAGGTAATTAGAAAAACTTAAAACTTTTCCTCACCACTCCCAAAAAAGATGGGAAAAATCCCCCTAAAGTTCTATTCATGGTAGAAAGATGGGGTTTTTTGCATTTGGTGGAGAATTTCTAAGACATTTCTATTATACTGTTGGTCAATACCTAACATATATGAGATTCTATACAACAAACATATAAGTGTTACACATTTAATTGTTTTACCTCAGAACTCCGTCATTTATGAACCGATTTTGAATTTTTTGTTTTAAAGGGTTTGATTTCTCATTGTCACCATTATTATATAACAACCATACTATATTGATGTTTAAGCCTCTCAAAAAGCGAGCAGAGCCAGTTGACGTTATATAACGCGAAGCGGTCTCCTTTGTATATGTGAATCTAAAAAGCGTAAAGTATCGCGAAGCGTAAAGAAACGCAAAGCAAACGTGAAGAGTAACATAACGGGTAGCGTTTTGTGCGAAGCCTTCGGCTTCGTATATTTAAGCCTTACAAAAAGGATTGATATCCGACCAAGAACATAAATGTAAGAAAGGGCCGAGTTTTCGGGAAAATCCTTAATGTAATAGTTCCTTCTTAGAAAGTGATGATATGGGAGAAAGGATCGAGCTTTGACCGCGTTATAAATTTTTAAAAACATACTAAGGGAAAACTTACGAAATAAATTTCAACCAAATTTTTTCTTACATTTAATCAATTTACCCCTAATTAATTTTTGTTTGTTAATAGTTTACCGAGCTATTTACTTTGTAAATAGCTCGGCTCTTTAATGGGATATCATCACCTTTTAAAGAGCAACTATTATATGAAGTCTGGAGCTATTTATTTTCTAAATAGCTCGGTCCTTTCTCCCATATCATCACTTTTTAAGAAGCAACTATTATTATATGAAGTCTAAAGCTATTTACTTTGTAAATAGCTCGGTCCTTTCTTCCATATCATCACTTTTTAAGAAGCAACTATTATTATATGAAGTCTAAAGCTATTTACTTTGTAAATAGCTCGGTCCTTTCTTCCATATCATCACTTTTTAAGAAGGAACTATTATATAAAGTCTAGAGCTATTTACTTTGTAAATAGATCGGTCCTTACTCTCATATCATCACTTTTTAAGAAGGAACTATTACATTAAGGATTTTCCCGAAAACTCGGCCCTTTCTTACATTTATGTTTTTGGTCGGATTTAATGTATTATAGAATTTGTTTTCTTCAAATATTAATAATATTAATTCTTTGTATTTATCATATATTGCATTACTTATTGTTTAAAATCCCATTGTAAAATAATACCTTAAAGTAATTCCAGAACCATATTCCATTCTAAAATCAGTAATTACTGTCGTGACTTCAAATTTATCGGTGTTTAAAATAAATTCCAAAGTCCAACAATACCTTTATTGTCATCGGTCGCCAACTTGTTTTATTTATAGTCAATAACAAATAAATGACTTACTCGTTCCAACTTATTATTTTACCAGCGTTTCAACTTTAATTTACTTAATACCTCTTTGAATCCAAAATATTCTTATTGTTGTACTGACTTATTTGTTAAAAATAATAATCCAAAAATTCACTTAATTAACTTTTATTAATTTCAAACGTATTATCAACAGTATAATTTCTTGCCAAACATTAAATTTACATTATAAATCGTTACAAATTTATATGATTTTTTCTATAACAAATATGACAAATAATCAATATTAATAATATAATATAATAATAAATTTCATGAATCTGCAAAAATCCTTTAAAAGTAATATTTTATTTTATAAAGTAAATGACAGGAAATCGACTTCCGAACCATGGTCTGTAATGACTGATTTTGTATTTGTACGACTGGGGAGTTTTAAATTAATAATTATTATAAAAAATTTAAAAAAATGACACAAATTCAAAAATTTTTTATAAAAAATTTCAAAAAAAAAACAAAACGGTAGATTAAGAAAAAAACGGTAGAAATACTAAAAAAAACGGTAGATCTACCGTTAAACGGGAGATCTGGCAACACTGGCTGCACTATAGCTCCGATCTTACTAGCCAGAGCTCTCTATCGTCCATCGAAAACGAAAAACTCAGTGCGAACAATCTATAATAGTAAACCGAACACACATTTTATGCTAAGAGTACTCTCAGTGCGAACGATGGCAGTAAAAAGAAAACGCTATCGCAGTGTGTATCAAATGTGTACCTCAAATTGCATTAAATTAGGATAGCGTTGCTGTAGCAAAAACAGTTCAGCTGTTGTATAGTATAACATACAATCATGGAGTATAGAAATACTAAGGAGAACCATGTCTGTGTATGAAAAAGTGTCCGTAATAATGCGTCAAATTGGAGGCGCCACGGTAGCAAGTGGGTAAATTTTAAAGATAGAGTCAAAAGTTATTAGAGTAGGATAGTGAATTAAACATGGAAAGAAAGACTTCCGCTTTGTTATGGCTCACTTTTCAACATAATTATAACATAAGCAAACATCGATATTGAATATAATTACATATCTATCATGTTCCAGCGCCTAATTAATTGTAAATAGTAAATGGAAGATAATATTTAAAAATTGATAAACTTCTGAAGAAATAGTCATTTTTGTAATAAATGATTTCCCAAAAAATGATATAATCACATGTTGAAAAAAAAGTAGAGGTCTTTATATCCTCCTGTTTAAAATGAAGGTGGCAAATATAATCAGTTGTTTTTAGTTCAATGCCCAAAGTAATTGTCCAATCTCATAATTTTGCCGGTGTCTGTGAATTGATACAAACAAAAAATGTTAATGTGATAATTTATCAAGATAATTATAAAAGTATAAAATCGTTAATAGAATACAGAATAAATAATTCAAAAAAATTAATTTTTGGTCGAAAAAAAGACACAGGCTGAGACGTATCATTTTTATTGTTTTTTAATTTTCGGCCAATTTGACAACTTTTCACTCCACAAATTTTTCCCATTGTTGTTCAATTATTTTTTAAGTTTTACAATATAAAATCACCGAAAAGTATTATCAAAAGTTTATAAACACAGCTGTTTTATAGGTTATATTTACAAAATTATTTCTTGTTTCATAAACTACACTAATCACCAAATTCAACTCAGCACACTTCACACCGTTTACAACTGCTAACTTCTTATCATACCCTCTTACTACGCTAGCGCTATTTTGGTAGTTTTTTGAGTTGTAATTTGCTGCTTACAGCTGGAAAATTTTTCAACTTGTCCCACATATAAGATGGTTCTCCTTAGATTTCTATACTCCATGCATACAATATACCATAACTGAGTATGGTATAATTAAACGGAGAAAGACTATTGATTAGTTAAAATCTAGAGCACGGTAGTACGACAGGCCGAGTTTAAGGGTTTTTTTGCCTTCGCGCTTACAGTACTATTACTTATCGAAAAATCAGAGCCGATTTGACCCCGAAATATCTTCTGAACGAAAAGAGATACAGTGTTGATTTTTCGAATATAAGCTATTTAGGGAATTATAAGAGAACAAGTTTTTGCTTTTGTTAAGAAATAAACGGTTAAAAAGTTATTCGCATTCAAAAGTCGTTAAAAAGCGAGAACGCCTACAATTCTTGGCCATACATGATGATAATTCCAGGGCCTAGACCATAAGCCCTTAAAAGTTAATATTTGGCATACAGTTAGATATAGTGACCAAACCGAAAGAAAAATTATCGAACCACGAAATTTATATCGGGAAATGGAAAATTTTTGTTTTGATAAAATTAACAAAATAAATATTGCTGCTCTATGATTGGTCCATATTTTCTATATATATACTAAAAATTTAGCAACACACCACTTGCGAGATTTGTGCACGATTTTTTAAAACTTTGTTACTCCACTTCCAGAAATGCTAGAAGGATGCGGAAACTTTAAATAAGTATCTTTGGGAAAATTTAATTTTCCTAACGGAACATATGGAAAATCAAAAATCAAATTTATGTGTTTAAGTTCAAGCCACTTCCAGACATTTGAGAAAAATGCAGTTTTTTGCAATCGACTCGGGATATCTCAAAACCTACTTGTAGATAAAAAAATTCAATTATCCTAACGCAACATCCGAAAAAATGGGAAAAAACAAAAAAATTTGGTTATAGTCCATTCCGATTCGTTGATATTTGTTGGGGACTATCTGATTGGATGACACATTCAGTATAAATATAGACATATATATTTACTATAAATGTATCATGCACGTTAGATTGTAATCATTACTATGAGTACTTCAAAGGAACAACACTAATTGTTAAAATTTTTCAACAAAATAACTTTGTCAAATTAATCAAAAAACAAAAAAATTCGTTACGCAGGAGCCGCGTCAACTTAGCGATTTTCCTTAGAATACATAAATCACTCTCTAGCGATCTTAATTTTTGTGTGATCAAAATGAAATATAATATCTGATATGACTTTAGTAATTGCAAAAATTAAATCTATTAAAAGCCAAAATAGTATGATACATAACGATTATAGTTTATAGTTACTATGGAAACGACAATCAAAATTGACATTTCAAAATTAAAACAAAATTTTAATAAAATAATTTTATAGTTATCTTATAGGAGTAGAGTTTTCATGGAGTTGACAAAATCAACACAAATTTTAATCAACTCCAAAAAAAAAGGAGCAGATTATATGTTCGACTGTTAAGTAATGTAACAACTAACTGACTTAAATGTTTGATACCCAGTATATACTGAGTTGTATATCAATGATTAAATTGTTAACAATTCTGCGTATTCGAAATGTAAACAATTTTTTCCGAGGAACATATAATCAGAAATTATGAGAAAACTATTGGAGATACTGGAGATACTAAAAGAGTTTATCAAAATCTTTCTCAAACAAAACTTGTTTATTTAAAAAAAAAGACTTTTTGTTAACAAATTTTTTTTCTATCTCTTACGGTTTCAAATATGTATATTTACCCCTCCGACCCCTGAGCCAAGGGAAACACGTTCCAATGGTTTCAAAGATAAGCAGTTTTGCCCAAATATAGTCCGATTTTGCCCATTAACGAACTTGACCTTACCTTTTTGCTCTAGAACACATTTCAGCTCGTTATCTCTTTTCGTTGTTGGGTTAACGTGTCCACAGACAGCCAGAGTGATATGCGAAAATGGCCAAATTTTATGAACACATATGCCAAACATTCATGCCTACGATCAATATTTTTAGGCGTTACAGTCGTGATCAAACTTAATATACGTAATAGGTTTGGGCAAGAATTGTCTTTTGGATTAAATCTGTAAATTGTTATTTTTAGCTTTATAATATAGTAACTTTTTATGTTTTTGAAGTCGGTTGAATTTTTTTTTAAAAGTTTTTTACAATAAAATATATGTCATGTATTCGTGTCAAACAAACATAAAATATTAAATATCTCTCTTAATATTAGACATGAAGAATAGATATATTAGGAGATCGAACGTAATGTTAAATAAACGGCCACGAATTGGTGTAACTATCTTTTATCAGTAGGGGTCACTGATGTCAGTGCCATACGGAATTTAAATGTTTAAATGTAGGCGCCAAGAAATCACTTTCACATTCAGTTTATAAGAAATCATAGTTTTATATATAATAAAAAATTTTTTTCGACTATCAAGTAATAATTAAATAAATATTAATAATAGAGAATTCTTAATAATCTGCAATAAATAAAAAGATGAAGAATCATAGTGATAATTTTGCAATTAATAATAATAATATACAATATATGTTTACAATAACTGACATATATTAGAATATTAGATAAAGAAAAAAGATGGCAAAACCGGTAATTACAGACCATATTCCTTTCGTAAATGCAGACACGCTTTCCTAACCTTAAACAACCTTTCACTCATTGATATATAACAGTATATCTATGCTTTCCCTGTACAACATCGTCCCATTTTTTCACATTTGTAAAATTAAACAATTTTATACTTACAATTTTTATTTGTAAGATGTGATAACCGTTGATTTTAATATGTAATAATAATAATAATTCCGTACGGGTAGATTCGCACTGCCGCTAGTGGCGAAAATAATAACTATGATCTCTACACGTTTTTGAGGACGAAAAAACAGACGAATTGCCTATGTCGTACAATCTCCTATTTATCTATTCTTCATGATATTAGAATAATCGAAAAATGTATAAGGAGTAAAGTTGTAGAAAATCAAGTTTGCTACAATTCATTACTTGATCATTTTTCTCAAACTCTAATGTGAACAGAGATATTTAGAATTTTAACTTTCAATCTTTAATTGTAAATATTTCTGTAAATATTAGTGTAACAGAAAAATAATAAGAAACAAAATTATAGTAAAACTTAGTACCTACAACTTAACTCCTGATAAATTTTTAGATTTTTCAAATATTAAGGGAAATAGTCAAATTTTGTGTTTCCCCCTCCCTCTAAACCCCCTTTCCTCTCGACCGATTTTACCCATTAACGAACTTGACCTTAAGAATACCAAAAGTGCTTCAAATACCAAATTCATTCCAATCGGAATAAAACTGTGACCGTTAGAGAGTCCACAGACATTTTAAAAAGTACATGTATATATATATATATATATATATATATATATATATAAATATATATATATATATATATATATAAATATATATATATAAATATATATATATTTATATACGTAATTTTGTTTAAAAAAATTTAACCCAATTCTAGATATGCTCGAAGAAAGCGGTTTTTTTTGCATTCAACCTATTTTAACTTCAAATTTATAGAAAAAATTGGAAAACTTTAATTTTTCAAACGAATCAACTCCGAAAATGGTGAAAAACACCAAAAATTACCTTTTTGTTCCCTGTATATGTAAATATACATGGTATATTAAGTTTAGTCCCGACTTTGTAACGTTTGAAAATATTAATCCTTGGTATAAATGCTTGTTCATAAAATGACCCAATTCGGCTATTTCCGCATGTCTGTCCGCCGGTCTGTCTGCCTGTGCACGCAATAACCCGAGCTAATTTTTGTGTGTGTGTTCTAGAACAAAAAAGTAACGTCAAATTCGTTAATGGGCAATTTTTACTTTTAACTGAAAATCAGATCCACCCTTCTTCCATTTCGATGGAGATTTTTTGGCGCCGACAATATATAGAGCGAAACACAATATATAAAGTGGCGCAAATAAAGATTTATAATTTCCTTATAAACCCCTATGATATGGGGATCAAATGAAAAGGCTTGATGAGCGAAACATAGTATATAAAGTGACGTTATTCTAAATCCAATTTGGCGGCCGCCGTAAATGGCGATTTATAATTTCCACATTATCCCCTATAATATGGGTATCAAATGAAAGGACTTGATGAGCGAAACACAATAAGTAAAGTGAACTCATTCTACATCCAATATGGCGTCCGCCGCAAATGGAGATTAGCAATTTCCACATGAACCCCTATGATATGGGTATCACATAAAAGGGCTTTATTAGCGAAACGAAGTAAGTAAGAGCACATTTATCCAAATATAGCGTTTTGCACGAAGCCTTTGGCTTTGTATATTTAAGCCCTTCAAAAAGTAGTGATATCCGATTAAAAACATAAATGTAATAAAGGGTCGAGTTTTCGGGGAGATACTTCATATAATAGTTGCTCCTTAAAAAGTGATGATATCCCAATTAAAGAGCCGAGCTATTTATAAAGTACATAGCGAAAACTAAAATGTAAGAGTGTAAGTGCAAGTAAAATGAAAAAAAAAATTTGGTTGAAAAAATTTATTTCGTAATTTTTCTCTTAATATGTTTTTAACATTTTATAACGCGGCAAGTTTTAATTTAAAACATTTGAATCCAAAGAAAATTACTTGCCGCGATATAAAATTTAAAAAACATACCAAGATAAAACTTACGAAATAAATTTTTTCAACCAAATTTTTTTTTTCATTTTACTTTGCACTTACATTCATACATTTTAGTTTTCGCAATTTACTTTAAAAATAGCTCGGTTCTTTAATTGCGATATCATCAGTTTTTAAGGATCAACTATTATATGAAGTATCTCCCCGAAAACTCGTCCCTTTTTACAATTATGTTTATGATCGGATATTCTTTAAACAATAAAACATAAAAATTAAGTAAATGAAAAGTGAATAACTGACTATTTGTACTAATTTTAATATAAAACTGTGCTCCCAACACAATATAAACATGTAATATTTATTTTACCAAGTGTTCTAAAATAGTATTCATTACATCCACCAGTTTGTAATAATTTTTTTAAACGAATTTCTGCACATAAGTCCAATTACACACTGTTCAAATTGTTTAGCCAGTATAAATAATTTTTTGATTGTATAAAAAAGTCCTCCGTATAAATCCATTTTATGAACAACATCATTGTAAGCCAGCCCTTTACCAACATTTTTTTAAATTTGAATTTAAAGTTTTTAAACAATTTTCTTCATTTGTCAACAATTTGAACCCATCAATTTATAATTGCACAGCTTCGCTTGTTCCGGTTTCATTATAATTATAATAGTCTTCATGCGTAATATTCTGATCGACAGATATACCGTTATCTAAAATCGTATTTATATTTTCTAGCATACTCTACATCTATACATCTATACATCTTACCTTTATTGCCTATTAGCTCCATTCTGGTTTCTTATTGAACTACTGTTTAACGCTTTTGGTTGGACAACTTATTTTAACTATAATTATAAAGTGACCGTTACTTGGAGGAGAAATTTTATAGACATTTCTTCTCATAATTCTTATAAGCTAAAAAAGAATGTGAAATATGTCTCTGTAAACAAATATCAGACAATAAGAGCAATATATCATGGTCATTAAATAAAAAAAGACAAAATATTTGCAGCTGAAATACCATGAGTTAGTGCTCCTTAGCTCTACCTTCCATAATATTAGAGAAGTCCAAACCACTGACCTGACAGATTATCCTATGTTACGACATTAACATAGTTATCGCCAAGAACTAAGATCTGCGCCAGTGCGCCTCCGTGGCATGCATGTTTGATAAGAATGTGTGTTAGTGTATATGTGGCTGCCACATGTATTTCCACTACACACATAAAGTTTTAGTACCTTGTCTAGTTGAAGCAGTTAGGCAGCGACGTTATTATTATTTTAGGATCCGTTATATCACGTTTGTACCCATACTCTGTCCAGTTACATAGAGGTCAGTGGTTCGAACGGAATAGTAGAGACTAGACAAGGGGTCCGAACTCTATATAAACAAATAATTGACAAAAATAAGATGTCAGTAATGCTCCTTCTACACCGTAAACAGTGGAGAGAGTATACGGCGCGAGTTTGAATTGAAAAACATGACGCATTTATGTAGTATTATAAAAATTGTTTGCAGCCAAACTATTTTTCCAATAAGATACTTTTTTTAATAAATGAAAAATAATTCGTTACGCAGGAGCTGCTTCAACTTAGCGAATTTCCTTTAGAATACATAAATCACTTTCTAGCGGTCACAATTTTAGTCTCCTCAAAATGAAATGTCGTATATGATTTTAGTATTTGCAAGGCCAATTTTATTAATAAATGACATATGTCAAGGGGGAAAAGGGGGCATAAAGAAAGAAGAAAATACAAAATATAAAATATCTGTCTTAATATTAGAACAATCGAAAAATGCGTAAGGAATTAAGTTGTATAAAATCATGTTTGCTACAAATGATCTCCTCATCATTTTTGCTTAAACTCTAATGTGTACAGAGAAATTTAACCTCCAATTTTAAAGCGTCAATATTTCTGTAAATATTAGGGTAACAGAAAAAATAATAAGAAACAAAATTACAGTAAAACTTAGTACCTGCAACTTTACTTCTTATAAATTTTTCGATTTTTCGAATATTAATGGAGATATGTCAAATTTTGTGTTTTTCCCTCCCTCTAAACCCCCTTTCCTCTCGTTTGATTTTATACGACATTTCATTTTGAGGAGACTAAAATTGTGACCGCTAGAAAGTGATTTATGTATTCTAAAGGAAATTCGCTAAGTTGAAGCAGCTCCTGCGTAACGAATTATTTTTCATTTATTAAAAAAAGTATCTTATTGGAAAAATAGTTTGGCTGCAAACAATTTTTATAATACTACATAAATGCGTCATGTTTTTCAATTCAAACTCGCGCCGTATACTCTCTCCACTGTTTACGGTGTAGAAGGAGCATTACTGACATCTTATTTTTGTCAATTATTTGTTTATATAGAGTTCGGACCCCTTGTCTAGTCTCTACTATTCCGTTCGAACCACTGACCTCTATGTAACTGGACAGAGTATGGGTACAAACGTGATATAACGGATCCTAAAATAATAATAACGTCGCTGCCTAACTGCTTCAACTAGACAAGGTACTAAAACTTTATGTGTGTAGTGGAAATACATGTGGCAGCCACATATACACTAACACACATTCTTATCAAACATGCATGCCACGGAGGCGCACTGGCGCAGATCTTAGTTCTTGGCGATAACTATGTTAATGTCGTAACATAGGATAATCTGTCAGGTCAGTGGTTTGGACTTCTCTAATATTATGGAAGGTAGAGCTAAGGAGCACTAACTCATGGTATTTCAGCTGCAAATATTTTGTCTTTTTTTATTTAATGACCATGATATATTGCTCTTATTGTCTGATATTTGTTTACAGAGACATATTTCACATTCTTTTTTAGCTTATAAGAATTATGAGAAGAAATGTCTATAAAATTTCTCCTCCAAGTAACGGTCACTTTATAATTATAGTTAAAATAAGTTGTCCAACCAAAAGCGTTAAACAGTAGTTCAATAAGAAACCAGAATGGAGCTAATAGGCAATAAAGGTAAGATGTATAGATGTATAGATGTAGAGTATGCTAGAAAATATAAATACGATTTTAGATAACGGTATATCTGTCGATCAGAATATTACGCATGAAGACTATTATAATTATAATGAAACCGGAACAAGCGAAGCTGTGCAATTATAAATTGATGGGTTCAAATTGTTGACAAATGAAGAAAATTGTTTAAAAACTTTAAATTCAAATTTAAAAAAATGTTGGTAAAGGGCTGGCTTACAATGATGTTGTTCATAAAATGGATTTATACGGAGGACTTTTTTATACAATCAAAAAATTATTTATACTGGCTAAACAATTTGAACAGTGTGTAATTGGAGCTGTAGGAAAATCATGTGTTTATATAAAAACTGTACGACTTATGTGCTGAAATTCGTTTAAAAAAATTATTACAAACTGGTGGATGTAATGAATACTATTTTAGAACACTTGGTAAAATAAATATTACATTTTTATATTGTGTTGGGAGCACATTTTTATATTAAAATTAGTACAAATAGTCAGTTATTCACTTTTCATTTACTTAATTTTTATGTTTTATTGTTTAAAGAATATCCGATCATAAACATAATTGTAAAAAGGGACGAGTTTTCGGGGAGATACTTCATATAATAGTTGATCCTTAAAATAGTTGATCGCTATATATATATATATATATATATATATATATATATATATATATATATATATATATATATATATATATATATATATATATATATATATATATATATATATGTGCGTATATACGATGGTGGTCTGAAAAGTTTTCGATCTCAACATTAAGATAGCAGCACTCGTAAATAATAGTGAATTTCATTGTTCATCTGTTGACAGTTACTCACCAAAGTTTCAGCCATTTTGGACGCGCAGTTGTTATTTAACAGTCGTTTGAGTGAGTTGATGTGAGTGTTTTTATGAAAATGGACAAAATCGTTTAAGGAGCTGTCATTAAATATTTGTTTTTGAAAGGCAATACGCCTACGCAAATCAAAGATGAGTTGGATTCTGTGTATGGGGACTCTGCACCATCATTTACCACAGTGAAATTTTGGGCAGCTGAATTTAAACGTGGTCGTAAGAGCTTGGGAGACGATGACCGTTCGGGACGTCCAAAAACTGCAACTACCGACGAAAACATTGCCAAAGTTCACCAAATGGTGCTAGACGACCGCCGAATTAAAGTGAGAGAGATTGCAGAGGTTATGAACATGTCAAAAGAACGTGTTTGTCATATATTAAATCAACATTTAGACATAGCTGTCTGCGCGTTGGGTGCCGCGTTTGCACACTTTAGACCAAAAACGTGTTCGATTGAACATTTCCAACGCTCTGTTGGCGCAGTTTAGGCTCAATAAACCGTGTTTTGGCGCCGATTAATTACTGTAGATGAAACTTGGATACACCATTATACGCCCGAAACAAAAATACAGTCCAAACATTGGACTGCAAAGGGGGAACCGGCTCCAAAAAAAGCAAAAACTGTTTGTTCGGCTGGGAAAGTGATGGCGACTGTTTTTTGGGATAGTCATGGAGTTATTTTAATCGATTATCTTCATAAAGAAAAAACCATTACAGGAGCATTCTACGCATCATTTCTTGACAAGCTGAAGGCAGAACTTGCGGAAAAACGGCCACATTTGCAGAAAAAGAAAATCGTATTTCACCAAGACAACGCACCGTCTCACACCTCAGTGGTTGCTATGGCGAAAATCCACGAATTACGGTTTGAACTGCTTGACCATCCACCGTACTCACCAGATCTAGCCCTAAGCGACTTTTTCTTCCCTCATCTAAAAATTGCACTCGGAGGACAGAGATTATTGTCAAAAGAGGCGATAACCTTCGTGAACAGTTATTTTGCAGAGAAAAACAGAGTTACAGAGATGGGAGATCGCTGGGAGAAGTGTGTAGAGTTACAAGGAGACTATGTTGAAAAATAAATAAAAAAATTCTGAAAAAATGTCTTGTATCTTTGTTAGGTCGGAAATGTAAGTGTGGACGCACCTTTAGGTTCATTACATTTGAATTTGTTGCCATCTGACTGAAGGCCGTTGCCATCTGACGTTCGTCTTTGACGTTTCAATTGGATTTTTAGCATTATTTGTATTAAGGATGTACGAGCAGGGTACCTGGTGGGGATAGGCAGTTACGGGTAATATGTCTGATATTTTTATTATGTCAATATGTCAGAAACAAATAACCAAAAAATTTGCCGTGCTTGACGTTTACTAGTTTTTTCTCTAAAAGTAATTAAATTCTTGTTAAACAATAATTTAAAATACTATTATTAACAAATTGTTTTTATAACTCTTATTTAAAAAGAAAACAAAAATATTTACATTGACATTTGTAGGTTATGTGTGTCTTTTTAATGATTTACAGCGCTGCCTATACCACCAATAGAAGAAAAAAAATGTGTTAACGCTTCGCGTTAACTAAATATTTAAAATTTTAAAAATAGCAAGAGCATTAATATACAGTTTTTTAAACGCAAGCACAGTTTTACTGTTTCAATATTATTAACACAAAACAAATATTTACAAATAATTCATATTTTATAAACATTGAATAGGCAGAATTGTTAACAATTCAACCATTGATATACAACTCAGTATATACTGGGTATTCAAACAATTAACTCAGTTAGTTGTTACATTACTTGTTTAGTATGTTGTTTGGACCCATTAGGACTATGTATATCCAAGTTTGCAACTCTCAAAAAGTTGTGGAAAAATTTTTACACGCACAATTAACTCAGTAGTTGTAATATTAGAACAATCAAAAAATGAATGAGGAGTAAAGTTGTAGAAAATCATGTTAGCTACATTCATTACAATTATATTTTTTCTAAAACTTGAATGTGTACAGAAATATTTGGGATTTTAATTTTCAAAGTTGGAAAAAATCGTCATTTTTTGACCGTCTTGCTTGACTGAATTATTAAGTTGTGATACTCATTCGACGCAGATTTTAATGTTCTTTAATTGTTTACACTATATTTTTCGCTAGGATACACCATATAGGAGTTATAGATGTAAAACCAAAAAGTCTAAAAATTCCGTGGTTTTTGGTTGCCAAAAGTTGTCTTGAGGTCGCCTGTGTTATCATTTTTGTTTTTTACATGCTTTTACCCAGATATACAAGTTAAAAAATTAAAAGTACATACAATGGGGCTGTTCGGCCGAACCAAGAAATTAGTAATCTTAGTAAGATAGCCAGATTATCTTACTTAGTTGTTGGCCGGGACACTTTATACTTACTAAAAAACTTTTCTTATGCCGTCATTTTACTTAGTATCTACGCCACGGGCAGTGTTGCCAAATATCCCGTTTAACGGTAGATCTACCGCTTTTTTAGTATTTTTACCGTTCTACCGTTTTTTTTTTTAATTTTTTGAATAAATAAAAAAATTTTTGAATTTGTGTCATTTTTTTCAATTTTTTATAATAATAATTAATTTAAAACTCCCCAGTCGTACAAATACAAAATCAGTCATTACAGACCATATTCCATTATTTTAAATAATAGAATATGGTTCTGTAATTACTTTAAGGTATTATTTTACAATGGGATTTTAAACAATAGATAATGCAATATATGATAAATACAAAGAATTAATATTATTTAATATTTGAAGAAAAAAAAATTCTATAATATATTAAATACTAATGTAATATAATTTTAATTATTCTGCATAAAAGTATTTATTTCAAACTATTTAAATTGGAATTTTTTACTTTTTGAATCTACCGCTTTATTTTGGTGGATCTAATTGTAGCACTAAATTATTGATATCATCGGCTGGGTCATATAGAAGTTCCTCCATTAAAGTACTCCTTATAAAATTATCCATTTTATTAAATTTTTGTCTCACTTATTACAATAAAAACAAATTGTCAACACACGAGAAATGTTCTGAATCTGACATATAAACAAATAGGTTATGATCAGTGTCGCCAGATCCGAGTCCGATTTCTTAAAAAAGCGGTAGATCCACCAAAATACAGCGGTAGATTCAAGAAGTGAAAATTCCAATTTAAATAGTTTGAAATAAATACTTTTATTCAGAATAATTAAAATTATATTACATTAGTATTTAATATCTTATAGAATTTTTTTTCTTCAAATATTAAATAATATTAATTCTTTTCATTTGTCATATATTGCATTACTTATTGTTTAAAATCCCATTATGAAATAATACCTTAAAGTAATTACAGAACCATATTCCATTATTTCAAATAATGTAATATGGTCTGTAATGACTGATTTTGTATTTGTACAACTGGGGAGTTTTAAATTAATTATTATAAAAAATTGAAAAAAATGACACAAATTCAAAATTTTTTTTATTTATTCAATAAAAATGGTAGATATACTAAAAAAGCAGTAGATCTACTGTTAAACGGGAGATCTGGCCACACTGATTAAGAAGCAAAAGAAAGTGTGTCCAGGCCGAAACTCGCTGACTCAGATTCTCAGAACAAAATTTTATTTATTCTAACTATCTTACTAAGATTTCTTATTTCTTAGTTCGGCCGAACACAAGCAATGACTACTGACTGGAATATTGTTAGAATATTATTGTTCAATTGGGACGCCACTGAATGAATCAGTATAGTTACAACCATAGGCATAGTATTACTAGACTGCGCGATTCATATACTTTCTGTATTGAAAAGTTATACCAACTTTAGAAACAGACAGCCTCTGATCTGCAGTGCTTCTATCTTTGTTCCACTTTGAATGAATGACAGAGATAGCTCTACTGTATCCCTGTTTGGATTTCTTTCTAATATTGGAACATAAATTTCATCGAATGCGCAGTCTAGTATTATACTATGTCTATGGTTACAACACTTATTATATTAGATAAAGAAAGAAGATGACAAAACCGGTAATTACAGACCATATTCCTTTCGTAAATGCAGACACGCATTCCTAACCTTAAACAACCTTTCACTCCTAGATATATAAGAGTATATCTATGCTTTCACTGTACAACATCGTCTCATTTTTATACTTACAATTTTTATTTGTAAGATGTGATAACCGTTGATTTTAATATGTAATAATAATAATAATTCTGTACGGGTAGATTCGCACTGCCGCTACTGGCGAAAATAATAACTACGATCTCTACACGTTTTTGAGGACGCTAAAACAGACAAATTGCCTATGTCGTTCGATCTCCTATATATCTATTCTTCATGCTATGAACCATGGAGACTATCTAAAGGAGATCTAACTCAAACGGGAAAATTTACAATATATGGCAACGAAATGGTAGTAGTTATATTTACTTTCTATGCCGCTAGGGTCGCTAGTTTTTGATAGGAACTCATCCGGACCGAAGTGAAATACCGTACGTTCAGTTTACCACTTTTACAATTGTCTACTGCACATACTCTTCCCATTTTAAATGTTTTTTAAACAGTTTTTTATTTAATAAATTTTTTTAAACAAATTTCATACTTCAAAATAATCACTTATGTACTCTCTCATACTCGTGGGAGATCTGCTATGCGAAGATGTAAACTAAACGTACGGTATAGTATAATAAATAGAAATAATGTAGCCAAAAGTAACTAGTTTTATTTCGAAGTGATTATATTGAAGTATGAGATTTGTTTAAAAAAATTTATTAAATAAAAAACTGTTTAAACAACATTTAAAATGGGAAGAGTATGTGCAGTAGACAATTGTAAAAGTGGTAGTGCTTGTGACAATAAGCAACGGGATCAATTGGGTTTAAACAGCCAGGACTTTTTAAAGTATCAAAAGCGAATATAAATATTCCAAAATTAATTAAATTGTATGACATTATATTAAATATTAAGTTTCAGCATTATTATTAATAAATAAAAGTTTAATTTAATATCTGATTCAATAATTTATTTTCATTTTTACAATTCCAACATTACTGGTTACTATTTAATAATTTGATTTTTTAATTTATTTTTATGTAATTATTTTGCGAATTTTAATTATCACTTCAACTTCAACTAATTCTTTATTGAAAAATTGAAATTAATTATCATTTATTTAAAAAAATATTTTATTGGAAAAATACTTTGGCTGAAAAATACTTATATATATATAATGTTTTTTGTATATATATACGTAATGTTTTTCAATTAAAACTCGCACCTTATACTCTCTGTTCTGTTTCCGGTGCCGAAGGAACACTTGTTTAGTGTTTATGCTATGAACGTTGTAGCGTCAACATTTATATTTAGGGTATGTTCCAACCCTTTTTTCCAGCGCTGTTTTTCTGACATCGCTGTGAGTGTTAACGCCATGAATCACGCTGCCAACAGTGTTCCAAAATTGCAAGCACACTGCTACTGCAGCCGTGAAAATTGGAACGCAGTTTACAGCACGCCACCATGTTCATTACTTTCACTGCTTCACCTTTTCAGCGGCAGCAGTCACAGCACAAAATTCATGACGTCATTTTTTTCACAGTACTGCTGCAGCGTGCTGTCATGAATTCGGGAACGCGCGGTGAAACACTGCCAGCGCTCGCAGCAAATTTTGGAACACACCCTTAATAAACTTTTGTGTAACTGTATGTATATATATATCAAGTAATGTAACAACTAACTGAGTTAATTGTCTGAATAACCAGTATATACTGAGTTGTACATACTTTGAATTGTTAATATTTCTGCCTATTCAATGTTTATAAAATATGAATTATTTGTAAATGTTTGTATTTTTGTGTTAATAATTAATAATGAAACAGTAAAAATGTTCATGCATTTAAAAAAAATTATATTAATGTTCTTGCGATTTTTATGTATTTAAGTATTAAGTTATTTAATTCAGTTAAACAACGCGACCGACTGTTAACGCAAAGCGTTGGTCAACGCGAGCCGATAGGCGACGCGAAAAGTTAGTCAACGCGAAGCTTTAGTAAAACAACAGAAAGCGTTGTTAGTCAGCCAAGGTCAATGAGAAGCGTTAGTTATTCAAAGAGAATCGTCAGTGATTCAACGCGAAGCTTGATTTCAAAGTAAGCGTGAAAAAATAGTCAAATCGAAGCGTCAGCAAGCGTAAAACACGAAGTGTCAGCCGACGCGTAGCGTCAGTCGATACATTAGTAAATCAACGCATGGCGTTGGTAAACGCAAAGCGATAAACAAGGTGAAACGTAAGCTAAAGGGAACCGTAAGTCTGCCAATGCGAAGCATTAGTCAATAGAAAGCGTTAGGTCAACGCGAAACGTTAGTAAATCAACGCCTTAATCAACGCGTTGCGCAAAGCGTTAAACGCAAAGCGTTTAACAACGCGAACCGTCATTCAACCAACGTGAAGCGTTGGCCAATGAGGAGCATTAGTTATCCAAAGCAAAGCGTTAGTGATTCGTGAAGCGTGATTTCACGAGAATCGTTAACCAACGCAAACGTAAGCTAAAGTGAACCGTAAGTCAGCCAACGCGAAGCGTTGGTCAACAGGAAGCGTAAGGTCAACGCGAAGCGTTAGTTGATCAACGCGAAGCGTTAGTTAATCAGCGCATAGCGTTGGTAAGCGCAAAGCGTTTACTAACGCGAAACGTAAGCTAAATCGAACCGTCACTAAATCACCCAACGCGAAGCGTAGATCAATGAGATGCGTCAGTCAATAGGAAGCGTTTGGTCAACGCGAAACGTAAGCTTAAGTGAACCGTGAGTCAGCCAACGCAAAGCGTTGGCTAATGAGAAGCGTTAGCTATTAGGAAGTGTTAGGTTAACATGATACGATAGTAAACGCAAAGCGTTTACCAACGCGAAACGTAAGCTAAAGCGAACTGATATTCAACTGCTTCAGTAGTAATGTTGTTGTATTTGTTATTAATTTCTTTCACTAATCTGTTTCGGCCACCATGGCCAGTTGCCAAATGAGCATCGTGTATAATTCCATAAGTTTCTTCAATTGTTGCAAAATATTTTATGCTACCCCCTTCTTTTAATGGACTTATTAATTTTTCTTCCTTCCCTACCACTATTATATCGTATCTTTTCAGCCGGCGGTAATCTACATCACTTTTATTCTTTTCTTTTAATTTTGCTGCCTTTACTTCCAATAATATTTTTTCATACTGATGTTGGTTTAAATAAATATTATTTTTGTTTTTTTGTGATACAATCTGTTCTAGTTGGTTTTTAAATTTTTCTTTTTGTTTCATTGTTTTTCAAAAATTCTAACTAAAAAAATATTTTTTTTGTAGAAAAATTAAAATTCTAAATCTATAATTATGATAATTTTAACTTACCTGAGTCTTATTTCTCTAAATATCTTAAATTATATCCAGAAATCTTCAGTATTATGGCATTAATTTGTAATGTAGTTATTGTAGGGTACATAAACATAATAACATTAACATTATAGATAGAGCACTTGCACGAAATGTGTAACGTGAAATAGCAGCGCCTAATGAACTAGCCGAAACGGTAGTTCGCGTACCACTACAAGTGCGCATGTGGTGCGCATGCGCACCACATTACTAGCACTTGCAATTTCGTATTTTGTAAGCTCACATTTACCAAAACGACATGGTCATTGTGAATTCAATGTACATTTCCCTTCTTTGAAATTTTAAATGTTAGTTGAATGCACATTACCCAAACGAGGAGGCAAATGTGCACATTTACCAGAAAATGTGTACATTTGCCGCAATATCTACTTTTACCGTAACATATGTATATATATATATATATATATATATATATATATAAAATATTATATATCTAATAAATTTATATGCATATAAATTTTATAGTTGATTTTTGATAGGATCGATGGACCTTTGAATAAACTTTTTGCAAAATTTTGACAACTGTACGAGACCAACTGTTTCTTTGAAAAGGAAAATCACTTAAACCTTGAACTTATATATACTCATGGTTTACAAAACTGAAATAAACATTAAAAAAAAACAGTACTATTTGATGTTTGTTATGATTGTACATGTGCCCGTCTCATTTTCAACTTTAAAACAAATTATGAAAAAACAGTTCAGTTTATGAAAAATTTCAAACAAAAGTTGTTTATTTTAAAGAGAAGATTTTTTGTCAACAAATTTTTTTTCTTTCTCTTACGGTTTCAAAGATATAAATTTTCCCCCCTCCGATTTTGCCCATTAACGAACTTGACCTTACTTTTATGCTCTAGAACACACAAAACAATTTTCAGCTCGTTATCTTATTTGGTTCTTGAGTTATCGTGTTCACAGACGGACGGACAGACGAATTAGGCCACTTTATGAATACCTTTGA